>JAQFVV010000028.1:4302841-4915341 GCA_028023455.1 Epiperipatus broadwayi | reverse complement strand
TTAAAATTCCTAATTATATAAGACTTTAAATAAAAAGAAAACAATGAAAGTATTCAAAGAATACATTTTAACTTATATTTATATAGAAAGTGATTGTAATAAATAAAAACAACCATGTAATAATATTGACGAAAACCTTTATATGTGTATCAATAACAATAATGTCACTTTTTGAATCATTTACATTTTTATTTGGCAATAATGATGATTATCTATCTATCTATCCATCTATCTATTTGTCTATCTCTTCATGTATCTATCTTTCATCTACCTATTTGCTAATCTATCTATCTATCTATCTATCTATCTATCTATCTATCTATCTATCTATCTATCTATCTATCTATCTATCTATCTATCTATCTATCTGTCTGACTGTCTGTCTGTCTGCCTGCTTGCCTGTTTGTCTGTCTGTCTGTCTATCTATCTATCTATCTATCTATCTATCTATCTATCTATCTATCTATCTATCTGTCTCTGTCTGCCTATCTATCTATCTATCTATCTATCTATCTATCTATCTATCTATCTATCTATCTATCTATCTATCTATCTACCTACCTACTTATCTATCTATCTATCTATCTATCTATCTATCTATCTATCTATCTATCTATCTATCTATCTATCTATCTATCTATCTATCTATCTATCTATCTATCTATCTATCTATCTATCTATCTATCTACATTCATTTATCTATTTATCACTCTCTCTATATATATATAGAGCTGCCTATTAATCTGTCTAGGCTTTTATTTATTTGTTTATTTATTTATCTAGCTATCAATTGGTCAATTCATCCATGCATTTATCTATGGATCCATCAATATATCTATTTTTTATATTTTTATTTATCAATCTATCTATCTGTTTGTAGTATATTTAACTATCTATATTCATTCATTTATCTATCTTTATCTCTGTTTATGTATATAGGTCTATCTATCAATCTGTCTATTTTTCTATTTGTCTGTCTATTTATTCATTTAATGCTTATTATGCTGCTCTCTGTCATAAACTTGCTCCGATCTTTGTTTTTACCTTTTTTTTATATTTGAGTTTGCTTATCAGAAAAAGTCATTAAATATGCAGGAAAATGTAAATCTTTTCTTATATGGTTTGATAATCAAAATTAAGCATCTTTTTTTCCTTCAGTAATTATTCAGCATGTTATAATGATGGAGAATTATTAACAAATTCGCTATAATTATTTTTAGCAGAAATGCTTTACATTCTATTAAGCGATTATCATTTTTTTTTTTTTTTTCAATTCCAATATACACCGTAAAAATAAACCAGACAACATGTTTTATTCCGTTATTTGATAATAAAAGTATGAAAAGATCTAAACTTGACCTGGAAATATTTGTGATCTAAATTTTTTTTTGAGCTAAGAGATTTAAAAGTTTTATTTTCAGGTTCTTTTTCTCGAGGTATCAGGTGTTTCCCTCAAAGGATGCCTATATTTTACACGTCCCAGAAATCTTTTTTAATTTTTACTTTTCTATTGATGCCCGTTCTGGATGAAGCAGGATTTTATTATATTTCTCCGGTCATCTTTTTTGCTTTAAAATTCTTCTGATTATTAGGCATTCACATAAAATTGAAAGATCCGTTCAAGTGTTGAAAGCTTCCATATCAATGAGCTTAAAGAGTAAACTGCTGAATATACCCTAAGGATATTTTAACCTTTAAGACCCAGTACTGACCTGGCCGTAGGGTCATCTAATATGCAACCTTCATGAATTTGTCAAAATTCACCTCACAATAGTTTGTGTGAAAGGCTTAGCTAAGAACTTTATGAATGTGAAAAGAAAAAAAAGAGAAAGGGTTGACTGATGGAATTCGCAATGAAGAAAGTATAAAGGTAGAAATTCTATTATTAAGATAACGGTCAGCTTGTGAAAGCGTTTAAATGGTAGCAGACACACTGATGAGGAAGAGAAAAAGGTGAAAGGGCGGGGTGCACTTAGACTACTATGAGAAGTGTAGGATGAGGAAATGATTTAAAGAAAGTTTGATGGATGGCTAGGAAAAAGTTTTTGAATCATTAGGATTTGTTTTTCAGTCCTGGTTTAAATTTTAAATTTTGTTAATGATCTAAATTTAAGGTATGCATAATATAAATATACGTTAGAACATATAGTAATAGTTTTACTTTTTAATTTAATCACTTATATTGCTATTTGGTGTGTGTGTGTGCGTGTATAAATTTAATATGTATTTTGTTGTTGATAATATATTTAAATATTTAACTGATAGTATAAAATATTATTAGCTCCATGTATTTCATTAAAGAATTAATAATGATTTATTTAATTATTTATTAATGGTTTTAAACTTTTCAATTTTTATTTAACAAAAAAACCCGAATCGTTTATTACTGGGAGTTCATAAAAAGACTGGAAAATTATTAATACCGGAAATCACAGAGTTAAGTACATCCATGTATCTTGAACTCCAGAGCATGCCACTTATGGTAATCAGAACATTTGATAACAGATAAAGCATTCATTTCAAATAATATACTTTATATACCTGGTGTCTAGAAGTAATTTAAATGGACAAAGTCTTTTACATGAGGGCTCAGAATGACTCAAGGCCAACATGGGCATGACAATAATATTGGCACATCAAGGGATTTGGGTGTTCCATCATCAGATTTTCAATGGTATGGACGGCTGAAGAGTTGAATGGTGGAGTATCTTAATATAAACCAAGCACTGATTATATATATATATATATATATGTGGGGGGGGAGATGATCTGGACCAACTGGTGAGTGCTGCTTCAGCATGAAATACATATATTCTAGATCATTTATCTTTTTCACATGTGTGGTAATGTGTATTTGTTGTATGAGATAGAATGGATAGCTGAAGGGAACTTGAAAGTCTGGGTTCAAATCCCTTATACTCATTTTAAATAAATAAATAATAATAACAACAATAAAAAATAGAATTATAAGAAATGTATATTGCTATTAAAAATAATTATTCCAAACCACCAATTTATACTTATTTATATTTCAAAATGAATAATAAGATTATAAACATATTTTTTTTTGACATTGTACTAAAACCATCATTCATTGAAAATATGTTGAACTTGTTTACTATTTTATACAACAAAATATGTCTTCTAAATGTAATATGTTAAGTTCTGTTTTAAACTTTGAAACATATTGCTTTTATTTGTTATGTTATAAGTTTATTGTATATAATTTTTTAAAATAAAACATAATGTAACATGTTTGAGTATATTGCTATGTGCTATAGGTAATGGTATCTTATTATTAAATCTTAAAGAGTAGTGGTTTTTCTTTCAATTATTTCATTATTATAAAATTTAATTTTATTAGTGTGTATATTACACAAAAAAATCTTATTTTTACTAATGTAAATTTTGATTACATTCATGTATTTATTTTATTATCAGAAGCAATATAGTTGAAAAGAAAATCTTTTGCAATTTTAAGTTTTTATCCTATCTGATCCAAAATGTAAAATGGTTGTTATTAATACCATGTCCTGCTTTGGTTAATGGTTGAATGGTAGATTCTGGGGCTCACAGTTAATGTATTATTACTTACCTCTGTTCTTTTCAAGAGTCTAACACCTTAAGATTTCCTAAGCAATAAAGTCATTCAGTTTAATTTTGGTCTTTATAGCTAACATTCTTCCACGTCAAATTATTTTTTTAATATAAAACATGTTCTTATTATTGTACTATTGTTATGGTTATTAAAAATGTTATTTCTGCTTGAAATTGTTCATAGATATCTTTCATCAGTAGAAACATCAATAGAAATTTGTTAACATTATATTTCCCAACATTCATAGTACCCTTCCTGCTATATGCAATATTCAACATTTACTAGAATTACCAGCAATTCCACAGTTAGTCATCCATTTTAAAGAACTATCCTGAACATTTGGCAATACATAGTATCTCTGTTATCATTTACAAGTCTAAATATTCTTGTATCATCTGCATATAATAAAAAATTAAAGTGTTGTGTGTGATTTTCTGAATCATTCACAAATATACCATGCAGTGTAGTTTTCAGTGCAGCCTCATAGTCTTTAATATATGTAGTATAATGGTCAGGATCAGAAATATTGCTGGATGTGATGGTAGTAGATGAACAGTTAAAATCTTAAACTGAATCCCAAGATATTATAAAAACTTAAGAGGAGATCACATATTAGTGAATGAGATATGTAATATATATCAAGGCTATAACCTTAAGACTATGCACCTAAAATGCAACAGTAGGGATCTCTACAAATCTAAACACAAGATTAATGACTTTAAAAGACAAGAGCAGCCATTCTTGTCTTTTAAAGACATTAATCTTGGGTTTAGATTTTTCGACGTCCTAGTGTCACATTTTAGGCACATAGTCTTAAGGTTATAGCCTTAATATATATTACTTTGAATGAGATAAGGAAATTTGCTAGAGTTATGTGGAAGAGAGGAACTATGAATTACAGATTCAGGATTGAACTAGGAGAAACCTTAAATGAAGATTATTATGATGAGTAGAATCCTGCTGAGTGCCAAAGTGCATATACTGCACTACAAAAAACAATCAAATAAATTTTCTATTAAAGTACAGGTTTGAATTTTAAGGCATAAGGAACTGTAATTGGCAATGGTAGTTTGCTCTTACTTGATCCCTTCTATAAAACAATTTAGTTAAGCATTTTGTGCTTAGATTTGCTTTATAAATTTTATGAATATGTAATGACCTTCAGTTAAATTCTAAAATAGCCAAAGTGTGATGTGGAATAAAATTTAAAAAAGCAACACCTTAATTATTCACATTTAGGTCAAGCCAAATCATTTATGAAATAATATTTCAAGCCAAATCATACATTCCTTTGTAATAAATATTATTTTTCAAAATATAAAAATAAGATTATTAAAAATAAATAATCTTTAGACAAGAATTATGTTGTAACCGTGAAAAGCAAATGGACATAGGCTCAAAACTTTAGAGTGATTTGAATTTTTAGCTTGAATATTAAAATAGAGTTAAAAATGGATTGTAGCTAAATTCTTGACTCTATTGCTTCCTAATTTTGAATCTCAAAGACTCATTGATAAACGCAAAAGCAAAAATTGGTCTGTCAATAGGGTTCGAAATGCAGAATAATGTTTGGTAATCATTGATTACTCAAGCTTACAGTAGATGGTGCTAGAGTAGGTAGATGCTCGTGGTCTATTACACTGTGTGTGTGGGAACTAAAGTAATTATATGCTAATATCTTTGTATATTTCTGTTGTTTTGATCTATGTTTTATTGTGATAATCTTCAAATACAAAAATGTTATCACTAATAGCAAACGTTTCTAATTAAATATATTAATTATAATTAAAAATAACAGTACTAACAGTTTTTCATCTACTATTTGCCCTTATGTAAGAATGTCATTTTTTGAGAGCATCCTTTATAAAAAATACATTAGTAGATTGCAACCACTAATTTATTTCTGTCAGTTATTAAATTATTTTAAAAAATAAGCATATTTCAGCAGCATGTGTACATTGATGAGTGATTCTAATATATGCAGATCTATTACCAATAAAATTGAAAATGTTTGTTGCATGAAGTAGCCATGGAATTGAATACATTTAGTGATTGAAGTGACTAAACAAAATAAACATATGAAATAGTTGATAGTATTTGAATATCTTTACTCCATGAAGTACCAATATAAAATGAACATATTCACTGTATGAAATGGCACTTCATAAAATTTCTAATGTAAATGGACACATTTAATGCTTGAATCTAAAAATTAGGGTTTGATTCTCATGCTAGTCTCTAAATAATTAGACTGGTGTCATCACTAGCATAGGAATCAAACTAATTTTTTTTAGATTCTTGAATGTGGTACTTAAGATGCTGTTTTAATGAACTAAGTTAATTTGACTCTTTTAACACAATAATCGAGTTAGTTAGCATGCCATATTAATGCAATATTTATGAATCTAAAGGTCCAGGTTCAGTTTCCATCCCACTATTGTAATTAGTCCAGCTAGTGACATTGCAAGATTAGAGGAGAATTGTACCACTTGAAAATCATGTTATCTATTAACCTGTAAGACATTACTAAAAAGACAAATGTATTTGAAAAATTATAAATGAAGTTTTTTTTTCTAAAATCATTTAACATTTAAAACTAGGTGATGAAATTAATCTTACATATACAGAAGGGGTCAGATTGATTTTAGGTCAACATGGGTTTGACAAGAATCTCAGCCTCAGGGTGGCCTTGGAGCATTCATCATGAGATTTTCAATTGGATGGACGGTTGAAGAGTTGGAGTGTGGAGTGGATTGAAGCCTGTCCATTAAAGTATGAAGATTGGCTATCTTAATATATATCTGAGCACTTATTGCATATATGTATAGAGATGATAATCTGGACCAATTGATGATTGCTGGTTTAGCATGAAATACGAATATAGGTTATTATTTATCTTTTCGACATATATGTGTTCAAGTGTATCAGTGTTATGAGATAGAGTGAGAATGGTGGGTCGTTTGAAAGTCTGTGCTCATATATCCTATATATTACATAATTACGAGTAAAATCTCATCTTGATAAACTTTTAGACAAACATGTGTACATTTTATAAAGTAATAAATAATTTACATAGTTCTAATTTTTTTTTATATTTCATTCATTTTTTCCCCTAGTAGCGAATTTTTGAATTTATAAGTTTTGAATGGGTATGAAATCGGATTATATATATTTATTATTGTATTTCTTTGATGTTAACTATCTTATTCTTATCTTCTTTGTGTGAAATTTTAGATATGTCACCCATATAATTGGTATCTTGGTAGTCTTTTATTATACAAAAAATTAATAATAAATATCAATACTCTTTATATGGATAGGAGTTTAGAGTGAGTCCGCGAATGCGCGATAACACTATATAATGGTATCGAGATTCCATTCAGTATATTCTTTTAAAAAAACACTTCATGTTTTTAATTTTTTCACAGCTTCTGTTTGAATTAATAATACTTCGTGAGTCGTTTGTCTTTAATCTTTTTATTAATGAACAACTTAGTTGATTAAGAATATTGTGACAGTTTCTATATTATTTTTTATTGAACTTTTATTAAAGTAATTTATAGACAGATCTTGAAAGGTCACATGATAGCAGGTGTTTCTTGAAATGAGCGTGAAATTGCTTTTTATGACACATTCATTTAAAAAGATCATTTTGTTACATCCATCAATGTTAAAATTAATCTCATTTCATTTATGAAATCAATGAAGATAGATGGATTGAAAGGTGTTATTTTAATATAGTAGAAAACTTTTCAAATTTGTTTTTGTCTTTTTACTACGATAAATAATTTAATTTTTATTGCACATATATTATAGATTGCTACGTGAATATATATAATAGTAATAATTGTCGATCTGTAAGATCTATAATATACGTATGCAAAAGTAATTGAATATTTATGAAATGTGAAAAAAGTTATCTATCAGCAATTCTGAATAATAGTTATTTAAATAATGCATAATATAAATACTACCTTGAGAAATAAGAGTCCGTTATATGAAGATCGAATACTTAATGAGTTTAGAAGAAAGTATGCATATATATCACAGTGCTATGTGGGTTTACCGTATGCTGATAGTTGATCTATTTTTATCATTTTAAAAAAATGAGAATATACTTGATGTTTTGAATGCAACATATAAAACATAACTTGTAAAGATTATTTTAATAATTAGTATTAAAAAAAATCTCGTTCTTTATCAGACAGTGGCAGTAGAAAAATTCTCAAACAAGTTTTAGTTTGGATAGTTACTTTAAATACTTTGTAATATATATTAAGGCTATAACCTTAAGACAATGCACCTGAAAAACGACAGTAGTAACCTTTACAAATCTCAACATAAAATTTGTAGAGGTCCCTACTGTCGTTTTTCAGATGCATGATCTTAAGGTTATAGCCACTCTTTTTTTTAAGACAATGAGCTTGAAAAACGACAGTAGGGACCTCTACAAATCTTAACACAATTTATTTAAAAGACAAGAGTGGCTATAACCTTAAGATCTTGCACCTGAAAAATGACAGTAGTAACCTTTACAAATCTCAACATAAAATTTGTAGAGGTCCCTACTGTCGTTTTTCAGATGCATGATCTTAAGGTTATAGCCACTCTTTTTTTTAAGACAATGAGCTTGAAAAACGACAGTAGGGACCTCTACAAATCTTAACACAATTTATTTAAAAGACAAGAGTGGCTATAACCTTAAGATCATGCACCTGAAAAACGACAGTAGGGACCTCTACAAATTTTATGTTGAGATTTGTAAAGATCACTACTGTCGATTTTCAGGTGCATTGTCTTAAGGTTATAGCCTTAATATATATTACTTTCCGTAATGAGTATGTGCTTTACAAATTCAAATACTTTGGTAGTTTTATAAGTAAAAAATTGGACATAGAGAGTAAGGTCTGGCACAGACTTCAATATGGTGTGGTTGCTTTTAATAAATTAAAAGATTCATTACATGAAATAATTATTGCAACTAAGTTCCTGCATATAGAACTATTATTTTATATAAATTATTATATGGAAGCAAGACATAGATAGTGTAGTGGCAAGACATAAAAACATTAAAAAGTACCATTTAAAGATGCGCAGTAAAATTTTAAAAATACAATGCTAAGATCATAAAACCAATCAAAAGCTTCTTGATCTTGCTAATATGATAATATAGAATCATCAGTTTGACAGATTGAACATGTAAAATGAATGAACAATATAAAATTTTCTAAAAGGTTGTTTTAAGATAAACTGAAGCATAATTTTCATGGGAGAGGTCGATCTTGGTTACATTATAAGGATTATTTCAAAGATATTTTAAAGATACAATATTAGTTGTTTCCATTGGGAAGATATAGCTAAAAAAAGAATACATTAGAGAGCTACAATTAGATATTAAAAATCCAGAATAATTGAAGTGCATGTTCTGTACATGAATATATTTATATTCTGCAGATTGGTTTGTATAGTTATTGCAAAACTTATCCTTAAGCAGTATCTTTTTTAATGTTTATTCCCATCTGTAGATGGAATAGCCATATGTATGTATATATGATTGGCTGCTGTATTATCTTATTAGTTTTATAATCTGTTGTAGGTTTTTAACTTATATGGTAAGCTTTTCAGTAAGAAAAACTTTGAGACTTTATTAATTGTAGCTACTCATTGCATCTTTTTAGAAGTGATAAAAAAATTTCATAATAACTTTTTTATGGTGAATTATAGCATATTTTCAAAGGAAAGACAGATCAGTTTCAATTATAGAAGCACAACACTGGTTTATTTTATAAGAAACTGGCTGAAGATAAATTACAATGAAGAGTTACAATTAGACAAGTTATTGAAGTTTTTGAGAAAGAAAAGTTTGCTGCCGAAGAAGTTGAAAAACAGTTTCCTAAATTATTCAATAAAAAGACAATGAATACATGTATTCTCTAAATATAGGCGATTTGAACACAGACTTTCAAGCATCCTTCAACTATCCACACTATCTCATACCAATGATGCACATGATCACACACATGTAGAAAAAATAAATAGTCACCAATATATATTTATATTTCATGCTGAACTAGCACTCATCAGTTGGTTCAGATTATCATCTACCACACACATATGTCTCAGTTTATATTAAAATAGTAAATCCTCATAATTTGATGGACAGGCTTCAATCCATTCCAACCTCTAACTCTTCAATCATTCATACCATTAAAAACCTGATGATGGAAAGCGCAAATCCCATGCTGGTGCCAATATTATTGTCATGTCCATGTTGACCTCAAGTCACTCTGACTTCTCATGTATAGGTCCTTATCCATTTAAATACATAGAAGAGGGATGGGCAGGATGCAGGCTTAATGTGTAATATTTGAAATACAGGCATTCTTCATATACCTGGATCTTAATTGTAAATATATGTGGTTTGAACACAGAATTTCAAGCATCTTTTAACTATCCACACTATCTCATACCACTGATACACATGACAACACACATTTAAAAAAGATAAATAATTACCAATATATGCATTTCATTCTGAACCAGCCCTCATCAGTTGGTCCAGATTATCATCTCTCACACACACATGTAATCAGTGCTCATATTATATTAAGATAGCAAATCCTCATATTTTAATGGACAGGCTGGCTAAAGAGTTGGATGTTGGAGTGGATTGAAGCCTGTTCATTAAAGTATAAAGATTTGCTATATTAATATAAACTGGGCATTGATATATATATATATATATATATATATATGTGTGTGTGTGTGTGTGTGTGTGTGTGTGTGGGAGATGATTATCTGGACCAACTGATGAGTGCTGGTTCAGCATGAAATACAGATATTGGTGATTATTTATCTTTTTACATATGTGTAGTCATATGTATTAGTGATATGAAATAATGAAATAGTGTGGATAGTTGAAGAGTGCTTGAAAGTCTGTGTTCAAATCCCTATATTTACAATTAAGCTCCAGGTATATGAAGAATGCCTATATATCAAACATTATGTATTCTGCTAGTAGTTGAATATGTTATTCAGGGATTTGTTTGTACAATCATTGAGAACTTTTCCTTTTTCTAGTACTATTTTTTATCATTTCTATCTTTTTTTCTCTTGGTGTTGAAATGTTTATATTCATTTGCAAGTGGATTTATGATAATATTTATAATATAAACGAGATCTGACTTTTTAATGAAACACCCACTCAATTCATTTATTGCATTTTTGTAACTACAAGCATATAAAAGTAATGTCATGTTATATATGACTTGCTTTATTAATTATTATCTTTTTAGGACTTCAATTATGCTACATTTTCTTCATGTAACAAATTATCAAAGATGTGCCTTTATATTCATAGTTTCAATGATCATATTAAGTAACCAGAAAAAACACATTAATTTTATCTTCAATTGTGCATTCAAATTTTAAGAATCTTATGATGCATTTGTAAATGAAAGATTTCTAACCCATATGTTTGTTGATATAATGGTCCATGTTTTATCTCCATACAATCAGTTTTGAAAGCAATATCTATATGTAATTAATATAATTGCAGTTGAAAATCTGTATCCTTTAATTTGTTAAATATATTTATATAAAAGTGAAGCATGGGCTTTACTTCAATATCCATGTTCATTTTTCTATCTAAAAAGCTGACGAAATATTTAAATTATTAAACATTCACAATTTGATAATTTGCCAATTAACAGTTACTAAAAGTTTTTTTAATATCTCTGGCATATCTCTGGTTAATTTCAGCATTTGAGTATTTTTATTAATGAAGACTTCCTAAAATGCATTCAAAACATTAAAATAAATTTTGTAGGCCTTTTTTTTCAATTTTTAAAGATAGGACAATCAACAGCATCAAATATTGAAATCAAGAAAATGAAATTATTGTTTTTACAAACAATGAGCATTGCCAATTGCTCAACAAGCTTTGTGATAAATGCTTAGCCAGAGAAAGCATTTAAAATATCTCTGTCAGAACCCCCCACTCCAACCTCTGACTAACGGTTTCATGCTTTGGCACTCCTCAGAGAGACACTAGGGTAGCTTCAGACACTAGATCTAAAAATACCAACACAAAGTTTATTTAAAAGTTTATTTATTGAGTGGAAAATCTGAAATTTTCAGACACCTACATGTTTTCAAACCCAGCTATCCAACTCAAATAGCTATATGGGTCTGAGAGATTTTCAACCAAACCATATATTAGTAGTCTTAACAATATAACATCACATAAGACTTAAAGCAGAGATTATAAATAGTCAAATAAAAAATAAGGGTCATAGATCACAAGCCATTATATTGGACAATTTATAATTTTATTTATATACATTTAGGCACTTATTTTATTTATATTTTATACTTAGACTTAGAATGCTTGATTTAGTTTTCAAGTTTCAGTATGGTTGCTTTTAAATATTCAAGATAAAAAAAAAATTAGTTTGATTCCTTAAACACTTTTGTTTCTCCTGAAAGACTATTAAAATAATAAAGTGATTTTAGTAATGAAAGTTTAGCTAAAATTAAATTATCAATCTTTCTAAAAGTTTTAAAAAAGAATACCCAAGCAGGGCTATTTCAAATAATTTGGAAAGAGTTTATAATTTGTGTAGATGATAATTGATGGACATAATTGTGTTATATATGAATGGTCCATCATATGTTGTAATGAATGACTTGATGTGTACATGTGAAATAAAGAAACAGTTTTTAAAATTTTATGCTAGAATTTTTTTATTGCACCTGTGTGGACAAACTATTTTTAACTGTAATTATTTATGATTATCACTCCTGCCTCACAAGTCTTCAGTTATCACTTTATTTAATGATAAACTTAAACAGAATAATATTCAGATCACCAGGTAAGATGTGTGCTAAAATAAAGACCTATTCTGATGAATCCAAAAAAGGAATTGTGAGGACAGAGCTTCTGGGGTAAGAATCTTACAGCTTTCTGTAAAGAGAAGTACGTAAATAAATGTACATTTTTTTACTTGAATAAATGTAGATTTTTTACATGAAAAAAATAAGTCAACCCCTAAAAATAAGCCATATAGTGTCTTTTGGAGCAAAAATTAATATAAGACACTGCCTTATTTTTGAGGAAACACAGTATAGCATTACTATAGTGTGACGGTCAGATGATGTATGTTGGCTTAACCCAGTTCGAATACTAGGCGAAGGTACCTCGGGGCTACTCATACGCGAGATATTAAATCAAGAATACTATGACCCCTGCCCTCTTCGTATATTCTCGAGACTAACCCACGAACCAACAACACTATTTGAGACACGCATAGATATTTTCTTCCCGAGCCACGAGCTTAGCATCAGCGGGATACATGGACAAAACCACCTGCGGAGCTTAAATAGTTAAATTGCAAAAATACTTAGAAATATGTGTTCTGCGTGCCTGGATCATTTGAAAGTAAAACAAAGCATTAAAAGATAACTAGCAAACGCAAGCTTTTAGTGAAATAAATATCTTTAATAAATGACATTTGAAATATTATTAATAAATTTAATGGCCTTCGCTATTCCCCGAAATTTCTGAATAACTAATGAGACAATGAAAACCCGATTAATATACTTGAGGTCTAAATCTTTCCTTCCCAGTTTTATTAAACATTGTCAACTCGAATCTGCTCGATAATGTGTAATAATAAAAATTTTCCACAAAGCAGTTTCTAATTGCTTTGCACTAAAACAGAGTTTAAAACCATTTAAGATGTATATCGCTAAATCTGACATACGTAAGAAGCTAATGGCGAACAAAAGAAGCGTTATCGAGGAGATCAAATTGGCAAACAACAAAACAGAAAAAAAGAAACTTACTCGTACTAAATTTTACAAGTATGAATAAAACTGGAAAGGGATTTTTATATGAACAATTAACTAATAAACTTAACCGCAATGAAATTAAAATATTTACACATGGGAGTAATGAAGAATAGCGAAGAAAAGGGGTTAAATATCTAAGTAGATGATCACATATACATATATCTAACTAGTCTAATAAAAATAGTTACATTATAAATATCATTAAGCAAACATTTCATAAATATTCAAGAAAGCAATTATAAAAAGTATGGACAAAAAGGGTAGCATAATGAATAGTTCATGAGGAGAGATATGATTACCGTCCTTATTCCTTGGTCATGTTCCATCGACGGGCGTAGCTTGATCCGTCTGATGAGATGTGTTCGACCGGACAAGGAAAGTGGAAATCAGTAGCATGGTTTCACAAAAAGTCCTCCAGACACGGCACAGAGTTCAGATGACGATTGAGTAAATACTACGGCATTTTTCTGGTATTGAGGAACCCCGGCGATAGGCAAAGCTATTTATTTGCCTAGCCGAGCATATTAGAATCCATCATACTTATACGATTTTTAGCTTGAGCAGGTTCAAACTTCTTCATGATTTGTAGACGATAATTGTAGACTTTTTGGAATAAAATCACAAACAAAATCTGACAGAGTTCTCCTAAGAGAAATCTGAATGCACCTTGCAATAGCAGATCTGAATGAAACTTGCAAGAGCAAAATCTTGAATCAACCTTGCAATAGCAAAATCTGATATCACTCTTCCAATAGCAAAATCTGAATGAATCTCCTCTTTTGTTCTCTCCCTTTTATAACTTTTTTTCTTAGCTACCTTCTATTGTTTGTATGATCTGAGATCTTGATAAGCCTCCCCATGCTCCTTTGTTTCAAAATAACATTTTCTAAAACTAACTTTTACTTTTTTACTCTAGATTTCTTTCTTTAAAGTTTGAATTCTATTAATTAAAAAGAAAGAAAGAGAAGGCCATCTTTAATTAGACTTGAATGGCTCACTAATCAAAACTATACATTCTTTTAGAAAATGTTGGCGGGCTTATCTCAAAATCAAATCATACTAAATATTTTAACAAAATTTTAACAACAATATATTATTATTTTTTTATAGTAGAATAAGCATTTTATTTCAGCAGAATCTTGCATTAACTCATATATATACGCTAGATGTATATATATGTTTGACTAATAGGTTAAGCAATTTTTATTAATAGAATGAAATTTATTTAAAACAAAATATTTAAATGTAATACACATTTGATAAGCATAATTATTTTTAACTCTAATGCAAAACCCTGCTGATATTGAACTATAAACTTAATTCAGGTCTACAATACTAATTAAGTTTATAGGAAGATGTGAAGCATGGATCGGGCTTCAGATCCATTGCTTCAATAGGAAAAAATGCCAGGAAAGCATTTATTTTCTTCTAGTCTAGTTTTCATGTAAAGATTTTGGAATAAATGAAATATTATATTCTGCTTGTTTATAATATATTTTTGCTTATCTTTACACACTAATTGCTTGATTAATATATAAAACAAAAAGAAATTCATCATAAACTTTCAATTTATTCATTTATTTTTTATTTTTAGAAATAGAAGCTGCTAACCTTTATCATAATATAAAGACAATGACAGTATCTATTACATCACTATCTGTCAGTATTTACTGGGTGTTAAAATCTTTTCCAATATTCTAATTATTTTCAAAAAAAGAATAGATTTTCCACCTGTTGTAATAAAACTTGCTTTCATTCCATTACAGAATGAATAATTTTAATAGACAATCAAGTAATTTCAAATAATGTCATAAACTTGTTTGATTAACTGAATCAAATGCCTTGATCAAATCAAAAAAACCAGTATACAAATCAATCTTTAATTCCTGATACTTTTTTTCACTTAATTCAGAACAAAAACTATGTCAATAGTGATTTTTGATTCTTTAAAATCACTTTGAATCTCTGATAACAATTCATCTATGTCTGAAAACAACTTATTCAACAAAATCCTTGGGAGCTTTTACTGGAACAGGTACTTACTGATATATCATGATCATTATTGCAATCTAGTCTACTTCTTTTATTTTTAGAAATTGCAACAATTTAATATCCTTAAGATTAGACAGCACAATATCATAGACCATTTATTCCTGAATCATTACCATATTTAAAAAAAAAATTCCAGATATTTTATGAGGATTTGCAAACTTTTCATTTTTAAGAATATAAAGAGCTGTTTTGATTTCATCTCTGTCCAAATCTATATGAGTAGATAAAATGGATATATCATTAAAAGTTATCATCTCATGTATCATTGTTCAAAAGATGATCAAAATATTTCTTCCATCTGTTCAAAATATCATTTTCAACATTTAAGAGAATGATATTGTTCAATTCAATACAAGACTGCAATATCATTTCTCAAATCTATATGATGCTTTAATCAAAAAGGATCTACAATGTCCATAATCAGTAAATGTCCATATCTTCTTTGTAGTTTTAATCCATCAATAATTTTTGATCCTTTTTGTCAATGATAAGACTGCTTTATTCAAATCTTTATATTCTAGTAAGAAGAAAATGTTCCATGTTCCATTTTAATCAAATTATTACCTTAATGTCATCAGCAGAAAAACAGTTTTATGATTCTTTTTTTTTAGTGAACCACAAATATTTTTATTTGTATCTATAACAGACTTCTTATTTCATACTTCAGTAATATGATAATCCTGAAATTCGTGTTTAATAGCTTTTGAAATTTTGTAGGTATATTATAAACTTCAAAAGGATAGATATCAATTTACCCATGAAAATGATTGGAATGAGCTCTTTTTAATGCATCTACCATTTTGGTCTTGAAGCATAGTAATCAATGCACTATTCAACTGTATAACACTGTAATATCTTATAATGTTATAAGATAATATTATAAGATATAATATCTTATAATAATATAATATAATATTATAATATCTTCCTTTAGATGATATGTTAAATGAATCTTCTAAAGGAAGGAAATTTAATTGAACAGAATGTTAAAAGCAATTATATCAATCTTAAATCTTGACAGCTCCTTTACCACAAATGAAATTCTTGACTCTGGGATTGAAAAATTTGTATCAAGTAAAGTTCATAAATTCTATGCCCATATATTTAGGAAAAATACCGAATCACACACACAAAAAAGGCATCACACTGTAATTCAAATTATCTACTAATGTTTTTTTTCTTTTAATTTTATTTATATAATAGTGTTGTTTTAATAATAGGCATTTATATAGTCATTTGCATATTTATTTACATAACCTAACACTTAATATTCCACTTGCTTTGCCTAAACAAAATATTATTCAAGCTTTGTGTAAAATCTTATTATTAGCAAACCATTTGAATTTACAAAAGCATTAATAACAAACTCTCCATACAGTAGTGCCACCTAATGCAAGGTATAGGAATCAATGGTTAACAGGAAGGTTTCTGCATAAAATTGCTATCTACTGTCTACTCATCCAATATCCCCTGACTAGTTTCTAACTTATGGCTTTCATCAGTGAGGAGCCTTGGATCCAAGAGCATTGCTTCTAGGTCTTGGGATATAATGCACTGGTTGACACTACTGTATCAAGAGTTTGCTATTGTTTTAACAGCATATGAAAGCCTAGGAAATGGTGTAATGTTTTGGAAGCAATAGTACTATATCCAGTAACTTTGGGTCATAACATATATATTTATCAGTATGTGGTGCATTCATATTCAAAAAAGTCAATATTTGATTGTTATTGGTGCAAAACTACTATTTAATGATAAATTATAGGTTTTTTTTAATGAACTTTTTGATGTCAATACATAAGTTTTAGCAAAATGAAAACAGGCATCATTATTAATAATGATTAATAATTATAAAAATAGGTACAAAGTTAACTTTCATTGTATATCTAACAACATAGCCTTTTTTTATTTAATGGTATGGTCTTTTAAAATAAATGTAGCCATCTATCTATTTAGTTGACATTATTTTTTTTCAAAAGATTAATCACTTTAAGAAATATTATACCAATCTTAAATCTTATAACTTTTTAGCTATATATAGAGTTCACAAATAAGCTTTTGACAAGCTTTGCTGAATATCCCCAACCCCATACCAGTTTCTGCTACTGGCATCATCAGTGAGGTGCTAGGATATTCAAGCATTAGATTAAAAATATCAGGCCAAGCCCAGCACCCATCTGGGGTTGGGGATAAGAGCTTATTTGCGAGCTCTATATATAAAAAGTGTAATATAAGCTTATTAAATTAGGTCATGTGACATCTGACTTGATTTTTTTTTTAACTTTTTAGCTGAAATGATATCTTATGTTCAGGGTTAGAAGATTTTAAGAATTTAAATTCCATTACATACATACAGAATAAAGATGGCACTACTGTATGGAGAGTTTTGCTTTGTTTTGAATTGTTTAATAATTTCATTTACTAATAATATTATAATTATCTTATTATAGCCCAAAATGTAATAAATAGGAATTATAGCTTTTGATTATGTCCTAAATTATTATCTAGAAATGAATTTCTGCAATGTTAAATATAAGAAGAAAATTTTATTGAACTGAATAGATTGATAATATAAAAGTTGTGGTTGTTTTCAAGAGATATTAAAAACTTTTTGAAAATATATTGGATACATAAATTCAAGCCAGTGAGCTTTTATATTTGACTAATGTTAAACTGTAATGTTTAAGCCATGAGTTGGATTATAACACATATTTCATACTAATATTTGTGATATTTGATAGTAAGCCATATCTGTGAGATAACTTGAATTCCAATGTTAGTGTTGATGTGTATTTATGACTAGTGCATAGCAATATGGTTTGTAATCATCGTTTTGCAGAAACAACTTGAAGATTTCAGTTAATCAAAATAAAATACATTTTTGTTCAGTTGTATTTTTAAATGCTTTTATTCAATTACATTATCTGTATATTTGTTTGTATGTTTGTTTGGTTCATAGATATAGTTTAAGTAAGATAGATGAGAGGGAAGTATAGAGATATTTTTGTTTGTGTGATTATTTATTTCATAGATATATTTTAAGTAAGATGTGAGAGAGTGGTAAAGAGATTTTTTTGGTTTCAATTGACAGCTTTTAAAATTGGGCTTAATACATTTGAAATAAAATGGGCAATATTTTTGGGTTTCAATTGAAAGATTAGTTTAATGATTTATTAGACACATATAATAATGTACACATACTAAATCTGATATATAAACATAACCACTGTTCTTATATATATATATATATATATATATATATATATATATATAGAACAGTGGTGGATAATGTACAGGCACTGCAAAATTACAGCACTGCCTGATCTGTAATGTGGTAATTCCTTCTTTATACTTAACATTATATAATCTTTAAGCTTAATTGCAGTAGACATCCCCTAGTTCATAAAAAATTTACAAAAATCCTTGTATGAAATTGTGCACTTCACAATTCCAGTAACGTGAGTTTGGCTGTATATATGGTTGAGATAAAAAGCTGAACATTAGTAGTAGGAAAAGGGAGCACTGTTGCCCAAACAGTGTGGACTACCAGTTTTTGATAATATTCAATATAATGACTTAGTGAGTCTTGCTTTTCTTTAATTCTTTATTTAATGTTCATTATATAACCCTTAAGCAGCAAAGTAAAGCAAAAAGAATAGATTTTATTTTTAAATGAATGTATCAAGCTTGAACTGTAATAAATTAAAAATAAAAATATTATAGCCATATTCATCTGGCGATAATTATTCTAACTTTGTGATCTTGTAAAATAATGCCTGCATGTGTTCTTTGGACAAATGACAACCTAAAATTTTATTTTAAGAAAAAGAATAGAAAAACATATTTACCTTATAGATGGCCATATTTATTCTAAATAATGAACAATCACTGGGGTGGACTGAACTTTTTGATACCCTACAAAATAGAAATGAAAGCATCTGTTTGTTAGTACCAATATTTTTGCATGACATCATGGCATAGTTTAAAATACTAAACTAGGTTCACTGCTAAATCAAGATTTTCAATAATAAGTTTATCCCAATTGGAAGATTATGGAGGCAAGAAATAATTTATTTTCCTTCTTAGAAGATTGGAAATGGTGTGTTTATTTACAGATTTGTTTCTAAGTAGAATTTCATTGATAGCAAGTTTATGTATAAGTTTTCTTTTTATATGTTTGTTTTATTTTACACAATATTAAACAATGGGTAAAAATTTTCTGAAGCAACACTTCCATAAATTTTAGTTACATGCCACCACTGCATAAGAGATATGAATATTAGCTTTGTGCAGATATATCAAGTGATATATCTATGAAGTAAAAGTGTCAAATCAGTTTAAAATATTTTCTGTAGTCTTTTAAAAGAATACAACTTCTGGAACATTTAAATTGATTCCACACTTAAAGTTTATATATATATATATATATATATATATATATACTTTACTCTTAATATATATATATATATATATATATATATAATTAAGAGTGTGCTAATAAGCTCTAAACAAACTTTTTTAAATTTTTTATGATGAATGCTACTATAATAGAAAGCATTCAAATCATCTTTATCTATGATTGTCTCCATCTCCAGACTGGTTTCAAGCTATATCTCTCTTCAGTGAGGAGCTAGGATACCAGATTTAAAAAACCAGTTCAAGCTAAGCATTTATCTAATAGTTAACTGTCCAGAAGATGTAAAATGTTTAGACATCTACATGTCTTTAAAATCAGCACTCCAACTGAAAAAATCATATGGACCTGAACTTAATTCAGATACTCCATATATTAATAGCTTAGCCAATTAATATAGCCAAAACCCCTAACAAAAAAATAATAATAGTAACATATAAAGTCAGATGTCACATGACTTATAATATATATAGCTTATATTTACAAATATGTAAAATTAAAAGCATGCTAATAAGATCTAAACAAGGTTTTTTTTAATTTTTTTTTTTCATTTTACATATTTGTAAATACAAGCTATATATGTAAGTCATGTGACATCTGACATTATATATTACTATTATTATTTTCTGTTGAGGGTTTTGGCTAAATTAAATGGCTAAGCCTATTAATACATGGAGTATCTAAATTAAGTTTAGACCATATGATTTTTCAGTTGGAGAGCTGACTTTAAAGACATGTAGATATCTAAATGTTTTAGATCTTCTTGACAGATAACTATTAGATAAATGCTTACCTTGAACTGGCTTTTTGAATCTGCTATCCTAGTTCTTCACTGAAGAGAACCATAGCTTGAAACTGGTCTGGGGATGGGGACAATCATGGATAAAAATGATATGAATGCCTTCTCTTGTACTAGCATTTATTATAAAAAATTTTAAAAAGCTTGTTTGGAGCTTGTTAGCATGCTCTTAATTTTACATATTTGTAAATACAAGCTATATATATATATATATATATATATGTTATGTGACATCTGACTATATATTACTATATATATTATCGTAAGTAATAAATACATTATTTAAAATTGAATTCATATAGATAGATTGTGTAAATAAAAGAAAACTGCAAAATATATAAATACTAAAAAATTAAAAAATAAGGGATAAAAAATATTTTATAGTAAATGTTTTTATTTGTCATGGTTAACCCCCCCCCCCCAAAAAAAAATATTATTTCTTCATCAGCTTCCCCACACACCTTTATTTCAAGTTCAGTCTAAATACCCAATTGTGGTTGAAGAAACAATTATTGTTTGGGTTTTTACTGCATGTACTATAAAACATTTTTTATCTCTATTATTTATCAACATGCATGTTTCCATTAAAATACAACCATAAAACTTTATTTTTTGTACTTAATTATTTCTACATTGTAAGAAAGTAGAGGGTTTGAATTCAGAATTTTTCCATCTCAAGGAACTAATACACTTGTGAAAAAGATACATGATTTCTAATATACACATTTCCTGCAGAACCAGCACTCACCAGTTGGGTCAGATCATAATCTCCCACTCATATATTCAGTTAGTGTTCATTTTATATTAAGATATCAATTACTCAGACTTTAATGGAAAGGCTTCAATCTTCTCAACCTTCCAACTAGTCTACTTGCATATATAAGAAACATTTAGTAGAAGCAAATTACATACTGTCTTAGAATTATTTCTACATTGTAACTAGAAATAAATAAAAAATCATGTACTTTATTGTATAAATATAATAAAGGTAAATTTGCAGTATTTAGATATATTTTTCACATTTCAGCTCATCCTAGTAATGAATGCATCTCTTAAATACACACCTTCTCCAGTGCACTTTCTTTGAATGCGATCACTATAGGTTGTATTCTATCTTAAATTCAGTTTTCTTTCTAGCACAGTGACATCTAGTACTACTTATTTTAATTACTTTAAGAAATATATCATCCCCAGTATACAGAATTAACTGAAACACACAGTCTTATTATATACCTGTGTCTATATATGTAATATATAGGGTATATGAGCACAGACTTTCACATGACCCACCACTCTCCACACTATCTCATTACACTGATACACTTGAACACATATATGTTGAAAAGATAAATAATCACCAATATTCGTATTTCATGCTAAACCAGCAATCATCAATTAGTCCAGATTACCATATCTACAAATCTTAGCATGAAATATGTATATTGGTGATTATTTATCTTTTCGACATATATGTGTTCAAGTGTATCAGTGTTATGAGCTAGTGTGAAGAGTGGTGGGTCGTGTGAAAGTTTGTGCTCATGTACCCTATATATTAAATATACAGAATTATAAATTTACTGTGATTAATATTAGATGGTTGTGAGTGCACTCTCACAGCTACAGTGGTGTGTATCTATAACCCTATAATTCTCGTATTATGTGTAAAATGTTCATTAAGCAAAAATGATCTTTGGTTTATGGTTAATTTCTTATATAAGAAATGAATTATTACAATGATAAATATAAGAATAAAATTTCATTGAAGTGAATGTATATATTCAATCATATAATGTTATCTGGAAGTAAATAAGAAAATGATTCTATTGCTTGGGAGTTCAAAAGATGTTTAAGTTTTGCAAATATCAGAGGTCAAATTGATCTGAGCACTTTACACACCAGTATCTGTCATTTGGTCCCTTAACTACATCATACAGAGCCAATAAATTTATAATATTGGATATTAAATTAATACTGTATACTCAGAGAAAATATTGTAAATATTAAATACAATCTTAATGCATTCTCTGGGCTGAGCACTTATATTTAAAACAACAAGTGGAAATAAGAAATTATAGACAATTAAAATTATTACAACAGTAGTAATCCTTTCTATACAGTAGGGCCATCCAGTGCAAGCCACAGTAATCAATAACAGTTGAAGGTTTGTGCATCAAAATTCCTGTCTATTGCCTACTCATTCAATCTCTCCAAGACTAGTTTCTAGCTTGTGGTCTTCATCAGTGAGGAGATTTGGAACTGAGAGCCCTATACCTTGGTGTTTGTATGTAATGCACCTTAGATCAAGATATGTGCTGTCAGATCTAAAGTTTTTTGCTGATGAAAGCACTAGATAGGGATTTTGATGGGCAAATCATCTAGCATCCATTGATTACTATGGCTTTGCATTGGGTAGCACTACTGTAAGGAAAGAGTTAAAATTATTTTAACAGCTTGTGCAAGTTTAAGGAATGGTGGTTATCATGTGATATTTAATGGTTTAAAACAGTTCAGTCTAATAAATAACTAATAAAACTATTAATATAATTCCATCAAGTGATTAACATCAAAGGTGTGAGGGTAGTAAGTTTGACACATCATTTAAACTGTAGTAATTGGCCATCTATATATAGTGAACAATGATAAAGATATACATAAGAGATTGTGATTGGGTGAACTGATGAGTGCAAAACATGCATCTTGAGGATTACAATCTTTTTCACGTCTTATGTCATATGTTTATGATTAGACCATTCCACAAGATGTCAAAAATGGATAGAAACCAGTCTCCATCTTACATGAGAGTTGTGTAATGAAAATTACACTACAGAAATATTCATTAAGTGGATAATTTCTAGTCTAATAAATAACAAATAAAAATATTATATGTTCATCAATGGGGTTGCGTTTTTATTGAACCAGCTCTTTTAATTTTATGTTTCTCATCACTATGTCCATTGCAACTGATCTGTTCATATAAGGTCATGACATATTTCTTCAGGTAAGTAAAGTAAGTATTAGATAATTTTAGCTTGGGAAAAGCCAGATATATTGGTGTAATACATTCAATTCAGTGATATGAAAGATTTTTAAAAATTATTTAATAAATATATATTACATTTAATATTTAAACTTTCAAAAGTTTAGCAAATTATGGTATGTAAAATATATTATTTATTTTTTATTACTCTTTCTTTTGCCTGAACTGCTTATATTATTTTTATTTTTCCATCTTTAAAAGAAGTGTTATTCGGTAATTTTCCCAACTTTTTTGTTATAGCATTCCTTTTTTAAATAATGTTATTTATATAATTGTATTTCATCTTATTAAAACTAAAATACAAGCTTAAAAAGTAAAATAATCGAGCATGTTATTACTGGAGAGTTTATAAGAATTTTCAGCATGGAAAATGATAGCTAGGCCACTTTCTTTTGAATCCTAAACTTCAAAGTCTTGCCATATTATCAATTTACCAAACGGTATAGAGTTTAAAGACTAACTTTATTTATTATTAGTTATTTATATACAATTAATTTAATTTTTTACAATTTATTAGACTAATTTTCCACACGAGTTACTTTTTCATTTTTAAATACAAACAAATATTTTTATTTTACTTGTAAAGAGGATGTAATAAAGAAATTGATGATCTAAGTTCACAAAAATATGTATTATGACAAACTGTTGGCAGTTTTCGATAGTTCTTTAAGTATGACTATCACACACTGATGTTGCTATTTATGTAGCAATGTTGGTTGTGCAATGAAATAAATAATGAGTCATCTATATCAATCCACAGAGAAAAACAACAATTATTTTATCATAACTTTAATTTGCAACAAGAATCCTAATAAGTAATCTTGAAATTAGTTAAATCCCTTCCCACACACCCTCATGGTGATTTTAATATATAAAATTAGAAATGGATAATTATTTAATTATTAAAAGACACATGTAGATGTATGAGGGGTAAAGGCTGATCTTGATTTTCAGGATCACTTTGGATAATTTTGTTCTGGATTGAAATACTGTAAAAACACCCAATGATTTTTCTGTTTGAGAGCTCATAAGATGTTTAAATAGAAGATTTGTAAGTTCTAGAATCAATCCTGGTACCTCATGACACATGGCTAAAATGCTGTATATTGATGAAATGGTTATTGCTTCCTCAATGCTTTGTCATGGGTGATAAGCTATTTATTAAATTACATGCTTGTGTGTGTGTTAGGATTAACCAACTTTATTACATATATTTTAGACTACTTTATCATGTGCCTTGAATATATTAGTGATAGATAAGTATGGATTTTATAATAGCATATAATATTATTCATGATAAAAAGAGTTGAAATAGGTATAAATAGTAATATAGTGTTAAGAAAGAATTGGAGTGGTGCAATACAATGGAGAAAAGGTAAACATATAGTAGATTATTTGCTAAGGATTAGATATAAGATGATCAAACATGAATAAATGTTTTAGAAAAGAATTTATACTTGGAAGCCCAAGGAGATAAATTTTCAAATGAATTATGTATTGGTTCAAAACAGGTTTAAAAATAGACTTACAAGCACAGTTAAAAGTTTTCATATTGGCATATATTTGGATTCTAACTCAGTATCTGAAAAGTTGTGGTTACCATTTAATAGGATTATCAAAAATAGTGTTAATATTGTCACACATTGGTGGTCGAGAGGTCAGCGATGGCTGCTTTACAAGAAGTTGTCTCAGGTTAGCAGGTTCACTTCCTGGTTGATGCTGTGACACATGAGGAAAAAAAATAGTGCTAATATTAAAATTGGGTTTGTATAAAATTTAAAAAAGATATTGAATGAAATTTTTTAAATTGTTGATGAGAATATAAATAAAGTACAAATGATAGAATTAATTGCAATAAATATTCAAAATTGTTTAAAGGAATTCGAACTCAGATTTTCACATGATCCTCAACTCACTATGCCATCTCATATTGCTGGCCCACCTGATCATGCACATGTTGAACATCTTATATATTACAGTATATATGCAGGTGTGGGTAAGCATATACAGTGTATTAAATTAAATTTGTTTAAAATAAATAAAATATAGTAGTAATAGGTAATGAAGAAACTAAAAGAATGAAAAAGTATTGGCTAAAAAGTGAGTTCTTTGAATTCTCATTACCTTTATGCCATCTAGTGTCAGCTTTAGTAATCAATAGATAATATAAACATAATAAGAATAAAATAATTTTCTAATAAATATTAATATGAAAGCTAAAGGTCAGTGATATCCTGATAGACATTTGATTTTACTAATAGTTGTTTAAGCTTTTTATAATAAAAAAGAAAATGGGAAAATTTAAATGCTGGTGTAGGTAAATATATGTATAGGAAGCTTAATATTAAATTGAGATCCATAGCAAATATGTCTTTAACCCTGTAAGACTGGTGCAGGTTTAGTCATTCTTCTGGTGAGAGTTTTGTAAGCTTTCAACATTTGATTTTATTATTAAACTACTATTCGGCATGAGAATAAAATTAATTATACTTCATTTGATACAAATTTACGTTTGCAAATGAAATAAATTCTACAAAATCATAACTGAACTTTGCAAATATTGAAAAAATAGAATCATAATAAAAACAGTGTTTTGTTATTCAATGGTGGAAAAAAAAGGATTGATTTCATAAAATTAACAAAATCATTTTTATTGATACTTGTGTTTAAAATGTGAATGAATAAATATTACTATCTGATAAAGCTACCAAATTATGTTTAAAATATTAATATTTTAAAATCATTTTTATAATATGGTAGTATAATCTGACAGTGATAACATATTGCTGATCAGTTTTAAAAGGAATGATTCCTGGAGATCCATCGTTGGTTATTGTTAACCTGTTACCTTCTATTTTTAAAAATACATATATATAATAAATGTATAATCATGTATATTTTGGTAATGAATAATCATGACACAATTTAAATGCAAAATTAATCTTACATCTTAATAAACTTCACAAAAAGTAAAGTTTTAGTAAACTTGCAAGGTACATGAAATCTCATAACAATAAGAGATAGTCAGAAAATTTGTTTAGTCACTACATTTTCTATTATCCTGACATCTTTAGACTTTTTTGGGAGTTAAAATGTCAGAATAAATAAACATGATTTTTTATATTTAAAACAAACTTAACAATAGAGATAAACTATGCACATTAATAATGTAGTTAACTCTCAACATTTTTATATATTTTTTAGGTAATAAAAATGAAATGTCAGTGTATATACCCATTCAGGTGAAGCAATCACCAGTTGGCAAACACCATGAAGCAGACCAATGTAGATATGAGTAGTAAAGTAAGTTAGTAGTTAAAAATAGTATATTATATAAATTTGTCATACATGTGTAAACACTGCTACACACACATTTATAAATGTAACCTCCAGTTTTGACTAATGAATCAAACCTATTGCTAAACATTTCATCACCTCTACTTTATTAGAATAGCTTAGCTAATTCATTTTCAATCAATGCAGTTTGCATTGGCTGAACAATCTAATAAAATGGGGTAGCTCATATATTTGTCAACAGTGTTTGGTTTGGTGGTCAAGATCATAGATTATATAAGTTGAAAATAATTTTTTATATATTCTATCATAGATAGATAGATAGATAGATAGATAGATAGATAGATAGGTAGGTAGGTAGGTAGGTAGGTAGGTAGGTAGGTAGGTAGGTAGGTAGGTAGGTAGGTAGGTAGGTAGGTAGGTAGGTAGGTAGGTAGGTAGGTAGGTAGGTAGGTAGGTAGGTAGGTAGGTAGGTAGGTAGATAGATAGATAGATAGATAGATAGATAGATAGATAGATAGATAGGAAAATCAATAGTCAGATAAAAGGTAGATTAAAAATAAGGATTAAAAAAAATTCAATGTATAAAATATATTTATGATATGGATCAGGGGTGGCCAACTTTTATGTTCATAAGATCTACTTTTCATTTTAAAAATGTGTTGCGATCGACTTGTTGTCATAGACATAGTCTAAGTGGAGGGATGAAATGTATACTATTTTTATATATCTACCTAGTAAAAAATAACAATTATTTAACAGGCCAAAAAACTAATATCTGGGGGAATTAAAGGAACATGAGTAATTATTAACAATATTTATTAATTCAAATTAGCTACATTAAATCAAGATTAAAAATATTATTTTCAACAATGATACCGCTTAGTGGACTTCACCTATCTGTAATTGAAAAAAAAAATTAGAACAAAAAGAAAAAAAACTTGAAAATCTTAATTTGTTTCACTCGTTACCCGACAGCTGTTGCCAGATTGGCGTCGGGATCGACCAAAAATGGCTTTGCGATCAGCCGGTAGATCATGATCGACTTGTTGGACACCCCTGATATAGATGATAAAAATCATTGAATAAAAAAAAAACATATATGGTTTATCAATTAATTAACGAAATATTGTGTATGTTAGTGCAAATGTCATTTTGCAATGAATAAGAATCTAGTAAATAGTGGGGAAGAGGAACAGTTAAACAACATTTGGTTAATCAACCAATAATCCAAGTAATATATATATATATATATATATATATATATATATATATAGTATTGGAAAAACAATGTATTTAATTATGATACAAATATTTGAATGGTAATGTTCTGATCTATTGTGTCAGTTGCTTGATGGCAGAATTTCTAGCTAAATTGCTAAAAATATGCCATTTCTGTGGCCGCAGCCAGAAAGAGTCTATTTATTAATTTTTCATTTTCTTTCTTATTTTTTTCTCAGTGATGAAACTTTATTCATCAAAAAAAAAAAAAAAGTACAAATACAGTTAAATAAGAGTTTTATAAAGAATGGTAAAAATGAAATGCAGGTGCGACATGTTGAAAGGGGAAGGATATATATGAAAAGGGATGTGGAAAGTGGCTGCTAACCATACATGCCTTATTTGTTGATACTAGTTGGGTTTTGCTTCCTATAATTGAATTTTAGGTCTTGCTTAGTAATCATGGATTCAGTTGTGTAATCTGAAAGTTTGTTGTTAAACTTTGGAATGTTCTCAATAATTACTGCTTGAAAAGGATGAATAATTAATTTGCAGCTTCATAGTCTCTGTTTAGGTCTAAAACATCATTTATACTAATTTGTCTTTAAATCATTGTTTTTTGGCTCATGAATCCCTTGTTGTAATCCTGTGTTGATTTGAAAAAAAAAATTTTTTTAATTTTTGAGGCCCCAATTCTTTCTTCTTATTTAATACTTTTATTGAAATACAGAAAACTGAAATCACGAATACAAAGATTGTGAATATCGTAGAATACTACATTAATAAAAGATTAATAAAGATTTGAAAGACCCCAGGCAGAATTACAATAAATTGTTGTAGTATAATTTATTAAGCATAATAATATTTATTCAAATAGTCTTTTTTAGAAAATATTTGCATAATAGCAACTGAAAAATTACTCAAATGATGTGCATCAAATTTTCATCATTATTTCTTGTGGTTTCCATAACAAGGAAAGAAAAACAAATGTACTTTGGACATAATTTTAAAATCTATTTATAAGAAGTTACTTTGAATCAACTGAATGTTTTAACAGTTTTATTTTTTTTGTAGTTCTTTGGTAAGAAAATAATAATAGCAGTACTAGTAGCAATAGCAGTATTAGTAATAATAATCCATTTAAAAATATCTAAATTAGAATAGTTTATAATAATTATTATATGATCACTAAACATGGTCTTTTTATAGAGAATAGCAATAATTGATCATTTTTATAGTAACTATATACAAAAGAAGTTTTTTTATGCACACAGATAGATGTCTCATATAGTGTTTGATAATTACAAAAGTATTACTAAAGAAATGGGAAATATATTCTCAAAATAATTATACAACATATTTATTAAAACAATTTAATATCCATATAAAAACTTGGGTTTGAAGTAAAAAAGAACCTCCTTTTACTTCAACAAAAGTGCTATTATAGGTTAATGAAAAAACCTGTTCAGCTCAAGGGATTGTCAAGTAGTAGTAATTGATAATTTCTTTACAACATCAAAAGCTAAAAGTTATCTCTGTTTACATAGACACAATTTCCTCATTTCTATTATTTATTAACATCTTTATCAGTATTATATAAAAATATATATTTGTTAGTAAAACCATAGACTTAATTTTTGTAATACTTCGTCTTAATATGTACATTTATTCACAGAGTGAATTGCTAAAATATAATGTTTGGAAGGGTGATTTGAACATTTACATATACATATACAAAATATCTTATCATCATGGTGGATGATTTGAGTGCTTTATATATATATATATATATATATATATAGAACACAAGCAATAGCTACAGTTTCAACCACCTACCTGTGTTTTTAAAAACGAATCACACACATTTTATCGAAGGTATGAAATTCAGACTTGGGATTTTTAAACACAGACTGCATAATTAAAACTAAAGCAATTGATTGTGATATATTATTGTATGGGTTTTTTCCAGTGTTGTGCATTTTTAAGTTTATATATGTTTATATGTAATAAAATATCAGAACCTTAAATATATAATTATTGAAGAGCAATAATTATAGTGTCTGAACCTACCCTGACACTTTTCTGAGGAGTGCCAAAGCATGAAACTATGGTCAGAGGTTTGGGGAGGGGTTCCTGACAGATATTTTAAGTGCTGGCTCTGGCTAAGCATTTATCACAAAGCTTGTAGAGGAATTGGCAATCCTCATTGATTATAACTTACAAGCTTAAGAGATAGGGTCATGCGATCTATGACTCTTATTTTGATCATTTAGATTAAATTTTAGAAATAAAATAAATACAAAATGTGATATTATCATTCATATAACAGTCACTTCAGTGCACAGTAAAGAAAACTATTTTTAATCTAGTTTTGTAACTTAGATACAGAGTATTAACTATTCTCTTTCTTTTCTCAAACTTAATATTATGATAATGACTTTTTATATAAAATGTTTGTTTCCTCTTTATTAACTTAAGCTTTCTTGACAAATTAGTCTCATTAATTAAAGTTAAATGTTCATTCATTCTAGGCATGTTATTCATAAAAAAAATTAAACTCCTTACATAAATCTCTTCTGGTCTTGTTATATAATATTCTTCAGCATTTGGTATACATTGCCCCAATATTCAAATGACTATTATCATATTTCATAAAATAATTGTAATTTTGAATGAAGTTTTAAGCAGAATCTTCTGACAGCGAACTTTGGTTTTTATCTACTTATTATTAAAATAGTTAAAAAAATTATACTTTTTAAATACTTTGAAGAGAAAATAATAATAATCTAAAAATTACTATTGTCACAATAAAAAAATTAGTTATAAATTTCAACCTACTGTTACTTTTATTATTACTTGTACCACTTAAATTGTTACTTTTTTCTTTCACTGTCTAGACTGGATCAAACCTTTGTTTTTTTACTGGTCTAATCTAATGATTTCATTGATAAATTCTGCTCCTAAAACTGATAATTTACATAACTAAATCATTTTCATCTTTTAAAATCAAGCTTTAAAATTATGAGTCATCATTTATTAAATATTATCAGATTATTCAGTACTTTAAATATTAAATATTTTTATCTAAATATTAAATATCTTCATAAAACAATTTTAATAACCTTAAATTATTAATTTTTAAAACAAAATATTACATTTAAGCAACATAATAATAACTTTATCTATTACTTTTATCACCAATTTTTTGCTACATTTTATTATGTATCAAATTTTATTAACAAGCTAAAAATAGGAGTTTTCTTTCCTAACTCTTGAAATCTCACACATCAACACAACCATCATTAAGTCATGTGATATTTTCAGAATATTTTAGATTAATTATCTTAACTATTATTTAAATTATATTTTGAACAAAATAATTACTTTAAATATATTACATAAAATATTTATAATTAAAGTTATTATATTATCATAGCATTTTTTGAATATAATAAATAAAACTAATACTATCTTTCAACAATATATTATATTATTTTAACTTATATTAAAATGATTAAACTATTTCAATATCTTTATAGACTCCTATGTACTGAGTTTGAACACTTACTACCTATGACATCATAATTACATATTAGAAAATCATCTAAATTTCTGTTTTTTTAAAAATAGCTATATTGCAAACCCTATCTATCTATACTAATTATAAGGGTGTAATCTATATGTTTTAGATACAAGTATATTTTATATACCTGGAGTCTAGCTATAATATAGAGGTCTTAAACACAGGCTTTCAAGCTTCTTTCAGCTATTCACTCTATCTTATACAGCCAATATACATGACCACACATGTGCGGTGAATGTAAATGAATGTAAATGATATCCAATATACATATTTTATTTTATATATGAGGGATCAGAATAACTTAAGTTCAATGTGGGCATGACTTTAATATTGGTATTAACCTTTTAACCACTAATTAAATGATTGGTTGTATGAGGTAAAAATCAAATCTTTTAATTGGCCAACTCACAAACTGAAGACAAAGCCTATTGTTAAAACATATTCACCTATAATATTAAATTCAACTCAGATACGTTTATAAAAAGTATATTATTAATTTTTCAGGTTATGAAGAGAACGAAAGTTCTTTCAAAAATAAATTGCTATTTATTTATTCTAAAATATTCAATTTCGGCAACATAAAAGCTATAATATAAACAAAAAGATCGACTTTTACGTTATAGAAAAGTAAATATTTCTTTTTACTACATCTTCAATATTTGTACTAAAATCTTCAATATTTTTCGAAAATAATTTTGTTTTTTTATTATTCTCTCTGAAAATAATTTTTAATTTCTATAAATATAATTTTATAATACTTAAAATTGGATTCGAAATGAAAATCTCAGCGTTTTTCTTTATTTTCTTTGATCAGGCGGTTTCTTTGTTCTTTCCAGCCAATCAGAATGTCTTTTTCGGCTGAGAGCTTGCTAAGAACCAATCACAAATAATGTTCTTTCTTTGTTTAGATTTAAATGCGTTTTTTTTTATTTTTTACTTGTAAAATAAGTTGGAAGAGGTCACCATCGTACAGAACTTTTAAAAATCTCTTCAAAACGTATCGAACGAATTTTTTAGCATAAGAATCGGCTGAGTTAGAGTGACTTCAGATGTCTACGAGGAGCCTCGTAAAAAACAGTCTTTTGGTTAATAAGGGATTTAGTGCCAGATTTTCAAATGGTATGGATGGCTAAAGAGATAGAGTAGATTGAAGCTGATCCATTAAAGTGTGAAGATTTGCTATCTTAATATAAACCAATCATTGATTATGTATATGTATGGAAGATGATGATCTGGACCAATTGATGAGTTGTAGTTCAGCATGAAAAACATATATTGGAGATCACTTATTTTCTTCGCACGCATGTGATCATGTGTATCAGCTGTATGAGATAGAGTGAATGGATAAATGGAGTTTGAAAGCCTATGTTTAAATCCCCTTCATTATACATATATTTATGGTAAATTATTGTGTATAGTTTTATCTTGAACTTTAATATTAAACCATTAAAAATGAGATTATTTTAAATTTGTGTCTATTTTTTATGTTGACCTTTGCCTAAAAATGGTACTTAAATAAAAATATTGTTGCTATATTGATAAGGGTTGACAATTTCTAAAATATTTGGTAAATATAGAGTGTGTAATATATATTGTGCTGAGATTGTTTTCTTATTAATGTAGCAATGTGTAAAAAATGCAAAATTTTTTAGATGATGCCTAAAGGGTTTATATGTCTCTTCAATAATTATATTTAAATATATGTAAATGACATACTATCCAAGTTCATCCATATATAATTTATAATATCAACGTACTGATGTTTTGGCTGTGCAACCCTAACCATCAATTAGAGAATGAAGGTTATACTAAAAAATCAATGTAGAGGCACTATAAGCTTTGATTATAACAAGATTAATGGTTTGACCAATAATATACCAGCAGAAAATTTTACAAATATAAAAATAGAGATAAAATGACAATGGGTAAAAAAATATCAGAAATTCTGATTAATAGGTTTTCAAAAATTCTTCCAAATTGAGGATATTTTACATCTATCCTCATGTTACAATCTAACATTTTAAGGATCTCAATAGCTTCTAATCTTACATTTGTGAATAGTGTTATATCTGGATAGGATCTTATTTTTGAGAAATTTATATTATTAAATCTTGAACATAACACCAGGAATCTATCATGATGTGATCCTTTCTACCAGTGTAAAATCAGTGAAACTATTATGAGCCTTAAAAGATCAGATTTTATCAACAAGTGTGGTGATATATGTAAACAACCTTCCAGTTGAAAGAATTTTAAATACCCATTAATCTAAATAGCTTCTGATTTTTTAAAAAATCTATTATCATTATACTTTCACCATTATATCTTAAAACTTTCTGTTCTTGTTTCTTATTGGACAAGCTTTTAATCTTCATATATACAAATGGTTACAGTGTCTCTCGGTGTTTTTTATACTATTCATTACTCAATTGATGGCCAGTGGAATCCAGTAGAAATGTCGGTATCTTAATCCTATGACTCCTTTATAACATATATATATATATATATGTGTGTGTGTGTTATATGTGTGTATGAAAAAAAAAATTTCTATTTCAATAATTACTTAACCTGTTGATTATTCCTTAGATGTTTCCCAAACAGCAATACACAAGGTTAAGAGATCTGTGTCCAGAAGATAAGCTGAGAATTGCCAGCTTGATTGCAGAAATGGCTAAGTAAGTAAACACCCCCCCCATATATATATATGTTTGTAAGACGAGAACCATTACAATGAACACATACATTCAAACAAATATTAAGTAAGACAGACAAGAAAAATGTTAATTCAAGTCCTCTGAACCTTTCCAGCACCTTTCAATGTCAAAGAAAAAGTAGCTAGTGAACATTTTAAAGAAGGCTAACACATCAAATATTGATGTAAATTTTATTGATACCTTAGTGTAGAAATCCACAATACCAGAGGGAGAACAAAATTAAAAATAATATAAGCTTAATGTCCAAAAATATCATATTTCTTTTTTATCCTAACAACCAGTCCACTCAAACCTCATTCACGTTAACACTATGGGATTATAGCTTGAATTTAAGGTAGATTACATAATAATTCTTCAGAATCAAAAGAATATTATATAGTAGAGTGATAACATTTTCGTTAAAATAGATAAAAAATAAATGAGTTAAGCTTTTGTTATCTGTCTGGCTGCCAGCTTGTCTGCCTGCCTGCTATCAGCCAGCCAGTATGTCAGCCTGTCTGCCAACCATCTAGCCTGTCTGGCTGTCTGCCTTCCTACTTGTTTGCCTAGCTACTTACCTACCTACCTGTCTCCCTACCTACCTATAGACCGACCAACTGACCGACAAAGCTATCTTTTAACTGACTGATTTATATACCTACCTACATAACTACATCCCTCTTTACCTCCCTACTTGCCTACCTGACCTACCTACCTATCAACTTACCCACCCACTCACCTACCTACCCACCTACCATAAAAATCAGTCAACATTTAGCCAATCCCAATATCTATAACAACCAACATTCTCAATATGTTGTCAAACAAACTAATTACACTAATTCACATTCAAATCACTAACAAAAATTAAATTACAAATTCACAACCTATGGTTTCCTTGCTAAGACAGATTCTCATACAGTTTTATCATTGCCTCTGTTAAATGGTGTTTATTTCCTTTTTTTTTTACCCTTGTAAGTATATAAAAATTCCATTAATGTGCTTCACTATCTATTTAATGATCTTGAAAACAGAATTCAACCTTTATCCATAGAAGTTGCCTTAATTGGTTTAGAAGTTACCTTGAAAGTAGACTGTAAATATTCTATTTTATTTAAGCTGTGACCATTATTATGTGAATTACTGTAGACACCAGTTAAATACTGATAAACTATGAGTTATTATATGTAAATTAGTAAACAGAAGGTGTTTGAAAAGTTATAAGTAATCTATTTGCAAGCAGTTTGTCTTTGCCTACTGTATGGGGTTTATTAAAAAAATAATTTTAGACTAGATAGATCAGAGTGAAAGATGGATATTTGCTTTTTATTTATAGAGGTTGCCTTGATAATAGATTTTGGAAATTCTATTTAAAGATATTTATCACATATGCTGTTTAGATTATATTTTTTGACCTTTGTTGTCATGGAAATATTACGACCTTTATTGCATCAAGTGTGTGATAAACTGATACATGAATAAAGAAAAATGCAAATGGCCGACATTAATTTGAAATCATATGATTAACAAATTTATTCGCAATTATTACAATTTATTCGATGAGAGATTATAACAAAAGTAATTAATTTGTTTAGATATGGTTGACTATTCTTTGATCAATATGATTGATATTTATTCATCCAATCCGTATTTTGCCCTCAAAGACTAATCATTCAATATCAATACTAACAAAAAAAAAACCATAAACATTATTTATATATATATACTTGCTTGCTAATTTAGATTTTAGTAAAATTATAATTCTTTGTCTCTAATATATTTATTGACTGTTTTCTCTCTTTCTATTGTGATTCATTTTTATAATGATAGAAAAGACTATTCATGCCAGAAAATTTTAATCATATACACTGAAAAACAAATAAATGACAAAATGATTAGAATCAATAAAAAAAAAAAAAAACAAATAACAGTGTAATTGTATAAGTGTTGGCATTTAATGTTGGAAAATATAGTCTTATGTCCAACCCTGGTGATGATCATGGCATTTAATGTTGGAAAATATAGTCTTATGTCCAACCCTGGTGATGATCAAATTCATTCTCAAACAAGATAATGCCTAACTCTGTATTTTATTTCAATTTAAAATTAATAATAATATTTTTGCTCTTTCTAGTATATCAAAAATTTATATCCCCCTCAATCTATGATAAAGAAAAGAAAAAAAAAAACAATACTTAAAATTAATCATATGATGTCACTCTAAGATAAATCGAGAGTCCATAAAGAAAAATGTCCTAATGAAATTTTATGTACCCTTATTGCTACAGTTTATGATCCAATTGGCGGGATTAGAATGTTCTAGAAAGTGTATAATGGTGACCTGAACTTCTCTCTTCTGTATAGCATCCTTTGAGTTGTTAACAAATAGTAAAGTTGATAATGTCTTCAACATAGATGAATAGATGCTGTTTTGAGTTGAATTCAATTTTGGAAGTTACAGCTCCATGGGTGACAAATCTATTCCCATGAGGTAACCTTACCCTTAGCAGTGCATGGTTGTGTATGTCTCTACACATATAATTGGTTAATGTCCTTGTGTTGAATATCTAGATATTGGCTATTGGGAATTCCAAGATGGAGTTGCTATAACTTTCTGGTTAAATATTGAAAATACTCTTGAAGTATCAAATAACTTTAAAGCTATTTCTGGGATTTGTAATTTAAAATTCTTAGTTTGCTGAATTTGAATCTGTCTTGATATATTTTAGCTTTTATCCATATTCAATGACATATTCTCATTTAAGGTTTTTACTTTGATGGCTGCAGACCTTTCTTTTCGAACGACAAGTTCAGTAGCTGCTTACAAAATATACGTGTTGATTTGTCAATGAGAGTTTATGATCTGATATTTGAAAAGAAGGTCGTTTGTGTATATATATATATTAGCGGTCTCTTTTTAATATTAATTTGACTTTTTTAAATAGCGAGTTTAAGTTCATGTATTGAGTTGATTATTTACATCATGTGTTAAGATTTATATATATATGGTGTATTAATAATAATAAAATTTTATTTATTATTTTATTCTTTTTACGTTTTTGTGATTTTATTACTTGAGTCTAAATTTGATTATCTTTCTTCTCATATTGTTATAATATGTATATGTCAAACAATAGTTCATGAAAGGTTTTATAATAAAGGTAAGCATAAATATTTAAGTTTTATACATTTAGTTTGGGTTATGGCTTTTATCACACTTTCATTAAATCTTAATTATATAAACAATTAAGTGTTTTCTCATCTAAAATGCTTGTAAACATTTATATTTTTCGGGAGTACGTTTTATTTGTGTAATATTCTCTTTATACATATAACTTATTTTACATTATATAGAGAGAAGGTTGTTATTGTGGGTATTGGTGTTGAAGTGAATGAGGGTCTTTAATTGTTCTTAGTGGGGTGTAAGATCACATCTTACAATGCCATTGTAAAAAAAAAAAAAACATCCTATAGACAATAAGAAGTTTGTATTTCTTGCGTACAAAAAAGGAATAACCATCCCTGATGACAATAAGCAGACTTTCATGAATCTAACACACATACCATCCCCTAGTGAAGTAAAAGATGTGCTATCAAAGGGACATAGAGACAACCGGATATGGAGTTAATAGCGGGCATAGAGGTTGGCCTCAACCAAGAACATCAAACAGATGAGTATATAGTACAAATCAACACAGGAATGAGACATGCACCGTTAAAATTATTCACCAAACAATGGGGTATAAAAATAAAGACAACCAAACAATTCCTTGAGTCAGAAAGAACCACATGTATGTGTGAAGACAAGGGCAATAGATTTGCGCTGATGCACACACAGGAATATATAGACAAGATCAACCTACAAATTAATAAATTACATTTTCATAAAATTGATCAGTTTAGCATTGCTCACAATAGAGAAAAAATTATTTCACCTATCCTTAAAAACATTGCAATAAAGCTTTCACAAAGTCAGAATATCAATCTATACCCATCATCATCAGTACCACCCAGGATTTTTGGAAGTGCCAAAAACACATAAAGACAACACACCAGTCTGGTTAATGCTAGACTTCAGCGGAGTACATTATATAAAAACAGCCAAGTGGGTGAACAACAAACTCATCCAGATGTTGGGCTTGGGATCATACATTCTCAATTCATCTGCACAGTTTGTGTCCCTCATCAAAGATTTACAACTAAACCAAGACATCAAATTGGCCACCATGGATGTTTCTGAACTATGTGGCTCTGTCAATAGAGACAAGTCGATCCAAATTGTCAGAGATGAACTTTTGGCATAAAAAATAGTTCAACCTCAAGTAGATTTCATCCATGACTTTTTATGTTGGTTGGACAGCAACATTGTGGCATTTTTCAGAAACCAGTGGTTCTCCATGAAACAAGGCTGGCTTATGGGTTTACCACAGAATGGTGTAGTTACCAGCATCTTCCTGAACTACTATGAAAGGAAGAGCATACCTGTTTTAAACCCTACATGCTTTCTAATATACACTAGATATGTGGATGACCTATTTATTGCTGCCACCCTGCCACCCCTGAGATCATCACAGAGATTAAAGTTGAATTGGAAACCAGCACAGCACTCGTTGTGAATGTCACAACTGAAGATACTCACCAACAAGTTAAATATCTTGATGTCAATATAAAAAGAGAAAACAACCACTGCCATTATAGTGTGGCCATCAAACCATTAGAGATCAGATGCCATATACACCCCCAATCTAACACACCAATAGAACATAAATTATCCAGCCTAGAATCTTTTTTGCACTGAAACAGGATGTTATGTAAAATTGAGGCAAACACAAAAGCAAATGTAATACAATACAGAGATGACTTATTGAATTTAGGATTCAGGCAGTCCATTGTTGACAAATTTTTTTTTACATATTCAGAATAAATAGCTTAACACTCACATCACACTGGATAAACCCAGATTATTGCTTCCATATATCTCCAACTTGCATAAGAAATTGCATTCTCTCAACAACAGATATCAGCTTTGTTTCCGAACACCTCCAAACTCTACCAATTTAATTAACAACACTAAAGACAAAATTTCCCTTTTACAACCCACCTATACAGTATATAATGTTCCAACAATAATTGTAAAGGCACATATTACGGGGAAAGCAGAGCATCTTTGTCCACACAATTAGTACAACATAAATATTCATACATCGGCACCAAAACACAAGTCACCATGAGTGCATTCCAGACAATCCTACAATCATGTGTTGTGAGAGATATGACCTTAAAAGAAAAATCAAAGAGGCCTTCTTCATCTCACAAGACAGGGATGCCATAAATATGAAGGACATGTGCTATGCTTTATCAAAGAAATGGAATTAGCATATTTGCATATCATTAAACTAGTTGCAAGCTATGATTATGAAGGCAAGATCCTTTGAAAGCACTCAGCTCATTTGTTTTTAGTTATCTATTTTATATTAACACTTTATAGCTTTTGAGAACAGTTGCATCACACATGCACATGTGCTAGAATATATATATTTATATTTCCCAAAAGTAAAAAACTATTTGACTTAATAAGATATTTTCTAATGACTAAATAAAAAAAAATGTTTCTGTATATATTCAATTACACACACACACACACACACACACAACTTCTGAAATAAATACCTTAATAAAAATATTACTAAAGCGAATTCAATCTACAGGAAAATGTAAATGTTTTAAATGATTAAAGATAAAAATTTTAAAAAAGACAATATGGAAATGGCAACTTTGTATTACATGTTTGTATCTTAGAAAATAAAAATCATTGAGCTATAAGTATATATTACTTATTTTGGTACTGTTCTATTAGCTCATGTCAGCCACTTGATAGTGTTCATGCTATGCAAAAACACAGAAATATAACATTGCCAAGCTGCTGGCTTAAAAATTAATTATTAATAAATATTTTATGTATTAATGTGTGTTAACATATCCACAAAATCAACAAGTTTCTTGATTTGGTATTTAGTTGATGATGTGGAATATGTGTATATAAATGGGAAGTTGGTTGATATAAATTAAAATAAGTTCAAAGTAATTTTTTTCTAATTTTACTCTTACCCTGCTATGTAAGGCAGAACTTGTTTGTAAATAAATTAGACAAGCTATATTTATTATATATGTATATTTAATCAAACCAGATATGTATTAATAAATTATGCATTTGAAGGCCAATAGTTATATACATGTTTGCTAATTTAATTTTTGGAATAGAGGGGTACTGTGCAATCTTTTTCATAGATTAAGATATTCAATAAGAATCAGATCTATGTGCATAAATAGTTCAATGATGATAGCTATTAAGAATTACTCATGCTAAGAATAAAATTCTGGTATAATACCCAATCTGAATTAATTGTCTTTAAAGAAAAAGTTTTTTTTTATTCATTTCATAATGGATCGTTTATTTTTTTGTTGTAGCATAATAACATATGGGATGGTATACCTATATATCAATGTTAATAAGGTTGTTTGACTGCATCTGCAATGCTGTGTAGTACTTGGTATTTTTCCAAAATACTTCATCGGCCAATTCTTAAATACTGGAGATGCCCGGAGTGAACTCCTCCTAAATGGACAACCAAAAAAATGGACATAAGCTGCTGAAGCATGTTTCATTCCTGAACCTGGCTCACACCAAGGCTTTCAAAATGAATGAAATTCTGGAGCTGTCAAAGTAGGTCTTTTTTAGAAGTGTAAACTTTCACCAACAGAAATGGGACTTGCATCTGAACTGTGAGATGGTTTCAGACATCTCCTGTCTCAGCATTTTGCTGCACAGACATCTTTTAGCATGTTGTTGTTCTGTAAAAATGCTACTATGCCAGCTTTTCTGGATGGCAGTTGGCACAATTTGAATGACTTGGTTTTTGCAGTCAGCCATTTTATTTGTCGTGGACGTGTTCTTGCAATAACATGAACTGCTCAAAATCTTGCTTGGACATACCCTTTCTGAAGTAGGGAAATGTGGCGATGGGTTTACAATTGTTAGGAGGCAATAGTAGGTCACATGATTTATAAGGTAATTACTTTGACATGCATATTTGAAGAGTTGTGGCAGACTGAAGTCCAGACATGCTCAGACCATACTGTTACCAAACTTTGAACTGTCAGCATTGGAATAAAGTGCAAAACATGAATTAGCAGGTCGGCCACCAGAATGACATGCGAAATGGCCTTTCTGTGCTTTTGCATAGAAATAAGGCCAGCTGTGGCCGCATAAATGGCATATTTATGTGTTTTTGCATATAAATAACATCATCAAGTGGCTGACATAAGCTAACTAAATGTCTGAGAGTTATCCTTGATTGAATTTATTTTGCAAGTAAATTACTATTAATCTGAACATTATAATTGAAAAAAAAAAAACAACAACGTCATTTAACCTGACAAATTTACAAAGTATTTTCATTTATTGTTATATTTACTGTGATATAAAAATTTTGAAATGTAATGCATACTCTTTATTTAAAGTATTAAAATTATTATTATTAAAAGAAATTTATATAGTATATAAAATGTTTGCAAATCATTTAATAAAAGAAACAAGGCCATATATTTTAGTTAAATAATTCACAAGTAAGATTCCTAAGAAAATTTTTTAAATAACTTGTAAATAATGGCCACCTTTTGTTATACCAATGCCATTAAATGATTCTTTAAGCATATTGCTAGGAATTATGTTAGTATTTCTTCTATGAATAGGTTTTCTTAGTATTATAATTAAAACAGATTTGAACACCGACTTTGAAGCTCTCTTCACTTCACCACTCTACTAGCTCATAGTACCAATCCACATAACCACACACATGTGAAGAAGATAAATGATCACCAATATCTTTTTCACAGGTGTATTGGTGTTATGAGATGGAGTGGATAGCTGAAGGGAGATTCAAAGTCTGTCTTTAAATCCACTATAATTACAATTAAACTCCATGTACATAAAGTATGCCTGTATTTCAAATATTCTTAGTATTATATATTTAACAAGCTGTAAAATTATTTACAGTTAATTAAAAATATTTGTCTATATTACAAAAAATTGTAGATAATAAAATTAATATTTATTTAAATTTTCAGCAGAATTTGAATTTATAATTAGAGGAAAGAAGAAGTTTATTGTTGAAATCTGAAAAATTCACAAATTCGAAAAATTCCATACTCAAAACATTCACATGAGTGTTAATTTACCTGTTGTAATCCTACTTTTGGGATTATATAAATAGTTTGTATTTTAAATAAAGCTCATATTACCTACATTACATAAATAGATGCATATTAATATAGTATAATTTCTATATATCAATGCTTTATATTATAAAATTGTTTATATGTAAATACAATATTTATTTTCAGATTAAATGAAGAAAATCAAGAAATTGTAAAAAGGCTACAAGCAGACAGACAAAAATATAATTCTAAAATTTGCAAACTTCAAGGCCAGAATGAATTCATTTTAAAAGAAAAGGAGGGTAAGTTACCCAAATTTTATCTGTATACATTCATCCATTTGGTGCTTAATTCTAATTTAAAATAAATTTTAATTTCCATTCTGTGAAATTACTGTATGAAATGATTTTGAATTATTTGATAGTATTGTAGCATTTAAACCATGACATATAATTGAATTAAAATAGAATGGTTTATTATCTGGAAGTTACTAAAAGTTCATGCAATGGAAGTACAGAACTATGGGTGTGATTCATGGACATTGATATCCAGAATCCACTACTCAAATACCAGATTTTTATCTATTTATTGATGTATATATAATCAAAATAGACTGTGGGAAATGTTACAACTTAAGTTATATCTCAAAATTGATGAATTAGATTTAATGGACAGCAACAAATAGCAATATATTACCAAAAAAAGTTCACATATAACTGCTTTTGAATATATAGATTATTAGATGCTGATGATAATAATAATAATAATAATAATAATAATAATAATAATAATAATAATAATAATAATAATAATAATAATAATAATAATAATAATCATCATCATCATCATATAGTTAAATCTCTCAGAAAATCTCTTTGCATTTGAGCAGTCAAATTATAGACTAGAAATTGATTTGAGGATCATTTATATTTTAAGAGTATCCCATTAGTGCCAGCTATTCTATAAGTACTGCAGTTCTGAAGCATCCCCAGAAAAAATATCTATTAAATATATGTTTGAAAATATCAATAATATAACAATCATTCAATATTTTACATAATTATTATGTAAGTATAACTGATTAAACCATTTTTTAAAATAATTATTTTAAGCAATGACATTCTATATAAAGGTGCTGCTAATTGCAGCAGTGGCAGAAATGTTATATTTGATAAATGTAAGCAAATTCTGCTTAGAATCAATTGTTTTTACCAACCCACATAACTTGCACCATTGGACCTGCCCACTGCCACAGCATCAATAGTTTTTGAAGCATGAGATATTTATCTATTCTGGTTTCTCTTCAGAGCAAATAATTTGTTACTGTTTTCATTTAAGATGAGCAATAAAATATTCTGTTTTTTTTCCCCTTGTAATTAATGTTTATAAAACATTAACATATAAACATTTATTGCAGAAAAATATAACAAAATAGTAAAATAAATATTTTAAATATTTACCATAATGGGTGTTAGTGTTAAATATATAAGAAAAAAGTAAATGTTGATCTAGTCCAGATATTATTTTTCATCAACAGCAGTTAAAAAACCAAAAGTACGTTAGATCTTTTAACAATGATTGGTACGGAAAAATAAAATGGCTGTGTAGTTGTAAAATTAGAAATGCTCTGTTTTGTTTTTCTTGCTTACTTTTTGACAGTGATACTGTGAGAAAGCACCCCTGCTTAAAAATTTCACTGGCCAACACTGTACACAATCCTACCAGTTCATTAATTAATCAGTGCAAAGCCAAATATTATATATTGAATGGTCAATCATGCAGGATGTCACATGACTCTAAGAGCAGTTCTTTTCATCTTACTCTAGAGACATCTATTATCAATTTAAATAATCAAACTCAAGATTGTACAGTACTATAATATGCTCTCCCTAAATCAGTTTTTTTACATTTTGCTTTTGTAGCAAAATCTAAGATTCAAAGTTTGCAACAATTCAAAGATAGACTACTACAAAATACTTAATATAAAAGAATGCATTCGTGGAAGAGATATTCCTACAATCAGGCTGGCAATTTTCATCACCTATGCCATTTGGATTGTAAGGTGCAAGGCACAATACCAACATCCCAAGCCAGATGAAAACTCATTATTTATTCAGAGCATAGAGAAAATTAAACAAAGAGACAAAACTCTTGCAACAACATACATTTTTCAAGAGACATGGAAGCTATATCAGACTCTTCAATAAAGTTAACAAAGAACTTAACCACTAAATACCTAACCCTGTTTTAACTCAATAATGTTAGTTCCATAACTTATCTAATATTGTAATTTTTCATTATCCCTATTTGTAATGTATCACCCATATTTATACCCATTTCATAAAGAGTGTAACACAGGTATTAATTAGTTTAATAAATGTTTTGAGATAAAGTTTGCAACTAATATATTTATATATCTAACAGCGATTTTTTTTATATATTTTTCAAGAAAATAGTCTGAAATTCAAAAAAATCCTAAGGTTTTGAATCAAGTTAACTTGCTTGCACAGGATTATGTACATCTGAAAGCAGTTTAAATTTCTACATATTTAAAAATTCTTTGTTTTATGCTATCTGGAAATCCATTCTACCCTTTAACTAGGAAGATTAATACCTACATTAATTACAACCGAATTACCTTTTTCACACATTTTTTAAATATGATATTCAAATATCAGATATAATCGGCCGAATTTCAATAGGTAAGCTTTTTCTCAAGTTCGGTATTCTACCATAGTGTTAACCTCATGCAGAACTTTAAATGATGATTGAAATAAATATATTCAAAAATCTAAATTTATTATAAACTAAGTAAAGAAATAGTTGAAGGAAACATTTTCTCCGTTTTATCAGTAATAAAATTTAATTGGCTTGGCTATTGATTTTTTCCCACTATTTTTTTTCAAGGTATCACAATATTTACCCTTATTTTTAACATTTAGGATTTTTAAAATCGTTTTTTAAAATGGTCAAACCAACTGTTTGCAACGAATAGTTCTTCAACTTCTCCAAAAACATTTTTTTTCAAGGTTGTGAAAGGTCTCAAACTTTTTTATTTGATTTAATTATTTGCTGAGGGAAACATATTTTTCATTGCAAGTTTTTGGAGAAGTACCAATCCTGGAGAAAAAAAATGCGAGTCACGTGGACTGTAAAATGTATTTTAAAAATGACTAATAATTGAAATCACTCAATCTATTTACATAATGCAGATACTCATAAATAATGTCAGATTCAAAATTCTGAAAGATTGAGTTTGTTATTTTTATTATTACTTATAACACTTTAAGAATAATTCTCCATTAAAAATAATAATAAATGTGAAAATAGAATTTTAAAAGTCAGTTTTTAATTTACTCTGTCATTAACTGTCAAAAAATATTTAAAGATAATCGATTTTTAAGAAAGTATTATTTTCAACTTTTTCTTCTTATAAGTAAAAAATATTTGATCATTATTATTTTATAAAGACGTTACTCTGTGTGGTTTAAGGGAGTGGCAGAGTGTGTCTTCGGAGCGTAAAAGTCCTAGGATCGATATCTGTTCTGCTACTTCCGGCGTTTAATTCCGAGCAGCAAAGACATTCATTCATTATTATTACATTATAAAGCTGTTAATAATAAAACAGCTAGGATTTGTAAATAATAACAGTAGGATAATAATTCATTACAGCTGTTATGCATAGTTGAGTTCTAACATGTCTTTATCAAATTTACACGTTTATAACTTTGATAGTTTATAAAAATGACTGATTCTTAATATCAAAACAACGTTATCCAACACTACGCTACAATAATAAACTGAAAAGTCAAATGATATTGTGTTGCTTATTATTTGTAGTCACGGGGTAGGGGGTATATAGTTATTTTTTTTCTCATGTGTCATAGCATCAGCCGGGTAAGCGAACCCGGGACAACTGCTTGTAAAGCGGCTGTCGCTGATCTCTCGACCACCAATGCTTGACATAGAGGGTATATAGTTAAAGCAGAATTAAAAATATTTACTGACCTTTTTTTTTTTTTTTTTTACTGACCTGGCGACAGATTTATATAACTATACAAAACAGATTGATCTGGGTTCAAAATCTCAGATGTTTTTATTTAAATTTTACGCTATTAACTTGATAATTAATTAAAGATGCATGCCAGATGCAATAACTGCTTAGGGTTATAGATTAAAATTCCAAATCCTCATTGATTCAACCTAAGTCCAAATGCCAGTCTAATAATGATTAATTTACAATATCAACAACTTAAAAATTATAATCAAAAACAACGCTAAAAAAACAACAACTATTCTTTCCTATGAATATATTTACTACGTATGTTTATAGACTCTGGCGTGTATGGTTCTCGAATTGATTGCAGTTCAGGTATTTTCACATTTTAAATACCTGAGCAGAACGTCATTTGAATATTTATTTTTTTGATAACTTCTCAATAAGTTAAAAGTACAACTTATATCTGTACAAGATGGCTAAATACTTGATTAATCATGAATTTCTAGAACTAGATTTCATGATGTCATTGTCATCAACCATTATCAATCCACTGCAGAACAGTCTCTCCAAGTCCAATCTATCTTCTCTGATCTTTAGCTTGTTTTTTCCACATCATTCCACACACTTTCTTATTTCATCCTTCCATCTCACATGCGGTCTCTTTATGGGTCTTTTACAATCTCTTGGAATCCAGTTTAAGATTTCAATTGTCCATTCATTATCATCTCTTCCTGAAGTAGTACCTTATTAATAATATAGAACATTTTATATATGCATGACTTAAAACAAGATCAGGAAAGCTTCCATATAAGCAGGAAGCATTTATGAATTTAAGCTTGTTGATTATATTGTAAAATGCAATATTTTTTTGCATTCATACAGATGGTTGCATAATTAGAAAAAATAACTATAGCAATGATTTCCAAGTTTCTAATTAACATACAATATCTCATCAGTTGGGTCAAACACGCATAATTCTCCAAACCAATCACCACTACTTTGCATTTGTTGTTTATATAACACAGGTTTAGTTTACAAGTGTCATGTATTTAAGCACATATTTATTGTAAAACAATTGCCTTTCTATAAATCTCTAAATGATTATAAAGCAATCTTTATTAAATTAGAAATTATTACATTTCATTTCATCTCAGATAAGTAAATATGGATCTGAGATGTGAACACTTACCAGAAGAGCAATACTAAGACTTCAGACCACTCAATACAGTATAGAGGGATTCCTGCTAAGAATAACAAAAAGAGATCAAAACACATGGATGAGAGAAAAACAGGTATTACTGATATTAAGATACTGAAGTTGGGTTGGGCATATTTCTAGTGGAGATCATAATATATGGATAGTTGAAATTTTAAATGGGATTCCAAAAATTTCTGAAAAACCTAGAAAGAAACCACATATGAGATTCATGGATGTAATAAGGAAGCATATGGGGATGATGTGAAGAAAAGAGGCTAGAGATTGAAGAAGATGGATTGAACATGGAGAGACTTCATCTTAGAGTGGATCAATAATAGTCTAAACATGTTGAAGATGATGATGTCACAGTGAAAAGGTGAAAGTTCTCTCTCTCTCCAAGTAGTATGCAGTGTCATTTTTATATCAATGCATGTGTTATGTGGTGACATAATTTGATCTACTACATGTTTGGATGAGTTATGATATGAAAGGTTTAGTGTTTTGTATCATTGCTCTCTCTGCCATTACTAATTTTGCAAATGTTTTTATATGATACATAAAGTTTGAATCATTTTAAACATTTCTGCAGCAGTTCTTTCCAATTTGAAATAAAATTTAATATTAGCAGTGTTTCATCACAACACATATCACATTTCAATACAGCTTGTAATCCAGACATGCTAATACTTTAGAAATTTTGTGTTGAACAGTAAACTTACCAGTACTATGTAACACATTTATAAATTTAAAAATACTGAAGGTGGGTGAAGAGAGGACCATCTGTCAGCCACTTTTTCACTGAGCATACTATGTTTAAATTCAAAACACTCCGAATACATCGTTTAATTTTTTTGCTGATACATGATATTTTTCTTATTGTTTTTTTAATTATTATAATCTAATATTTTGTATAAAAAATAGAGTACAATAAATGTTTACTCATCTGTGAAACAGCCATATGATAGTTTCCAAAAGTGTAACAGACATGACTTGGATTAATTACGTTTTTGTAACATGAACTCAGCATATTTCAAATTCCATGTAGGTAAATACTGGAGGGTGCAGATGTAAACCACTCATTAACCAGTCAACCTTTAGGTCTTTATGTTTAATATTAAACAAAAGCAGATATTAGTTAGTTACAAATTTATCAACTGCCAATAGGTGCCACAAAGATACTACTTAGTTCTACTAATTAAAAAAAAAAAAAGACTGCGAATATTTACTTATAATACAATGTGTCGCACACCTGACTTTTAAGTTATCATTGCTTTGAACCCAAATTCAAAATACTAAATACATTAGCTGTTAGCCGTCATTTTAATGAAATAGCTTAATGAGTTGTTATTTGAAATTTGTTATGTGATCTTCAAGCATTAGAAGTATGACAGTTATAGTTTGATTCGAGCACAAATTTCATGTAGGTGTACGCTACCCATTATCCTTCAGATCTTCATGTTTAATATTAAACAGGAGCTAAGATTAGTCACCAATTTATCACATGCAAATAGATGTTACAAAAATACTTAATTCTACTAATTAAACAAAAAAAGACTGCAAATATTTACTTTTAATACAAAGCGTCGCACATCTGGCTTTTATGTTATCTTTGATTTGAACCCAAATTCAAAATATTGAACACATTAGCTGTTAACCGCTATAATGCGTTCTAATTTAAAAGATTGTGTTACGTTCGAGCATTAGAAGCATCACAGTTGAGACTTGATTCGAGGCCTTTTATATTTCGAGTACATATCCACATTATGTTGAGAAGGGTATAAATTTGCATATATAAGAGTTGACCCTATTGAAATGAATAATTATGATACATTAAATATCAAATAAAAATTCAGTTTGAAATATGAATCGGTACACGTAATATATATATATACTTCAGAAACACTTTTAAAAGATTAATAATAGTAAAAACGTTGTATTGCATGTGTGTTTTTAATATATATGTGGTGTTAAATTTCAAATATCTATTAGGAAGTTAAGCACCGCTATGTTATTTGCATCTTTTTAATTACTTTATATATATAAAATTGGAAATCTTTTTCTCCTCTGTTCTATTTGTAGTCACACAGCGTCAATACATTCAGTGCCACACCCTACTGTTTAAATACCAGGAGGAGATTGCTGAAAAGCAAGAGAGGTTAAATAAATCTATTCATAAACTTTTACTGCCATTCCAGGTAAGAATTTAACCCTTTACATACTAGATTTTTATGAGAAGGTTATACAGATATATAAATATGACTTCAAAATATAATTTATTATTTACATAAATGTATAATCTTATTTAAATTGTTTCTTATCTGTCATTTTGATAAAATAACGAGTAATTTCTTGCTTATAAAGTTTGTACGTAATGTTCCGCATTGGAATGGACAAAATTGAGGTTTTGATCCGAGAATTTTTAACACAGTCGCACTAAACGGAAAAGCATTATTTTGGTGAAAATAAGATTCGATTCTGTTGTTTTGTAATATGGATATCAATTCATTTACGGTTGCTGAACAAAATGGAGTATTTAAAATTCTAATAAAAAGTCCCTTTTTTTTTTTAAAAATTACACTTTCGTAAATTGAAATTAAAAAAATAAATAAGAACATGGTAGAAATAAGTTTCATCGTGATTCATAATCAGTAATTCATCACGTGAAGCTAGTTTTACATTTTGCAAATATTTTTATCTAGCGCCGTGCTTGCAATTATATTTCATTTCAATATCAGCCTTTCAAGCTAATTGAGCACGCGCCTTTTGAGTGTTAAATAAATGAATACTCTTATTTAACACTCAAAAGGCGCGTGCTCAATTAGCTTGAAAGGCTGATATTGGAATAAAATTGTTATTTTATAAAAGCTTTTGTAATGCCAATAAACATATATTCTATATGTCCCAGTAACAAGGTGGCTGTTTCTCCAAACATCCTACAATGCTGCATGTGAATGAACACATACATTATGCAACAACACAATTTAGCTCTTCATTAAATTTGTTTTTAAGGCATTAGCATGCCTGGATTATGACTTATGACAACAATATGCCAATGTTCTTCATACCTTAGTGAATCATCTTCAAGGCTCTTTCTACTATAATGAAATTTTGCAAACTACTTGAAATTATTCTTCTAACTCATGGCTCCACAACTGTCAATAGCTAGAGTTATTTCAAACGTTTTAGTAGTTCATTAAAAAAAATAATGGTGCTGATTTAGTATGCGCTCACAGTCATTTCCAATTATAAGAACCATCCCAAACCCACATTGACACCTCTGACTGATAAATGACATCGATCAATCTCTACATTTTGTGCTTTAATATTTTAGTCACGTGATTACATTTCTTATAACTATGAAAATTGGGGTTTTTGGGGTTTTTTTTATTATGAAAATGGCCATTTTGATCAATGTCATTTATTGGTTGGATGTGTCAGCATGGTTTTGGGTGGTTCTTGTAATTCAAAATGGCGGCTGTGAGCGCATACTAAATTAATATCTGCTACATTTAATGTCATAATTTATGATTCAGGCATGTAGGTACCTAAAAGTATTTGTGATGAATAGCTAAACTATATCATAGCATGATGTAGTTTGTAGATTGATTCAAAAATCACTGCAGGTAGTTTGGAATAAAAACAAATTATCTGCACTTTTTTGCTGGAACATACTATATAATCAATTTTCTTATGTATATTTTTTCTACACTGTACAAGTAATAAGGCAGTCACAAATGTCATTTCAGAGAAGGAAGTAAAGAATTATCAAAAATTCTTGAATATTGTCAGAATAAAACTGTGACCATACTATAATACTATGACCATTTCTACTTTGTCATACATTGTTTGGTGCCATCATGGAGATCATTTCTAGCTTTCTAGCCAAGATATAAAATTTTTAATTTCACTTAAAAATTAATATTTCTTTTTTCTATTAGATACCTTTATTTATGTGCCATTAAAGTGTAGTAGAATAAAAAAAAATACTTTTATATCATAAAAAGAAATCACACATGGAAAATGAAAGATTAAGACAAGATATTCTAAGTCTTTATGTATAAGTAAACAATAAAAAAAGTTATTATCGTTTATATGAAGTTTAAAGTTTATATCAGGATAAAGATAATCTCTAATTTGATGAAGAGTTTATAAAAATCATTAATATATTTATCTGAAGTGATTGGTATCAAAGTTGTGTCTAAAGGGTTTATACTTATAAAATAAATCAAAATATTATATATACATACATATATTTAAGGATATATGTTTTGGTGTTATACAATTGATATAATCTTTTAAAGAATGTAAATTTAATATAATGAAACTGCCTACACTAACTTTTTTAATTTTCTCAATAATTCACTTTGTGTGAAAATCAATTTCCATGTATTGAGAGAAATTGTTAGCTTTTATTTTGTGTTTACTATTGAAATCATATATATTTAATTTTACTATGTTAATTCACAAAAATTTCTATAAATGACAAAATAATTAAAAATGCGATGATTTGAAAGTCTTTTAAACACTGCTTTAATGGCCTTCTATTTATTCATGGCAGTCTCCAACTTGGCTATATTAGTTCAATAAAATATTTTGAATGCCTAAAAAGTTGATTTTTTTTGTGAAATTTATTAAGATTCATGATTATATTTGCACAATAATTATATAATAACTATTAAAAATAAAGAATATTTATTATTACATATTTATTTTGTACATAAATGTTTTATTTTTAAAAATAAAAGCATAATGTTAAAAGTTGAATTTACTGGAATGGTTGTTATAAGCTGTTTGCTAAATCCTACTCCCAACAAACTGTTAGAATATATTGCACACTGCAAAAATTATTAAACAATTTAAAATTTAAAGCATAATTTGATAGACTTATCAGATATTTATGCATTCACATTTTAAACACAAATGTCAAGTAATAAAGATTTTATTTATTTTCTGAAATGAAACTGCTCTTTCTAACAGTTGATGATGAAAACATTTATTGTTTTGATTATGATGTATTTTTTAATGTATACAAGAGACAAATGTGATTTTAAAATTTTTTTTTTATTTCTAAACAAAAATATCAAATGACAAATTTATTATAATTTGATGATAATAATGGATTAATATTAAAATTAACATTGAAAGCTTATAGATAATGGAAAAAAAACTGTCACAATGCTAGACCAGTGCAAGAGAGTACATTAATAAACATGAATCATATACGTTTTGTATAATTATATATTGTAAATAAAGTATAACATTCATTTACATAGTCCACTGTAGTGATTTCTTCAAAAGTCATTATAAAGATTCAGTGAAGAGAAAAGCATTACTAGCAAGACATTCTAATTGCAGGATGGTGAGAGTTTGAACAGTTTTCATTCTTTGTTTTACTCTTTTGTTATGAATAGCTAGATATCCATTTATTAACCAATTCTATATTAGCTATGAGCCAGCTATTTGAAAAGGCATATAAGTTTGATTAAAATTAAAAATATTATACAGTCCAAATTCAAACTCTGGTCAAAGCATGGCATAGAGGTGTTCTCTACTATATATATAAAATGGTAATTAACTATCATATATGGTCTTTCAATTCACAGAAGTACTTTTGGATAATTCCTTAACCAAAAGTATTTCTGTGGATTAAAAGACTGTATATAATAATTAATTAGCATTATATTTATTGTTTTTATTATTACAGTAGTTTTTAATTAACAGATATTTTATTTGTGCTATATGTGTATATTATAGAATAATTCCTTGGTTAGAGTGTTTTTAATATGTGTTCTGAAAAGAAAGCTTTTTAATAAACATGTTTAACTTATACTTACTTATGGATCTGATACTTGGACACTTAACAGAAGACAATACAGAAACTTCAGACCATTCAAAGAAGTATGGAAAATGCATGATAGGTATAACAAGAAGAGATCAATAACTAAATACATGGATAAGATAACAAACAGGTGTTATTTACATAGGTGACAGAATTAAGAGTCTGAAGTAGTGGGATGGAAATGTTGCTAGAACATATGACAATAGATGGACAGTAGAAATCTAAAACTGGATTCCAAGACATTGTAAAAGACCTAGAAAAAACCTACATGTGAGATGGATAGATGAAATAAGGAAGTGTATAGGGGTTATGTAAAGAAGAGAGGCTACAGATCAGAGAAAATGGATTGAACTTGGAGAGAGCTTCATCTTGCAGAGGATTGATAATGCTTGAAAATGAGGATGATTATGATATATGTTTTATATATAAATAAATGTGAAAACAGTTCAAGATATCTGAATTTATGTTCAAGATATGTCTATAAGGAGTCTTTTGATTATAACACATACCTATAATACTATCTTGAATGAATCTATATATATATATATATATATATATATATATATATATATATATATATATTATCATGTAGAGAAAAAAACCTTTAACTTCTAAATACTAGATAGATTAGCACATATTATAGGTATTTTGGATGTATATTATTAAATACAAATAAGAACTTTTTACTTCTAAACACTGGACACATTAATTCAATACTCTTAAGTCTCAAAGCTTAATTTTCTCACAACATTTATGCCATCTAGTGTAAACTTTAGTAAACAATAGATGCAGATATTAGGGTTTAATAAATCCCTAACCAGTGCTATCCTATCCAATATTTCCAGAATTTAGATCTGAACAGCATTTGTAAAAATAAAAGTTTTGTGATGTTTTGTTGGTTTAAGTCTCAAAGTACAAAAATTAATTATTTTTATTTAACTAACATTTATTATTTATTGCTTTTTAATTTAATTTTGTATGTTTTCTAGGTTTACTGTTTTTTAACAATGTTATTAAAATGAATAGTAATTAACTTTGCGTTTGTAAATTTTATTACTGGCCAATTTATATGAGGCTGTATAGTTATTTATGTTCATTTAAATTAGCTGTTATTATTTGGTTAAAATGCCCATATATGATTCTGGAAAAGAATTGAAAATGATTTATTTTCATTTGTTAAATTGATCGTTTTGGCTCTAGACAACAGTTTATTAGTATGTCAAACAGTTAAAAATAGAAAGTTGTTTATATTGATGTTACATATTTTTAGTGCTGTTTAATAACTTTATTAATAATATAAAAGATAAATTGGACCAGTTTAATATTGGGTATGCAGTGGTGTGCAAATATATTTGCATTGTCATATCTATATAATACAGTGAAATGAAAGCAACTTGGAGGACAAGACTAATGAATGCAGTATTCACTTATGTACAAAATAGACTAAAACTGATAAATACAAATGATTATAAAAAGAAATATGAGCATTGTTTTGATTCTGGTATTATTGAGGTGATTTATAAGAAAAAAAATGATAGGAACTGAAAATTTAAAGAGGCTTTATTTATTGTGCAAAATGAACATAAGTTGGATGAGAAGTCAATGGTATTCAAAAATAAAATGTTTTTAAATGGTAAAGTCCTGTGGTTGGTTTTTGTTGGTTTGTTTGATATTCATGATTAAGATGCTAATATATTGAAAGTATAATTTTTTAAAAATAAATTTTATATTTATTCTTTTGCAGTGTTTTAATATTATATATGTCAAATTAAAAATTTCCATGGATTTTTATTATAATAAAGAATAGAAATGAGAAAATAATATCCATGTAATTAGAGATAAACTTTAACCTTTCATGTTATCAAGAAATTATTAATTGCTACCAATTGATATTTCCTGAGGTTATCAAAATTATGAATTACTACCAATTGACAATTCCTGAGGTTAAACCATTTTTTTCAATAACCTATAATAAATTTTTTGGCGAATTTTTTGTTGAAGTAAAATCATTGTTATTTCAGCATATAGATAAATAATACTGTATAATAATAAAAAGTTGAGAATAGAATAAATCCTCCTGTTCTTTAAGATTTTGATGTTTATAAGCCTATGCTTGCCAACACTGGCTAAAAATCAGAGTCAACTTAATATTCCAGACCAATGAAAACAAGGGCACTGTGCACTGAATGCAATGATGTGAAACGAAAAATTAAAGAGGCGTGTTTTATTTCAAATGACAATTGTGCAATAAACCAGAAAGAATCATGCTTTGCAATCTCCAGAAAATGGTCATTATAAAATTTGCATAAAATTTTACATAAACCACAGCTAAACTTCAGTTAAAAGTAGGCTATGATTATGGAGACTCAAGGTCTCTGAAAGCGCTAAGCCATATAACTTTGTAAGATTTATACAAGCTTCACTTTTTTGCTTAAAGCACAATCTCAATTAATTACTAATCAAAGGTGAAGTAAAAACTATTATTTTATTTAAATGAATATCAAGAATGGGAACAAAATCCCACGTTTACTTATTCATAGCCAGAAGGAGAATGGTTTATTTTTTCAATTACTTATACATTAACTTGTGTTAATTTTATATTTATATTTATTAATTTCTATTTGATTATTAAAATAAAGTTTATTAAAAGGAAGATTAATTTCACTCTTAGATGATTGATTATTCAGTTAATAATTAGTAATACCATATTTTCATCTGGATTTTAAATTAATTTCACTTTTATTTTTCACCAGTATTGGCAAGAGTAAACTTATAAACATCAAAAACTTAAGGAATAGGTGGATTCAACCTATTTTTAATCTTTTGTTTACATATGGATTATTCTTTATTCATAACCTGAAGTGGAGGGATTTGTTCCTCCTAATTAAATAAATTTCAGTAAATGGCTATATTATAGTTGTTTTATAAATATTTATACTTCTTTCTTGCACAATCAGTGATGAATCTTAATATTTTTAAAATTCTTTTAGATTCCTCCAGTAGAAAATCATCTTCGAAGAAAACATTTTACCATAAACTTAAGTGATTCTTTTTCTAGTTCTGACAGCTTAGAATCTTCAGATTGTGAAAGCAGATACTATCAAAAACCACGAATGGTTTTTCACCAAAAATTATTAGTAAAGGAAAAATATAATCCACAAAAAGCTTTAAAAACTATGGACAGATTAAAATCATATAGTATATATAAAAAAGATTTAACAGAGATTCCGTCAGCAAATACTGAAGCAATTTCAGGAATAATTGTTAATGAGAAAATTTCCAATGATAAAACAATATTAACTCCACCCCCTTCTTCTGAGGACAGCGGAATTGCACCTATTCGGCAAAGTGATGATTCTTTTAAAGATTCAACAGAAAACCTGATTAGAAACTTTAACAGTCAGCATCAGGAAACAAGCTTCAAACAAATAAAAAATACTCCTACACTGCCATCTAATGGCAAACAGACTAAACATGATATTAATCAAAGCAATAGTGAAGTTGATGTCAGATGGAAGACTGAAACATTTCAAAATGAAATTAAAAAAAACTTTAAAAATTCACATGATGATGATGATGATCATTTAAATTTTTATGATAACTGCAAAGCTGTTAAACCTCAGGAAAATCCTGAAATAATTTTCCACCAGGAGATGCCACAATCTCCACGTTTATCATTTTGTCAGACAACAAATATTACTCAATCTCCATCTCGTTATATTGCTGAAAATCATTGTTGCAATGAATCATCAATAATGCATAAAGTAAAAATTTCAAAAGAGCACGAGATTGTGCATAAATCATCAGATGATCAGTTATCATCCCAAAAATTAAAGCCAAAGGATTTTTTATGTTCATCACACACTCCATTACCTGTATATAATTCAAACACTCAACAATATCATCAAAAGTGCAAAGCATTAAAAATTAATGATGAAAATGTTTCAACACCAGCAATAGGGACTTACAGAAATCATTTACAAACTACTCCCCACATTCTATCACATGATATACACCAACAAACTACTAGCACTCTAAATCAAAACAGATCATATAAAATCCTTCTGCTACAGAAGCAACAACAGAAACTTAAAGAGCAAGAAAAATATTTACAGCAGCGAAGAAAATCATTAATTAAAAAACAACTTGCTTGTGCAAAAAAATTACAAACTTATAAACATTGTCAAATAAAAGTTCCTGTAGTGACACACAATGAAAGTACTGATATTCCATCAGTAAATGATCTTGCAAGCTTAAAAAATACACAAGATCTGTTTTTACAACAAAGAGATTTAAAACTTCCACAAAGAGATTATGAAAATAGTCATCAGAATGATGCACTGTCAAATACTTTTGGTCATAATGGAATGTTACGACACAATGTCACACTTGAACGCAATGCAATGCTAAAGGCTTATAGTGATTATGAAAGTCTTCAACATAAAACTGCAGAATTTCATACTCCAGAACTTTTTATTTCAGAGGACAATCAAAGCAAACATGTGAACAATCCTGTTTGTTTACCAGACCCTTCAAATTCTTTTAGCAAAGCTTATCAAGAAGACAATTTGAGGCCAACATCAGTGATTTTATCAAAACCACTAGACACATATCAGAGAAACAGGGAACTTCAGCAGGGAACATTAGATGGTGAGTACCAATTTTCAATTCAGTTTAAATAGTTAAGTATTTATATTTTTATATTTAAGTAAAATTTAAATAAAATTATATTTAAATAGTTAAATATTTATGTGTTTATATTTATGTAAATAAATGTTTAAAGAAATTATATATTGTAATAGTAAATCAGTAAGTATTAATTATTTAGGCTGGCATGATAAGCATGGTTGATCATTTACCAAAAAGTGATGACACAAATCTTAGTTTAACTTTTTCAAAAATACTTAATTAATTTTAACGAATAAATCAAGTTCCATATTAATAATATTCATTATCATCCTATTGTACGTGAACATTAACAGTTATGAAATTTCCCAGGGTTTTACAGTATTCAGGACAATTTATATGCTACCAGGTAGTAACTGTTTATCAAAGATTTATGTGGCTAGCATAGTATTCAAACTAGTAAACACTATATCTTAATTCTTACTTATAAGGAATTTAATTTCATTTAACTATAATACGAATAACAAGATTCATACCTTTTATTTAAGTAAAGTTTGCTTAGAATATGGCTGATTACAAATGGGCATTTGATGATTGCACCCATCTCATATCTTATAGCACATAACTATAGTTGTTTAACAAGAATGAACTGTCACAAAGTGTATTAGTAAATAATATTCACTTAAATATTTCTACAGAAGCTATAAAGAAACTTGAAAGTTATAATTTAAATTATGTGACCATGTTCTTAATTCAAATGATGATGACATGAGTAATAATAGAAATGCACGTCATTATTTAGAAATAACAAATTAATAATTTTACGAACAAAATATTAATGCAAACGATTATTAAATAAAATAAGAATCAATATAAATAAAATAAGATTAATAGCTGTTTTCTGAAAATGTATTTAAATATTTATGCACTGTTTCCAAATAATATCTGATAGATTTAAATAATATTAAAGTATATGTGCTGCTAGACATGAACATATTTATTAAAGAAAATTGCCAACATACCGAATATGAATAATATTAAATATGATAAAAAAAAGATTCATCAGTTTTATAAGATTTTAAATATCTACTCTATAGGAGCACTCTATCTACATTGGTATCTATTTAGATTTTAGCACTTTTTTTCTAAGTATAACATTTAACCCTCTATGGAACAAACATAATGTCAACATGGCCACAACATTTTATATAAAATGAAGGTGATATTGTTGACTTAACTCTTTTTTTATAATTATTTTCTTATCCTCTGATTTTAAGAATAAATTTTAAAACTTATGAAATACATCTGTATCATAAGATAGCATTAAACTATAATATTATCAATTCAGAAAGGCCACATGTAAGATCTATAAAACAAAAACATCTTATGAATATTCAATAACATTAACAATAATAATAATAGCATCCTATCTTCAACAATAAGTACACATGCAAACATCTTAATATTAATGAAATTGTTTTAAACATACTACTTGTGCATCAGAATGGTGAGAATATTAGGAAAAATGATACTGATTTAATATACACTCATACCATTTTGATTTCTAAGAACCACCCAAAACTCCCACAGACACAACATTGGTGGTTGAGAGGTCAGTGTGACTGCTTTGCACTTGCAGGCAGTTGTCCGGGTTGTGGGTTCGCATCCCAGCTGATGCTATGACACTTAAAAAAAAACAATAAACAACCTTGTTTAATCCACATGTAGTCACAATATGACCATTCATTGCGAAATCACAATTTTCATCAATACTTAAAAATTAAAGTACAAATTTCATACAGTTATGCTTGATCAAGTCATGTGACTAAAACATACAAAGTCACAATTGATGTCAATAATTCTAAAATTTAAAAAATGCAACTTTGTAACGAATGTGATGTCATTTATTGCTTTGATGGGTCAGCAGGTGTCTTGCATAGTTCTTAGAATTCAAAATGACTGTGACTGCATACTAAATCAGTACCAAGAAAAGAAAACATTATATATGCAATAAGCTTTAAAATATTTATAATAAGCATGACAATAAATACATTAATAAAATAATCTATTATTCATTAAAAGGTTCATGAATAATATAAATTCAAATTCTATGAAAACACTTAATTGTAGGGTTTATTTGTTTATTATTATCAAAAAAATTATTTATTCTTTTAACATCATTTTTATATAATGTATGACCCATTACAATATACAATTATAGTTTGGAAGTTATGAATAGGTCAAATAACATTCCTTTGTCTGATCGTAGATCCATTTATGGTACATTTTCTTTAGAATAGTAATAACAAATTTGGTTACAACAATCTTGAGTGAATCATAGGGATAATTATGTAGCTTTTCCCAAGACAATTAGATTTTATGCTGTTTTATCCCATTAATGAGTGAGGAATGATATTCTATTTATCAATTTCAAAAGACTAATTTTGCAAGATGGTAAACAAAATTGTCAAACTAAATCAATGCCACAAGCACATTCTTAGTAAATATACAGATAAATCATCAATGAAATAAAATCCATTATATTTGGCCACAGCATTTCAATGGTTTTAATATATTTCAAGGCTTGAGCATTTGGGCTGCATATTTATAATTTCCAAGTAAATGAAACATTTCCATTTAATTTTTATTGAAGTAACGAGGTAAGCATTTAAATATTATGATGTTATTTAATATTTGATAAAGATGATCACAGAGGATTGTTTCCACCCTGAAAGTGCATGTTTAATGGTTCCTCTAGTTACACATGGTACGTGATAGAATAGCCATAATGGTGAATTGTAAAATCTGTGGCTTAGAAGTTTTCAAATCAAGTTTTAGCAGAATAAAACTTCAATTTTTTTTAGCACTTTCTTTTATATAGTTTACATGATTAATAAATGATATAAATTTGAACTCTTATTCCACTGAAGTCAATTTGTACTAAATATTTGGATATAATTGGCATAGTGATCATTTTTCCTAATGATAAAATTTTCTTTCTTATCTTGAACAAGTGGCAAAATCAAACATTTTAAGTTACATTTTACAAATACGAAACATCTTAAATAAAATTACTGTAAAGCTTAAAATAAATTTATTTGCTTTTATTTTGACATTAAATAAAGTACTTACAATACTTGAATGAAAATAAATGTTTTTTTGACCTTAAATTTAACGTTCTTATGTAGTTATAAAATTTCTCATTATATTGCCATGGTTTTATGCTATTTTATTGCCATTTAAACATGTCAAATACTATTTATTTTTTCTCTATTCTACTTTTCTCACATATGTGTTATCTAATATATTAAGTATATTCTTTTTTCTTTTATTTACTTTCTTTAATTTTATTAGATGATTAAACTTTTTATTAATTTTAATAATTATTTTATTCAATACATTTTATAATACTATTATTATAAAATGTAATACATATATTTTTATTCTTATCTATTTTATTTTTTCTACATACAGTTTCTTTATATCTGTAATTTTTTTCTTCTGATTTTCTTGTACTACATAAAGGGATATTATGTAGAAAAAGTACAATATATAAGAATTAATATATAGGTATTAAAACTTGAAATAATAATACTACAAAAAGTATAAATGAAATAATTATTAAAATTAATAAAAAGTTTAATAATGTAATAAAATTTAAGATAGTAAATAAAAGATGGAAGAATATACTTAGTATATTAGAAAATAAATACATGAGAAAAGTAGAAAAATGCATAAATGGAGTATATAAAATTGAATGCAAGCCATGTAAAAGTAAAAATATAAAAACAAATTATGCAGAAGAAACAAAGAATTCAATTTATATAAGATTAATTCAACATATATATATATATAATAAGAGATCACATATTTATTTGCATTCATTAGAAACAGGTCATTGATTTGAGAAGTATATGATAAAAATGATTAATTATACAAATAATAGAAGGGATAGGAAAATTAAAGAGGCAATATTGATTAAAAATATAAAACCAAATCTTAATAGGGATTTTGGGTAAAGACAATATTTTTATGAATAATTGTAGTTATTGTTATTAAAAATAGTTTGAATATAAAAAGGTTAATATCACAGAGTTGAAGAAAATGATGGTAGAAGGAGGTGTTAATTAAGTATAAAAATTTTGAAAATTTTGTCAGTAGGTTTATTAGAAATAGGATTGTAAGGAGGGGACTAATTTGTTTTGTAAAAAGGTAATTTGTAATGTAAAAAAAGTTAATTATAAAATATGAAATAAAATTATTGAATTTTATTTAGATTTTTTCAATTATCTTATGATATTTATAGTATGATACACATTTATATTAAATAATATAACTAGAAAAAGCAGTGATGAGTAATACACATGCAAGCATAATGTCTCCATGGTGACATAGCAGATATGAAGTTAGTCAAGTGAATGCAGAACAGTATATATATTGTACTAATATTGTGGTTGGTACATATAATAATTTTGTCTAAAATTATTGAAATAAAAATCTTTCGTTAAAAGAAAATAGTATGTAAAAGTTTAAGAGTTTTTTTTTTATTGTAGTTTGTTTTCGAAAAATGTAAAATTAAAAGTCATTGAGTTTTTTGAAATAAAAGTTACAATTAATTAATTAAGAAGAGGAAGGGGGTTGATTTAGAAACATCAAACTAAAAGTTTTATAAAAGAAATAAAGAGTTTTTTTTATTATTATTAGTTGAAATATAACTTAAAGTTTCAAAATATAAATCTCCTTTTATTTAAGTTAAAGAAAAAAAAGTCATCTTAAAAACTAAATAGTGAATTGATCTTAAATTATATATGTGCATAAATGGCAAATTAATATGAGTTTGTTAGTAAAATATATATGTGCGATTGTAAATATAATAAATGTATGCATAGTAAATATTTAAAAAAATGACATAGAAAATTATCATTAAAAAAAACCAGAGCGATGGCTATTAAGTTAAACAAAAAACAACAACACTATGTTTTCAATGACTGCTAATTAACATCTCCAACAACAGGATTAAAAACTTATCTTGAGGAATGCAATTAAAATCAAGGAAAGAATTTTGATAACAGATATTGCTGGCGGACATCAAAATGTCAACAGGCCTTAAGTATAAATAGTCCAGTTTTTCATTGGACAATCAGTTGAGATTACAATTTAGATTGTGCGGTTGAGATTGAGCAGTTGAGATTAAATCAGTCAATAATGCAGTGTTAAAATCCTTGGAAACATATGACTTTTTCTAACCTTAGTCCAGTGAACCTCCAGCTTGCCCGGAAAAGAATAATGCTTGCATAACAACTTGAAATCTGTCATCAATATTTAACTGTCTCCAAGAATAGTGCCAATGAATAATAATAAAACTCCTTAGAAAAACATCCCAGCTGGTTGGAAATATTCTTACTAGAAGCAGCAACCAGGAAGATAACAAAGTCCTCTCTAAAAATAAATTTCACAGCAAACAACAAGAAGTCCACGTTCTAAAATACTAGGTAATTACATTTTTGTATTCTCATTTCTAAAGTAGCCATTGCATTAATTGAAGCTCCCAGAGTCTCAAGTAATATGAACTCTATAGCATACATAGATGAAGTATTGATGTGTGTGTTTTTAAATGTCAAATATTATTTAATGCTTTGTTATCTGATATTATAGTGTGTGAATTAAAATGTGTGTGATCATTATACCAGTGTTATGTTAGTTAAATAAGATTCATAAAAGTATTTAACACTAGTATAATAAATGTTAATTATAATAAATTGTCTTTTACACTTAAAGCTTAATTTTGTTGGTCAATTCTTTTGCCACTAATTGAAACAATAATTTGTGAATGTATTACAATAGACTGAGCTAGTTAAAGGATTTTTCGAGCGCTGGATTATGGGCCTACTGTCTGAACATGTTAGTTTTAGAAACTAGCTGGTGCCTGGGGTTTACTCTGAAACAAATAAAGTGTTTGGATAGTAGGGGTTTGAATCTAGCAATCAAGGTGGGCCATGAACTAAAAATGTGATTGTGTTATGTGTTGCATAGCTCGGTCTGATCTTGGGTGTTGTTGACAGCTCAGCTATCAATAATATTCTCCACTCTGCTTGAACAGACTGGTTCATTCACATAATATTCAGAATAATATTATAAGATTATAAATGTATTATAAATAAGATTTAAACCCAGCTAAAACTTGCGAGTAGAACATGTGGAATCTTCAATGGATCAAACCCAGTACAATATATATATATATATATATATATAGTAAGGACAAAAATAATAGTAGTTAAATCACAGTTGATGTAAAATTTTAACTCAAGTGTATATATATATATATATATATTTATAATTTTAAAGTTCATTTTATTATCCAAACCTGAAAACATTTGTGGGTCAGATTAGCAACTCTGGAAGGCTAGAGTTGATTTGTAGGGTAGAAGTTGTTCACCCCAGACTTAATGTAAAGTGCTAATATTAAATTTTGTTTTAAATTGACAAAACTGCTTAGGAAATCTGTGAAATAGTGCAAACTATATATGGCATCGAAGATATGAGCTGCAATAACATTTTGAAGTGGTTTTCACAATTTCACAATAGGTAAAAAATAAAAGAAGCATACTCTAATGTCTTAAATTTTTTATAATAAATATCCAAAACATGTTACTACATAAAATATGCATTAATTCACAGATGGCTCTTCAGATAGTTTGAGAAGAGAATCAGACACCCTTTCTCTGGTTCACACTCTGAATACATGATTATTTGAATGTTTTGAATTTAAGTTATTACTTGTGGAAAAAAATTGGGATTAGAGGTGGTTTAAATATTCCATGTGGTTGTGATTAATAATAATAGATTTATTCATCTTTAATTAAAGTTTGAAATGTTTATCTGAGTTAGAAATGATATAATAATTTTTAGTCTAAAAGAAGATTAGTAATAATCAAAAAGATATTTATATGGAGAGAACATGTTCTTGGCTGTAAGATTGAATTACAATGAATCTATATTATAACTCCAAAAGTGAACTAATCATTTTCAAACTAAAAAACTACAATCATTTCAAAAATATTCTAAGTGAAACAAATTAAAATATTGTGGAACAGTGAGTTATGCAAAATGTGAAATATCATTCAATCAACAGAAATTATCTGCATGTTGTTTAATAATAATTACAAATACAATAAAACATTATTTTGTAGCACCTGGTGGTTGGTTGGATTATGGGTGATTTAAATGAAGAGGTGTACTAATAAAAACTAGAAAATATGTCTGAATGCAATGAATGATTTGTCAAGCCATGACAAGGTGTTAAAAATGGACAGAAGCAGACTTTATCTTAAGAGAGAATGATATAACAAAAAATATCAAGCTATAAAACATGAGTGGAGATTCAGGTGTTTGATATCTCTAAATCTCCTGATGAGTGGAAGTAGTTTTTGAAATGGACACATAGTGAGAGATGATAATCTTGAATTTTTGCACCAAAGGATGGTTGAGATGTGGTTAAGTAGAGTTGAAAGTAGCCCTGTCAAATAGTAACAATATTCACAAACCATATTAATTTTTATAAACCTATTAACAGAACAAACATGTTTGAATCAAAGTTTGAATATGTTACTAAAATAATTCTCAAACTAGATTTTCAAAGAATGATTTAAATGAAGTAGTAAATAATGCCCACCTTTTTTAAATATTAATACCAATCTATTTACAAGTACATTTAAATAATTAGTTGGGAATTTAGCTTGAGGGTTATTTTAGTAATGTAGACATGTTTGCTCCGCTGTTAGGATTACATTCTAAGTATTACATATGTGATAACCCCCAAAATTTTTATATGCTCTTTAAAAATCATTAGAATTAGTCCTAACCAAGATGGCATTATGTATTTTTGATAAATGTACAGATCCGAGGAAAATGAGATAATTGTTCAAATTAAAACAAAATTAATAAATCGATTGTTAAATTTAAATAAAGAAATAAATTCCAATAAATGTCATTAAGAAGCTTTATTTTAATATTTTATTAATTATATTATATTGTGGAAAGCAGTGAGACACTCTTAACATTGTTGTACTTTGGTTCAAGTCAGCATGTTTCTTTTTTTTCATCAGTAAATTGTCATAATGATAAAAATTTGGGAACTTCCTGTCACAGAATGTGATGCAGTGAACTATTTTCAGAGGTATGGGATCCTATTCTCCTAAAAACTGTTCTTTAACCCTTTTCCCGCGCTCGACGAGACTCCTCGTCGACATCTAAAATCACTCTAACTCAGTTCGTTTTTATACGATAAAATTCGTTAAATACGTATTTAATTCGTTTTTAAAAGTTCTGTACGATGGTGACATCTTCCGATTTATTTTAGAAGTAAAAAATAAAAAAAAAAACGCATTTAAACCTAAACAAAGAAGGAACATTATTTGTGATTGGTTCTTAGCATGCTCTCAGCCAAAAAAGACATTCTGATTGGCTGGAAAGAACAAAGAAACTGCCTGATCAAAGAAAATAAAGAAAAACGCTGAGATTTTCATTTCGAATACGATTTAAATTATTATTAAATAATATTTATGGAAATTAAACATAATTTTCAGAGAGAATAATAAAAAAACAAAATTATTTTCGAAAAATATTGAAGATTTAAGTAAATATATTGAAGATGTAGTAAAAAGAAATATTTACTTTTCTATAACGTAAAAGTCGATCTTTTTGTTTACATTATAACTTTTATGTTGCCGATATAGAATATCTTAGAATAAATAAATAGCAATTTATTTTTGAAAGAACTTTCGTTTTCTTCATGACCTGAAAAATTAATTATATACTTTTTATAAACGTATCTGAGTTGAATTTAATATTATAGGCGAATATGTTTTAACAATAGGCTTTGTCTTCAGTTTGTGAGTTGGCCAATTAAAAGATTTGATTTTTATCTCATACAACCAATGATTTAATTAGCGGTTTAAGGGTTAATGGTTACAATATGACTGCACACCACCGACATATATAAATTGTAAATATTGTATTTATTTTTTTATTTTTCTGTTAATATGTTAATCCCCCCCCCCCCAAAAAAAAAAACAATTCTAAATATTGTAATTAATTTTCAATGATTTCTTTTTTTAAAATATCAGTAATAAAAAATAAAATGTAAATAGTAAATAAATTTCCTTGCAGGTATTGTTTGTAAACATTTTGGGGGCCCCTGAAACTGTATATTCATCAAAAGTACAGGCTGCCATCTTGGTTTACGTGAAAACTCATAAGTATCAAATAAATTCATTATTAGTACAAATTCATTATTAGTACATATTTAGATAGGTTATTTATCTCTAAAAGAATAGAATCTGCATTTAGCTTCAAAAAAGAATTTAGAAAGTTTTTAAATAAAATAATAATAATAAATGATTTATTTTTCAGTGGTTAATAAGAAGTTTGAATAATGGAAGTGATAAAGATAGAGTTTCTATCTATGGATCTTGAGATACAGGATGTACCATTTGGATATATATTTGAAAATAATTATTAGACACATTGAAAGAATCTAATGTGAGAAATAGCATGGAAATTCTTGTAAATAAATTGGGTGTGAACACACCGTTTTTTTTATCTTAGAGTACTTTGATTGATGTAATAAATATTTTCATATATATATAAACCATTGAAGCCTGTTCATAGTTTTTTAACCTACAGTCCATATTTTATAAATTATTAAATTAGTGAAAAAGATATCAGGTTAATATCTTCTCACTGTACATGTATATTTCATAGTTTTGTCCAGTACTCATGTGGACTAGAAGTTTAAACACCTGAATTGTCACATATACTATAATAGCTCATTATCCATATAAATATCATGTTTATCCACTATTTTGTGTTTGAAGATTGAATATATTGATAATCAAATATTTATTAAAAGATTTAATTCTATATATGAATATTTGATTATGAGCACATTCGAGTTTGAAACCAATTAGTATAATAACATGGTATTTATATAAAAAGTTGGGCAATTATATTATGAGAAAATATTTAGATTTTAAACCTATTCATAATATTATATATATATATATATAATACAAATAAAATGTCTGTTAATTAAAAAAAAGTGTTGTAATAACAATAAAAATAATAAGTGCAACAGTAAATTACCATTGTAATAATTATTTTTATTGTTATTATATATTTATATATATGTATATAAAGATACCTCTGGAATAAAATCTACAGTATTCAGTATACAAGTATAATTATAAATAATAGCTATAGTGAGCTTATAATATGTATATCATCTTAATTAGCAGGCAAATGCTACTGAGAATGGTATATATGTTATAAGCTGACTATAGCTATTATCTATTTTTTTATATTGGTATTATTGAATATTATAGAGATTATTCCAGCCTTTTGTTTATTATACATTTATTTTATCTGATTTTATATGTTTATATATTATTAAAATCACTCAGGATGTAGACAATCTTAATATCAATAGCAATCAACAATCTCAATTTGTTGTCAAGGCAACCTTTTTTTAACAATAAAGATAGAATCACACCTTTATTTATGGTCCAATATATTTATATAGACATTAAAAATTGCATCTTGATAGGTAGAATCAGAGATAAATATAAGTTAAATTAAACAGGTAAATAAAGGGAGTAAATCTCTCTCCCCCAGGCTATAATTTAAAAGCACTCCAAATGTTGAACAAAGAATCAAGAATAGAATAAATCCACCTATTCTTCAGAGTCCTGATGTTTATATGATTATCATTGTCAACATTGTTGGTAATTCAGAATGAAATCAATGTAACATCCAGATAGAATATGACATCTAATAGTTATTAAACTAATAATCAATTATACGAGGCTGGAGACAGAATCTCTCTTTTGACACCTTGTTTATAATAAATAAGGTTTAATATACAAAGTTTAAATGAAAAATAGATCATAGTATACGTCAATAAAATTAGTAAATCATCACCATCATAGTTCATCAAAGCTCTAGCATGCTGCAAAGAATCTTAATCTGTACAAAATCTTAATAATGAAAAACAAATGCATCCATAAAATAGGAAGTGAAAGAGGAAGAATGTATATTAGTGTAACAGTTGCTCCACTGAAAAGTAATTAAAAGAATACAAACTGATAATTAAAAAACAAAATTACAGGCTATCTAAAATAGTAGACCATACATGTACTAATGAACTCATGCCAAAATATTGCACATGGGGAAAAAGTATAAGGAAGAAAATATAAAGAAGCTGCTCACATGATCATGGCTCCCATAAAGCAACAACATGACTCTCATAAATAGGTATATGAAATTTCTAGTGATTGTTGCCTTTGAGATAATAGTTCAATTAGTTACATCATCATTTTCAATTGAATATTTATAAATCTAAGAATCCAGGTTCGATTTCCATTCTATTATTATCATTAGTGAAGCCAGTAACATCTAAATAGGAGAAGAGAATAAAGCTATTTGAATCATTGTATTTACTAACAAGCAAATGTATTTAAAGAAAGTTAGGATTTTTTTAAAAAAACTTTTTAAAATTGCTATTAGTTGATGTTTTAAATATATCTAAAAAAAAAAACGCTAAGCATAGAGAAAAAGAGATGAAGTTCACTAACTTAAATTTAATTGAAAAGTAGATATGTTATTCATTAATTGAATATAAAGACTGTAAACTCAATGTTATGAGTGTAGAAAGTTTGAAACTTGTAAACCAAGAGATGCCTAATACAGAAATTAAACTCAAAAACGTATAACTCTACAATATTTTCACTCAAGGTGGAGACTGGTTTTTATCCATTTTTAACATCTTATGGAGGGGTGTAATTATAAACTTATGACCAAAGACATAAGAAAAATATATAACACCCCCAAGATGCATATTTTATGCTAAGCTAGCACTCATCAGTTGGCCAAGATTGCAATCTCTTACCCAAAACTTTATCATTGTTGAATATATATAGCAAGACAATAGAAAGACAATTAATACAATTTAATTGATTAAGTGTCAAACTTGTTGCCCTCATAATTTTGACACAAACCAATTAATGGAAATATATTAATAACATTTATTAGTCAATTATTAGACTAAAGATTATTTGCTTAATGAGTAATATTTCTGTAGTATAATTTTCACTATACCTTCCTATTTTGTGCAAGAGTGGTCTAATGAAAATACACGACCGAAATATTATCCATTAACTTGATTATCTCTAGTCTAATAAATGATAAATAAAAATATTAATGATTAAAACAAAAAAAAAAAATGCAGTAGCCTAAGAATTTTATGATCACTCTTAACTTAGAACAGTTTGGCTACTGTCCTAAAATAAAGACCTTGCTAATTAAAATCATTATAAATGTATAACTCAAAACACTAAATATTTACTCTAGATAAATACTTTGCATATATATATATATATATAAGAGTTGGTGACCTAGGCCAACTGATGAGTGCTGGTTCAGCACGAAATGCATCTTGGGAGTCATTTGTATTTTATTATATCTTTATTTATATGAATTTAAAAAGAATTGGGGAGTGTGGAGATGTTTATTATATCTATACTAAATATTTACATCTAACTAGACATAAAAAAAAATATTGTAACCCAATATATATATATATATATAGTTTATATATATATATATATATATATATATATATATAGTTTAGCAAAAATAAAGTTTGGAATTTTAAATAGTGAAATAGATTTTCTCTGGAATATCAAATAATTTTTCTTATTAATTTGCCAATATATCAATTATACTTTTTGGTTTTGATGGTTCCATTTTTCTCAGATCACTTATTCCACATGAATGAAAGTTGGATTTGAAGAGAAATATAGTCTAGCATCTGTTCATGATTGATTAAGTTCTTTTTGAGATTAAATCATCACTGATTACTATATGATTAAAAAATAATAATTACGTTTTTAAATAAAATTTTATCTTCATTTATTGTATATTAAATTTTTTCAGTAAATTTAAAATTTAAACCTGTAATATTTTAAACTAATTGTTTATCTCTCTCTCTCTATATATATATATATATATATTATATATATATATATATCATCATCATCATCAACCATTATCAATCCCCTGCAGGATAAAGGTCTCTCCAAGTTTAATCCATCTTCTTCGATCTTTAGCTTCTCTTCTCCACATCACCCCTGCACACTTATATATATATATAAATGAAAAAATTATAAGGGACGTGAACTCAGACGTTCAAACCCCCACAACTCTTCAATCAATCTTATGCAACCGATACATATGTAAAAAAGATGAATGATCTCCAATATACATATTTCATGCTATATCAGCACTTATCAGTTGGTCCAGAACACCATCCACCACATATGTATATAATCAGTGCTCGGTTTATATTAAGATAGCAAATCTTCAAACTTTAATGGACAAACTGCAAACTTCAAGGAAATGGCCAGCTGAAGAGTTGGAGAGAGGAGAAGATTGAAGCCTGTCCATTAAATTTTGAAGAGTTGCTATCTTAATATAAACTGAACAATGATTATATATGCATGTGGGAGATGATGATCTGGACAAACTGATGAGTGTATCAGTTGTATAATATGGATTGGATAGATGTGGGGAGTTTGATAGTCTGTACAGACAATATACTTATGTTTGAATATTACATATTCAGCCTGTATTTTTTCAATCCTTTTTCTGTGTGATTAAATGGACATATTAAGATCCTATGTGTGAGGTGGTAGATTGACTTAATGCCAATATGGGTATGACAATAATATTGACATCAACAAGGGTTTTGAACATTTCCATTCTCAAATTTTCAATGAAGTATATGACGGAATAGTTGGAGAATGGAGAATATTGAAGCTTGCCCATTAAAGTTTGAAGATTTGCTATCTTAATATAAACTGAACACGGTGTGTGGAAGATTATGATGTAGACCAGATGATAAGGGTTAGTTCAACATGAAATATGTATATTAGAGATTATTTATCTTTTTCACATATATGTGGTTATGTGTATCAGTTGTATAAGATGGATTGAATACCTGTAGGGAGCTTAAAAGTGTATGTTCAGGGCATTCAATATATATATATATATATATATATATATATATATATATATATATATATATATATATATATATATATATATATATATATATATATATAAATAACCATTTTGCTGTGCTTTCTGATGAAAACCAGTCTGCTGGTTGAAATATTAAAGCAGCTTTATAGACAAGTAATTGATGCTTTTTATTATATATATATATATATATATATATATATATATATATATATATATATATATATATTACAATATATATATATATATATATATTGTAATATATATATATCATCCAAGTCAGATATTTTCTGTAGTCAAAACACTATTTATCAGAACATTTTATCTTTCAGATAGCTCATATCTAAAAAAAGAAATACATCATATAAATGTATTGTTAGCAAATGGTTCTGATAAAAGGGTTATAAATTGAACTTTATTTCAATATAAAATACCAAAAATTAAAACTTAACAAAAAAAAAAACATATATTAGGGTTTGTATTCCTTATATAACTACTTGGCTCTAGAATGCCATATTGAATTTTTAAAAAAACTGGCCTGAGACACAATTTTCACAAGTACTTCAGTTTTAATTATGCTAGAGCAAAAAAAATTACATTAATAGAAACTAGAAAAACTAAAGAAAACAATAAGTCTAAGACAAATAGTGATAACCATTTAAAAAATAAGGAAAAAAGAAATTTCAACATCAGAAATAATTATTACTGTATTGTTTGTTCATAATTTCTAATTCATCATGAACTAAGCTTTAGTTATATCTTCAGTTACAATTTCTTTGTATTCCTCACAAATTTATCTTTCAAACCATAAATACTATGTCTTACCTGCGATAATCCATATCTTCAGACTCTCCAAAACAAGTTGCATATGAATTCTTCATTTTTATTTTGTACCCCAAAAGTTCCAAATGTCAAAGGGATCTATAAAGAAAAAGATTTATCCAAATAAAAGATACAAAAGAAATCATCATAGCAATTGGCCTCTTATCTATCTAGTCTAGAAATTGTAGGTTACTGTCTCTATCACTGAGAAAATGAGTTTCATCTTTTCATTTTATATCTTTTTGTGTACATCAGTGATGTTTTATTCTTTATGCACACTAGTGATGCTATCTTGTTATATTTATTGTATCACATAGATATAATTTATTTGCATATAGTATATTTGTTAGCTATAGACTTGAAAATAATACGATAAAAGATTTAGCAAAACCAGATTGACTCCAAAGCATGAGTATTAAGGCATAGGCAAGAATCAGAATTTGATTATTTGCCTGCATGTGCAATCTTACTGTACATTTGATTACTATTTTTTTAAATCATTACTTATAAACACAAATACAACACATAAACATAATAATAAATAATAAATTATTAAACTTTTTGAGAATCATTATTTTTATAAAATAAGTTTATTTTTATAAAATCAGTGAATTAGAACTTTAGAAAATTACCGTAGATATGAATTCTATATGAGCATAAATAAATATATAATTTTATATCGACACTTATCAACTACAAACTAAAATTAATAAAATTATCATTTTTTCAAAAAATTAAAAAAAATATATAAAAAAAAATTAAAATTTTATACTTACGAGTCTGATATTGTGCTTTACGTTTAGGCTCCATTGTAGGCCTTCTTTGTTTATCAGAGTACTTTTATTCTGATAAAGGTCTATTTGAAGACCAGTACATATTTTCTGTCTTTATCGCTTTGTGGAAATTACAAAAATGATCAAAAAAAGAAAAAAAATCAAATATGCCTGTTACTAAAGAAATTAATAAAAAGTTCAAATTTTATCGGATTTTTTTGTGGTAGACATCTTTGGAAAGCTACGTCAGAAATCTATCAATTGCCTGTATTTCAGTTGACATTATGCTTATATCTTTTATGTCAGTAAAGAAAGAAAACAACATTTCAACTGATCAAAAAAGATGTGCGGGTCACCCACTTAATGATGTAAAGCAGATAGTAATTTAACCAAGCAAAAATTCAATCTTTCTTGAGACTGAAGGAATTATGAGGGCTCATGTGGAATTTGTAAGTCTTCTTATGTGCATATGAGAAATTGATGTATCAATACTAGTAGGGATGAACATGCTAATGCAGTGAAGCAACAATCATCATCATTATATTTTTCAATCCATGCTAATAGATCCTATCCAGATGTGAAAACGTATACCAATATAAGATCAGAGAAACTATTGGGATACTAGTAAGACCAAATTGCATCAACAATCATATTGGCACATATAAATTTCCTTAAATTTTGAAAAACTTTTGAAAAACAAATTGTTTATTTATTTTTTAATTTATTTAATTTTAATAAATTTAATCAGCCATTCTAGCTATTGTGTGCTTTTTACGAGTGTTAAATAATAAATGAGTACTACCACTTCCAATACAAGATGTAGTATTTAGGAAATAATAAAATGAATCCACTTATTCAATCCAACCCAATTTATTATTTAACACTCGTAATAAGAGCACAATAGCTTGAATGGCTGATTAAATTTATTACAATTAGAAACAGCGCTAAAAATAAATGTTTATTTACATATGTTTAAAGTTTCATTTGTGAATGACATCTAGTAAATTCTAGATAATTTCGTCAACATCATTCATTCAGATATCGTAAACAGTGGTTTAAAATGAGTAGTCTATCCTCACACTTTCACTTACAGTACTTAAGATTTGCCCATATATAAGCATTTGGGTTGGATTGAATAAGTGGATTCATTTTATTCTTTCCTAAATACTATATCTTGTGTTGGAAATGGAAGTATTCATTTATTATTTAACACTCGTAAAAAGCGCACAATAGCTTGAATGGCTGATTAAATTTATTACAATTAGAAACAGTGCTAAAATAAATGTTTATTTATTCAATTTTATAAGTCTATCTTTTCTAGTTGTGGAACTTTCACAATTATTGTGAACAGTTTTTACAGCATCTTTACAACTATATTATAGACATTGTTTACAATGCCTCTAAAATTATATAATATTCATTTCCAGTTGAGGGCTTGTGTGATCAAGTCAAAACTGTTGGAATATCGAATTAAAATTTACATGGATGAATTCACAAAACATGACATATATATATATATAATAAAGAATAAAAATAATATCCATGTAAATAGAAATAACCTATAATCTTCGATGTTAACAAGAAATTATAAAATATTACTAATTGATAATCTCTAAGACCAAACCAGTTTTTTAATTAAACCTATAATAGCTCTTTAGTTTGAGTCTTTTGTTAAAGTAAAATGGGTCCTCTTTTACTTCAAACCCAAATTTTTGTAAGAATTTAAATCCAGAAAGCTATTTTAGTAAATGTGAGAATGTGAAATAATAGCATCTTTCCTGACATTCATCAAATAATATTTTTAACTTCTACAATCTATCAAAATATTTAATTATATATATATTGTGCCAGACACGTTTGATATTGCCAAAATATTTAATTATATATATATTGTGCCAGACACGTTTGATATTGCCAAGCACAAGATAATGTTAGACAAACTAATGGCCGAAAGTACGTAAAAAGCCATTAAATGGAGGGGGGGTATACTATATATTATAATCAAACTTATTATAAATTAAAAGAGAACTGTGGCTATAACATAAACTCACACACATATATGATTAAAGCCAATATTTAAAGGCTTAGACATATGTATTTGTAATTTTGCTTTTTTTTTTTTTATTTTTTAAAAAGAAATGCCAAAATGTATTTTATAATTTTAAAATTTTTTGTTTGTTAAAGAAACAGAATTTATTTAACAAATTGTTATTCTGTATTTTTTTTTTTTTTGAATGTTTACAACCAATGTAAAAAGGGAAATTTGAAATATTACTATTTAAAAATAAGTTAAAAATAATTTTAAATTCAAGGTTTTAATGGTTGTTTTTCTCTTCAGTTGCATTTGAGGAAGAGAGGGGGGTCATTGTCTTAAATTTAAAAAAAGCCTAAAGGCATTCTGATTTCCTGTCCATTCTAAAATAATTTCAACTGGACAAAAGAACTTGATTAAACTTGCGATAATGCTGGCAGAGAGGAATGTCCAATTTAAGTGAAACATATATTTTTTTTAAACTTCGATTGTGATAATGTAATTACTAAAGAAAAGTGAAAAAGTTGTTATCATTTATTAAAATTTTCATTAATGTTATTGTGATCTGAATGGAGATATAAAAAAAAAAACTAATTGGAAATCAAATTCTTAAAGCACTTAGGCGATTGCATTGAAATGTTTCATGAATCGTCTAAACCAATTAGAAAAACAAAAAAAGATTTAATTAATTGATTTTTCTTTCTTGGGGGGGGGATACCTGAATTGAAGGAGTATTGAGGAAATAGTTCTGTTCTGAAGTTGGGTGAGGGCAGTTTATTTTTGTTCTTCAAAGATAAATCTTATTAGCAGCTGAAGTCTAACTTTATTGTTACGCCAATGCTGTTAATGGAACCATGCAAAGTCTTGCAACCTTTTTAGCAAGCATTCTGTTTCTGATTCAACCTAATTCTGGAGAGTTACTCTAATTAAAAATTTATTCAGTCATTCTAAACCAACTGACACTAATTCATGCAGTCATTCAAATAACCATTCGAGCAGTTAACCCGGTCAGTAGCCAACGATTTAAACATTGGACAATCAAGTGGTGTAGAGTAATGTCAGTTATCTAGCCAACTACTGGAAAGCTGATTATTCCACCATAGACTCAGTTGATGCTGATGGAATTTTAATTGGAACACACCACTAAAACCAGTAATAAATCTAGAATTAGTAAAACAAGAAAAGACTGTCTATAGTGTGTAATATCCGTTGTCCAGCCTAAAGATGCAAATCAAGCACTTTCCTGTATATAAAATGATTATGGGGTAGAAGCCCACTTCAGCACATCCATCCAGCTCAACTCATGCCACAGTCAAGTCCAGCCCTTGCTGCAGTAGATGACTAGACATATAGCCCACTCAAAACACATAGAAGGATGAAGCTTATAGACTTTAGTGGGTACACTATTTTTTTGTGTGTTTATTTTACTTTAAATTTAATACACCTTTTGTAAATATATACCTTATGTAAATACATATGTAAACACACCTTTTAAGTAACTTGTTAATTTTTCCTTGCATGTGTGTGAGTTTATAATCCCCAGATTACTATCTCTCATGTATTAGATATTTAATACATTTTTCTTATTAAGGAAGAAATTTCCTTTTATTTAATCTAATTATTGCTTTGTTAAGTATTTCTTTATGATTATAATTTTTGTTTTATTAAAATAATTTATGTAGTGTGTAATATTCGTTTGTATATTTAATCAATCTGGGGATATTAATTTTGTATTCATATTATAAACAGTATGGGATAATGGGCTAATAAAAGATTTATATTATAATTCTAAAGTGACTACCGCCATATATTTTTTATTCTCTTTGTCATTTAGTTTCTCTAACTATATTATTAATTAATTATGCGAGTTTTCCGATCCTTATTCTTTTAACTGAGAATAGAGTACGCTGAGCTAGCAAATGGGAAATCATCTTACCGGGTCTTAAATCTTTATTTATCATGAGGATGCTTGTTTATTAATTTTGTTTGAATAATTATTTATATTTATATATGCCCAATAATAATTGAAATTGCATATCCTTTCAGGAGGAGAATTAGTTTTTCTTTTGGGAGGGGCCCGAGGGGTTGGTTTACAGTCATCCCCCAAAGATTTGTAAGAATCAATTTTTTATAAGTATCTTTTGTGTCTGTAATAATATTATGGTAAAATATTTAAATTTCTCCTTATTCCGTCATGTCGCCGTATTTCTTTGCATGTTTGATTTGTATGCTTATATTAACGGAGTAAGTGGTTGACCGGTACAATATATATAATGAAAAATATTTTAGTAAATGGGGATTCTATTTTTAATACTGGTTAAAAATCTGCCACCACAGTCCTAATAACTAGTAGCCAAACAAAACTAACAGCACAAAGCTGAGAAAAATAGTATAATATTAGTACAAAATCACGACATTTATGGACTTGTGAATTTCAGACATAAAAAAAAAAAAATTAGTCTGTCATTGTAAGTACAAATTTTGTTGCCATTATAAGTAGACATTAATTTAGCTATCTATAATTTTATTTATATATAAAAGTATTGTAATATTTATATCATTTGATTTTATTAATAATAACAGTGTAAAATTTTAAAATACGCTATACTGTGATTTTTATAATGTGTTTTGGGTGTCAGGACATACAACAACATAGTAGTGTGTGTGCATGTGTATATTGTAATGGTACAAAGAATCAGGAAGTGAACCTGGAGTGATGGACACATCATCATCAATCCAAAGTCAATACAAAATTTAAATATACAAATAAATACAAATGAATAATGAATACGAGGCAAATAAGAGCATGAGCTTGAGTGATCATTACAGACATGCAGCATAATAATTTATGAACATATTTGAATGTTTTGTTTTATTATGTGGATAGTTGTGGAGGTTGTTATAATGTAATGTGTTTTTTTCTAGATCTTTGAAAATGACTATAAATTAAAAATTGTTGAAACGTTGGATATAATGAACAAGTGGATATTATATATGCAGAAAATAAAGTTTTTGTAAAGAAAGGAGAAAATTAAGATTTTTGTAGTATTTAATTATATAATTATATGGTTTATATTTGAATTGTCATAAATCTATCATGAAATTATTTTTTTTATAATACTGTATATACTTAATGACTGATCTAACTTATATGTGTGTTCACATGGAAATGTGGGCACACACTTGTATTTATAAAAAACACAAACCTGATAAATCATTGTATATTTTCTTAATACACAATCAATTCTATGTTAAAGTATATATAAAAATCACACACACATGTGCGTATATATATTTAAAAACAATATTGAATCAGTTATTAATTCATCCAATATCTAATGGTAAAAAAAATAGTTTTTCTTTCTTTTTTAAAAAAAAATAATATTAATACTTTGACAGTCTTTCATAAAGGTTTTCTTTTTCTTTTTAACAGATTACTCTTGCAAGTATTTTTTTTCCTAATCTAAAAAGATTTTTTGGGTTTACTTTCTTTTTTCAAAATAAAATTGTCTATGAGGAAATCATTACTTTTAATTAAAGCAAAAAATATTTACTTGTTTTACTTTTAGTTGACAAAAGTCATTTACTTTTTAAATTTGTTAATTAAAACTTTTAAATGTCATTTCAAGAAATTATTTAAAATAGTAGCATTCTCAATATATATACTACTCCTTATATATACTCCTCCTCACCAGCTACACTTTATATATATATATTGTGACAGTATACATATATGCCATTACATTGCTTTCAAATGAAAATATAAAAAAAGATCAATGAATAAAATTTATTTAAATTGATAAATGAAACACATATATATATATACCTGTGTCTATATATGTAATATATAGGGTATATGAGCACAGACTTTCGCAGTACTCATATACCCTATATATTACGTATGTTGACACAGGTATATATATATATAAGTCTGTTTCAGTTATTACATAGTAGAGATGTCTGCCCATCCCTTGCATATGTATTAAATGGATTATGTCCTGTACATGAGGGGTCAGATTGACCTTAGGTAAACATGGGTATGACAAGAATCTCGGCCTCAGGGTGGCCTTTGAGCATTCCATCATCATATTTTTAATTGGATGGATGGTTGAAGAGATGGAGTGTGGAGTAGATTGAAGCCTATCCATTAAAGTATGAGGATTGGCTGTCTTAATATATATCTGAGCACTTATAGCATATATGTGTAGAGATGGTAATCTGGACCTACCGAAATATGTATATTGGTGATTATTTCTTTTCAACATATATGTGTTCAAGTGTATCAGTGTTATGAGATAGAGTGAAAAGTGGTGGATCGTTGAAAGTCTGTGCTCATATACCCTATATATTAAATTGATATTTAAAAAAACCACAGATATATAAAATGCACAGATGGTAAACTGATTAAATAATTATTTAAAGTTAAATGGATAAAGAAAAGTTAAAAATCTAAAAAACAAAAGTTTATTTTAAGGAAGATTAAAAAATAATGGAAACTGTTAATTTATTTATTTCTAGTTATTTTTAAACTATAGTAGAATGAAACTGAATTTCTATTGAAATGTAATGCCAAACAGGCCCTTGGAAGATTTAACTGGTTGTAAGTCAGATAAGAGAAATTAAAATTACTAGTGATAAGATAATATTAGTGTTTCCCACTCTAAAGCAAACTAATAAATAAAGATGCATATGGACACTCAGTCCAGAGATAAAAATTATCATTGCTAATGACAACCATGCTAAGCAATTCAGTGATAAAGAATTTAAAATTATATAAAAAAATGTTAAAATAAATAGTAAAAAACTTTGGTAGGTATTACTTTTGCTGTTTATTTGATTAAAAATATTTCTATATCGGTATTGCAGACTTCCACGATGTAGGGGTCATGCAACAAACTCATCTCCCCTCAGTTGCACCAATCAAAGTAGCTTACAAAATGACAGTTCCTGAAGGATAACAAAAACTGATTAATATCCAATAAGAAAAATGTAATCAAGGATGGATAAGCTTTGATCTGGATATATAGTGCATCAAAGACCACAAAAATAGTTTTCAATAAACCTGCAGTAATCTAGAGCAGGGGTGTCCAACAAGTCGATTGTAATCCACTGGTTGATCGCAAAGCCATTTTTGGTTGATAGCGAAGCCAATCTGGCAAGAGCTATTGGGTAACAAGTGAAACATATTAAGTCAAGATTTTCAAGTCTTTTTTGTTATTTTTGTTTTTGTTCTAATTTTTTTTCAATTCTAGATAGGTGAAGTACACTAAGCCATATAATTATTAAAAATATTATTTTTAATCTTGATTTAATGTAGCTAATTTGAATTAATAAATATTGTTAATAATTACTCATGTTGCTTTAATTTCCCTGGACATGAGTTTTTTTGGCCCATTAAATAATTGTTATTTTTTACTAGGTAGATATATAAAAATAGTATGTATTTCACACCTGCCTCCACCTAGACTACACCTATGACAACAAGTCGATCACAATACATTTTCAAAAATAAAAAGTTGGTCTTATGAACACAAAAGTTGGTCACCCTTGATCTAGAAAATTCATAGAAATACCATGGGATTTTTTTTTTAATGAGATTTGAGCTTTTAATTATCTGACTTGGAAAAAATTTGAACTTTCAATTATTAAACCTGAATATTATTTCTCCTAAAAAAATATCTTAATTGCCATTTAAATTAATTTTTAAATTATTTATTAGATATATTATGTATAGCATGTTTGCCATTGTCATTTCTATCTTCATGCAATTAAATTAATAAATTTAAAGTTGAGTGTAAATAAACACGTAGACTCATTAAGACTATGTTGGTTTAAGTAGGGTTAATTTTAGGCTAATTGTTTCGTAGTTGAATCAATGCTGGTAGAGGTATGTATGGGTGTTTTATGTCAATGTAATCTGTGGAAGCACATTGTATTCTCATTCTATAATGTCACATTAGCATACAGGATATATCACCGAAATGAATGCATGACCCAAAAATGGAAGCCATCACATTGTAAATGGTAGTTAAAATATTTCTTATGCCATTGTTTTTCTTACACTTTGGAAACTATAAGCCAGCAAGGATTGCTCTCCCCCTGATATAGAGATTTTTTTTCCCAAATATGTTGATCCCTTAACTAGACAGGCACACATTCCTGTAATGGATGATGATCATTATGTTTCTTTAATAATATTAGGTTGCAGATGCCAATTCCTGTAATCATGATTGTTAATCCAATAAATATCACATGATCACCATTTTTTATGCTTGCTCATAACTGTTATTAAAACAGGTAAAACTTTCCATATGTATTATCACTCAGTGCAAGCTAGAGTAATCAATAGATACCAGAAGGCTTTTACATAAAATCCTCATCTAGTGTCTACTCATCCAATATCCCCAGACTAGTTTCTGGCTTGTTGCCTCATCAGTGAGGGGCCTTGGATAATAACAGTTATGAGCAAGCATAAGAACCAAAGACACCAAAATGTATAGGTACTGAACTAAGTTCAGACCTATATGACTATATAAGCTACTGAGCTTGGATTGAAAATATGTTTTCAATTTAAGATTCATAGCTTTGAGGTTAAGTAGAGATAAAAGGTGACTGCTGGAGGTTTGCATTAGATCCTAAGATCTAGGTGCAGTGCTCTCAGGTCCAAGGCTCCTCACTGACAAAGGCCACAAGCCAGAAACTAGTCCATGGATATTGGATGAGTAGGCACTAGTTGGGGGATTTTCTGCACAAGCCTTCTGTCATCCATTGATTACTCTGGATTGTACTGAGTGGCAATACGTATAGAGAGTTTTGCCTGTTTTAATCATGATTTTTGTTATGCTAACATTCTCATTTTGCAAAGATCACATACCTCAAAAATTAAAATATCTAGATGTCTATAAGAAAAAGATTTATCCTAATAAAAAATACAAAATAACTTATTTCCAGAAGGTGGAAATGCATTTGTCATCATAGCAATTGGTTTCTTATCTATCCAAAACTAGAAATTGAAGGCTACTATCTGTATCAATGATAAAATGAGTTTCCTCTCTTCAGTTTATATATTTTGTGCTCACCAGTGATGCTATCTTGTTATATTTATTGCCCACAGAGGTATAATATATTTGCATATAGCTCATTTGCTAGCTCTAGACTTGAAAATAAGGTGATGCAAGATGTGCCAAAACTATTGATTCCACTGCATGAATACCAAGGCATAGGCAAGAATCAGGATTTGGTTCTTTGATGCATACAATTCCATGTAGTATACATAACAGATTGTGCTATCACCACACCCACCACTTGAGATCTTTCTTAATTGGTTGTAAGAGTTTATATTTTCATGTGGTATTATGCCCAGTAAATATTATGATTGCTTTATCAACTGCTTTTCTGTACATCGGATAATCAGTCTCAAAATTTACATTGCACAGTTCTATAATACCTTAATTTTATATATAAAAATTATTACTTATTATGCTAACACAGACATGCAAGTATAACACAAACACACTAATACAAATATAAACACACTAATAAATAATTAAATCTTTTGAGAATCATTAAATCACTACTTTTGTTATATTTAAATATAAGTATAATTTATATACCACACAGGCACACTAATATAAACACAGACACATTAATAAATTATACATTTATCAAATAATAAAAAAATGTAAATAATAACATTTAAATAATAAAAAAAATAAAATTGAATACTTATGACTGATATGACGTTTATTTTCAGTATGAAGGTCTTGAAATTATAAATCATCAAGACTTGTTAAATTCATCTTATTAAGGAGTCTGACTAATTCCAAAATTGTGTCTTTGCTTTCTTTGTGCAATCTAGTAAACTGAGCAGAAAAAGTAATTAAATTTATTAATAAAAATATTAATAAAAAGTCTAACTTTTGTCCTATTTTGACATGCCATATGCCATTTTAAAAAGGAACTGAAGCCACAGAGAATGATGGTATTTATATATAGATCATCCTTTTGGTTTTCCCACAATTTTAAAAAGAAGTTTTAATTTAGATGAATCAGCGCCAGTGACGCTTACAAAAAACATAATTTTGTCAGTATTTTTTTGTCTCCCCAGCCTCCTTTTTAAACTTACCTATTAAATGTAATATTTTATAAAAATTAATTATAATATTGATTATCAATTAAATAAAGTTATTTAATTAATATAGAATAAAAAAGATATTTAGTTTATTAATTTATAGATCTTTATTGAATGTTTTATTGCTTTAATTTTGTTTATTATAAAAAAATAATCTTTTCCAAATCTAATAAATGTAACTAAGTTGAGCTAATAACATATATTTAATATTGTAATATATAGAGCAGTGAGTTTGAATCAGTTTGTAGCAAAATTAAATGAATTTTTATTATAGTAGCAAAATTGTTTCCCTATAATAGTGTTACACAATAACAAACTTTAGTAATCAAAAGATAAAATAGGCAAAACTCTCCATACAGTAGTGCCACTCAGTGCAAGCCAGAGTAATCAATGGATGCCAGAATGCTTGTACATAAAATTCCTATTTAATGCCTATTCAAATATCCTCAGACTAATTTCTGGCATGCATTGATTACTCTGTCTTGCACTGAGTGGCACTATTGTATGGAGAGTTTTGCCTGTTTTAATAACAGTTCTGAGCAAGAATAAAAAATGGTGATCATGTAATGTTTGTGGTTTAATCAAATATTACTGATACATTGTAATTCTTATCTAGTGCTTTTGCACCTAATATCACCAGACTAGTTTCTAACTTATGGCTTTCATCAGCAAAGAACCTTGGACTTGGGAATGTGCACCTGTATCTTTGAATCTAATACAACCCTTCTCCAGAACACAATTTACTTTACAATTAGCTATAAAGGTATCAGTAAATAACTGTAAAAAGTACTGGTTTTATTCCAAGCTAATGTGCTACTGTTTCAATTAATTGTAATTGTTATACCACACTTCCAATGCACCCTAGTGAAGCTATATTTTAATTACATTTTATTCTGGATTAGTGCTTTCAGGGCATATTTGCTCCTATATTCATACCCTGTGTCATTTCTCAATTTTGTATTATTGTTAGTTTATGCAAATATATGCAAATTAATCAACCAATCCATTTATTGGAAATTGCGAAGCATGAAACTTGTCTATTGATGACATTTGGGTTATTTGCAATGAAATATGCCTCTTTTATTTTGTGTTTGGCATCATTTCTTTCCAAGCACATGATTTCAGCATTGGTAGGTTCAAAATTGTGAATAGATGTTTTTTGGTGTTCTAAGAATATCGAACTGCCTTCATTTTTTATGTGAGATCTGTTATATACTGGGCATGTTATTTTATATACCTCCTGGAGGTTTTGGTCTGGATTGTATAAACAAAAAGAAAAGATTATCATGTGATCAAGTAAATTTTTTTTATTATAATTACTATTTAAAATATTTTCAAAACTACTAAATATAACAATTAAACATATTGAAATATTAGCTTTACACTGTGATAAAAATATGTTGTCTTTTTGCTCATTCAAAATGTATATTTAATTTTATAAAATACACAGTGTAGAGATTTGAGTTTGAGTTGAGTTTGTAGCAAAATTGAATTAATTTTTATTAAAAATTTTATTTAAAATATTTATAAATCGATTAAAAATAACAAAAGATTTTAACATTTTAAGATATCTGTAGTATATTGAAAACAAAATATGCTAAGTCTGTCACGAATTGATGGCTTAGAAGTTAGCATAGCTGCCTTCCAAGCAGCTGTCCCAGGTTCGTTTCCCAGTTAATACTTTGACATATATATATATATATAAGTTAAGCCTGTCTGAACTTTGTGTTGAAAACTTTTTTCTTTCAACACAGATGTTTTTAAATTATTAACAAAATATTAGTAATTTTAATAAAATAAAATATATTTTGTATTTAAGAAAATACTGTTGAAATAAAATTAAATTTTATTTGAAACAAATATATAAGTAATCAAAATAAATAAATATATATTTTGTCTTAACAAATAAACCAAACATTTTTAAAATTTTGTGTAATGAATGATTTTAAAAGGCTATTCATATTCTTTGATTGTGCAAGTCATTTGGGCACAAAAATGTGAATTAAACATATACATGGTCTTTCATTAATGGAATATTTAAAGGAGAGAAAAATAGGTTGATAAATAAATAGAAAGTAACCTGCGTCTGATTCCAGTCATAAATCAAAATGGACTGGGAGGATGTTAAATTAACATCATCTTTGAAGTTGTGTCTAGTAAATAAAAGTTTTTAAGACAGGAAATTTGGATTAATAGTATTCAATCTGTATTCTCTTTTGTTTTAATATTTAGCCTTAATTTACAAATAAAAAAACTTTGATAATGAAAAGCCATGCGGAATTAACAAGGATATTCTGCATTCGTTTATTAATTCTTGAATTAGTAAAGAGTTTATTTGTTATATATATTAACTGTCATCAGAACAATGGATTGGCAATTCATTCATAATGCTAAGCAGAATAATTTTCATGATATTTTTGCACAATTATTTATGTAGTACTTAGCTTCAATGAAAACTAGCTATTTTGAATGAGTCCTAGTGAGTCTTTTGCTAAATATTTCTCCATATTTTAACATCTCACTTTTACAATTAAACCTTTCTTCTATATAATATATTACTAAACTTAACATTATTTATTACAAATGTAAGCTCATGTGATAGGTCTTTAAAAATGATATTTGGTGTTTTAAAAATATAAAAAAAAATTTAATCACATTTTAATCTATAACAATGGAACACAGCTTTATTGAATGTAATTTACCTATTCAAAAAATTAGATGAATACATAATAGAGGTTTGAAAATTATATTATTACAAGAAGGATATATTTAGGAATAGTTATCAAAGAAAAATAAATTCTAAAAGTTAATAAATTATTTATTGTTATTAAAAAATTTTAAAAATATTTTATTTACCATTTTTACAAAAGTGTTTTACTGTTATCCAATAGAAACTGGTTCCAGTTGCTGTAATAAACTTTCTAAGAGTTGTCATTTGAAAAAAAATTAAGTATTTCCAAAAAGAATTTGCTATTAGTGATGTAAAATAATACTTTTACAAAAATATTGCATCATAATTTTTAACATGTTAACAAATTCCTGATAATAACCGTTTTCTTTAGACTGCAGTTATTTGTTCTCAGGCTGAAACACTCTGCCAATCAGAATTTCTCTTTCTATTTACCTCTAGATTACTCCCTCAAGCCTTTGTCATGTTATTATTGTCAACTATGTAAAAGGTTCATACAATGCAGACATCTTCAGATATATTTTTTTAACTAGTATGTTAAAATTGCTACTATTGGAAAAAGAAGCTATAAACCACCACAAACTTGAATACAAGCTTATATATAAGATGTGATATGTTGGACTATTTCCATCATTTATGAGTGAATGTTGAATGTATAGAAAATTTTAAACTTTCCAAATACAAACAACTTATTAGTAATAACACACAAATAGACAATACAGGTTAGTAATTACACAATGTTTTGAGTAGTATTATTTTCTATTCTTCTTCAGGTGTTGCTGGACTATATTCACAGTGACAATATTCATTTAGAAGTTGAAACCTTTAGATTCTTGCATATCGAATTTAAGGCAAATGCTCTACAAACAGAGTGTTTGAAAGTTGTTTGTATTTGGAAATTTTAAATAAAGTTTAAAATTTTCTATACATTTAGCATTCATTCATAAACGATGGAAATAGTCCAACATATCACATCTTATAATATACCATCATTACAAACCTTCAGACAAATACTAAGGTTATATATAGGCTTAAAACAATGTAGAAAAGATATAGCAATATTAGCACTATAACATCTAAAATATCAAAATTTACATGGGAATACTATGTTTTTTACTTAAGCCATTAATACCCAATATTGTAAAAAAAAAAAAAAAAAAATTGAATATTTAAAACAGTTTTTTCAATCTTAATTTTATGCTAGTTTTTAAATAAATATATTCATTTTGCATTTTTTGGATTAAATTCACTATTTTTTAAAAATGTATTTCTTTGATTGTGACAATTTAGTAGTTCCAATTAAATGTTGCAGAATAATTCAAGAGATACATTAAATCAAGCAGTTCTTTTTTGCTGTAACAAACAAGCTTCATTAGAATTTACATCTAATGCCAAAATTGCTGGTTTTTTTGCATTTTCTTCTATGTTATGCAGGATTTGATGACATTGATTAATGAATTTTTTTTATATTTTTTTAAAGTCACCCAGAATTTGACATAATTTATTATTCAATGTGAATATATTCAAAACCTAATTTATATAAACTCGGTTTCCTGAAGCCAAAAGCACATATACATATTTTACATTTATAGACAATATTATATATTCAATCTGGTTGAGAGAGAAAAGTTTCAAGAATTGTCAAGTGAAAGTAAAAAAGGACACACACTAATATGCATTGATATCTTGGTCACATTGAATGAAATTTTAATCTGATATTCATTATTGTAGAAATTCATTTTCTACATAATAATTAAAGCTGTAGACAAAAGTGGCAACACTTTTGTTTATATTAAGTGCTTTAGACATAATATATAACTGATGTGTCATAAAAAGTTAATTGTTCAGAATTTATTATATAATATTCAATGCTGTAAATGCCTAATATTACATTTTGGAAATGACATAGAACATTTACATGATAATTGAAAAAGTGAGTACTAGGGGAACGCTGCCTTGAGAAAATTGAGACAGTTTAAAAAAAGAGATTCCAATGATGAAGCTTATGAATTTTCAGTCGGTAACATATTTGATAATTTACCCTGAGTGTTTTAATCTGATGATAATTTGGCAAACTTTGGAGATTCAATTTGATGAATCACACCCCAGCTCTATCACTTTAAATGTTTTAATTTCTTAAGAACTCTAAGAAATAAAAACATTCAATTATTATTTTTTATTTACCATTGAGTGTCTCATTGGGCATTCTCTATACAGTCCTTCTATTCATCACATGATTTAAAGTTTCGAAAAATCTGAATTCTTCCACAAAATTGGTAGTCTGGTTTTTTTTTTACGAATATTTTATTGTGATATATTAATTTAAATAAACATGAAAGTACTAAAAAACCCTAGCAAGCTATATATAATCTAACTATCAGTAAACGGAAGTATAAAATGAGCCCACTTATATCTTAGCTTTATTACATATAAAAATACCATTTACTCATGTATTAAAACCATCAAAACATCACATGACCACCATTTTATGTGCTTACACATGCAGTTAATAAGAGTACCAAACTTTCCATACAGTAGTGCCACCAATTGCAAACCTTCATAATCAATGGAATTGTTGAATGAGTAGACACTAGATAAAGATTTTGTGCACAAACATTCCTGTATTCACTGATTGTGAAAGCTTGCACTTGGTGGCACTACTGTATGGAGAGTTTGGTACTTTTATTGATGGACTACTATGCAGAGTGTGATTTATATATATACTAATGGAATTTCAGCTATAGGTGGGCTTATTTTATACTTATGTTTGCTGACAGTTAATTTACATATATCTTGCTAAAGTAGTTTTCAGTACTACAGCATTAATTACAACTATATTCCAGCTATCAAAAAGTTATATTTAAATATGTTGATTTAAAATGTTTTTGGCGATTAATCATATATAGGTTATGTTCCTGTATTAAAAATTAACATTAAAAATATAGATATTTTATAATATAATATTATTTATTCCATTTTAATTATATATTTCTAAATAAAATTATATTTGCAATTGTAGAATTTATAACTTAGTATAGACTCTTAATCACTATCTTATGTTTCAAAGCAACCTTTATTAAGTTACTATATCAAATATCATAGGCCCAAATGTGCAGGGACCACTTTCTGTCACCTGCAACAGTTATCCAAAAAGATTACAATGGTACACTGATATTATACAACTGGGCAGTGGCTGAAAGCAGTCCAACCACCTTACACAATCAATTAGGTGTTACAGGTATATTAACTTGGATCAAAAGACAGTCAATCAAGGGAATGTTTCCATCCCCTTGAGGTAAAATGTATGTGAGGGAAACAACTCTCAACCTGACTGGCAGGTCTCTGAACTGCTCCTCTCAGACCCCATACATGCCCGGACCAGCTAGAACTCCACTTAGTGAGAACCCAGAACCATCCCTTGGACAAGGTTAATCCACATTGCCCCCTCAAACATGGGTTAGATTTATCTGGATATCTTGTTGTTTAAGCCAATCTTGAACACTAACTGAATCAACGAGGGCTGGAAGAGCTGTGCATGGTCATTCCCTTTTTGGGTGTGGTGATGATCGCCTTTCACCCCCACAGATCAATGAATCCCTCATGACTGTCATCTCCACCCCTGAGACTGAGGATTCAGGAAAAAACCTATGATTACCAAGTCAACAGTCAAATGGGCAGGGAACAACTTGATCTACCTGTCCAAAAATGTACTGCTAACCAAGAAAACATGAAAACAAAAAAGGAAAGTGAAAGGAACACAAGTCGACACTGTTCACAAGCAGTCCATAAAGAGGTTGTTGCAGCCCATCAAGGCCATGTCCATGTGGGAACAGTGACTCTCAACCTGTCCAATGGGTCCAGTAATCACTTTACTGGGTGTGGCAAAGATTGCCACCTGCTTCCACAGATGACCAAGCCCCCACGATGTCCATCCCCCCTGAGGAAGAAGAGTCGAATGAAGACTTATGCTCTGGATGCAACAATGTTGATATGGGTCAGCCCAAATAGGCTGGGACCACATTCGGTCTTCCTGCTCATCTAGACCAAGGGGAATACATTGCATTATATAGAAGATCAATTACAAAATACATGAAATTAAATACCTTGATTTACAGAAATACATGATTAATCATTATCTTAATTATGTATTTCAGATCAAAAATATAGCTTAAAAATAATCTAAACTATATTGCAAAAATTGATTAATTATTTGTAATCCAAAGTAAGATGAACTATTGCTTTTGTTGGCAGTGCTACTTAGGTTTCTTAAATTTAGGACATTGTTTTTAGATTATTTGTTTATATATATATATATCAGGAGTGTCCAACAAGTCGATCGTGATCTGCCGGTCGATCGCGAGACCAATCTGGCAAGAGCTGTTGGGTAATGAATGAAACAAATTAAGTCAAGATTTTCAAGTTTTTTGTTATTTTTGTTTTTGTTCTTTTTTTTCAAATCTAGATAAGTGAAGTCCACTAAATATCATTATTGAAAATATTATTTTTAATCTTGATTTAATGTAGCTAATTTGAATTAATAAATATTGTTAATAATTAAATTACTCAGGTTGCTTTAATTCCCCTGGACATGAGTTTTTTGGCCCATTAATTAATTATTTTTTACTAGGTAGATATATAAAAATAGTATGTATTTCACACCTCCTTCCACTTAGACTATGCCTATGATAAGTCGATCACCTATGACAACAAGTCAATCGCAAAACATTTTTAAAATAAGAAGTAGATCTTATGAACACAAAAGTTGGCCACCCCTGATATATATCAACATACTTATAGTGCATATCGCTAGATAAGCAAATGAGTTACAATAAACAACACATAAACAATTGTAAATATATGTTGAACTATTTTCATCTCTAAAATTAATTAAAGATCATTTAAACGTTTTGAGCACATTTAATTGTATGTAATAAGACACAAGTTAGTACATAACAGGGAATGATTAATGTCTTCAGTAATAAGAGTTTCAGTCCATTAAATGTCAAAACACTTTTTACCAAACAAATTTATAAAGATCTACAAAAGCAACCCTTTTAACTGTTATTATTTAAAAGCAAAAAAATTAAAGTTTCAAAATATGTGTATTTTTTTACTTATCTTTAAAACATTTACGAAATAAAATAACCAAATATTGTGATATTGGTACACACTATAATACTACTATAGATTACTAATATAAGAATTTAGAAAAAGTGGCAATGGAAATCAATATTCATATTGCATCAGGAGTGGCAAAAGAATAAACATTGGAAAGATTATGAGCACAGTTTGGCTTTGGATACTCCTTGTATATAACAATGTTTCATGTAATATTATTTTTCTCATCTTCAGGTGTTGCTGATCTGACAAGTGTTAGTATTAGCATGGAAATCATACCTGGGAACTTTAGATTTGCGAATACACAATTTAGGATGCCATTTTAACCAATTAAATTAAATTTGAATTTTTCTAAAGATATTTAATAATTGATTCTAGATGATGAAAATAGTCCAACATATAATTACAAATGAAATGTCATTATCACAAATTTGCAAACAAATACTCCAACATGTGTTTTCCCCACATCCCATTATTACAAAGAATGATTACAAATAAATAGTAAAATGATACCGTCTTTTCATTTATCTGTCTGAGATTATAAATAGACTATAAATATTTCAGTGATAATGCAAGCCACTATTTAATTATCCCAAAAATGGCAAAGCTAAGAAGCATTTTAATTTAAAATGATGCAATAATATTAATTTGTAATGATCCTCATAATCTTATGTATGCATAAAACTACACATATAATAAACATAGCTATTTTTAGACACAAAAATTTATTACAATATATAGCTAAAGAATACTTCCAATGCCATTTTTTCAATAGTCAACCAGTAATTAGCCACCATAATGTGTTGGATATTAATTGGAAAATTATGCCTTGTAAGACAAATAATACAGGTTTCTGGCAGGACAAATGCTTAAATGCTCTTAATTTTGCCACTTACCTTCTAAAAAATTGTGATGAGCTTTCATTAGTACTTGCCTTGTGTTATTCTTGCAATATATGTTGCAGCACATTATTCTGATGTTCTTCACTCCAAAACGTTGTACTATTGCTTCTTCATACACATTGAAAGCATTTGGATGGTGGTATTTTGAGTTCCATCAATTTTTGGCTGCCACAATTCAAATAATTTGTGGCAATAATATTTTTATTCATTATCTGTTAAGCTATGAGCTGCAAATAATTCAGCATGTCCATTTAAATAGTCTAGTGGATTTCAAGTGGAAATCCTGTGAATGTCTAAACCTATACCAGCTTGAATGCAAAATTATTGTTTATATTAGATGGTATCTTCTCTTTTATTGACATCTATTGGTTCATTATCTATATAACTACTCCAATATCTCTTCAGAGTATATTGTTATTAAGGCTATGCTTTACCTTCACATTCTTCTTTGGTCTTTTTTCATAATATATAGGTAGTGCACACATCTGCTCTTCTAAATATTCAGTTATTTTTATGAGATAGCTCATCATATCAACTTTTAATTTTATAATTTTTGTATCTAGGTCATTATGTGTTACTTGATTACGAAGTGTTTACATAACTTTCATTTCTGCCTTCTGCTGATCAATTTGATGTATAAAATATAACTGTTTCATATTATTATTTAGCTTATTTCTTTTTTAAACTAATATTTATAACTTGTAATGAATAAAAGTATATATTTGAATAAAAAGGAGATAAATAAATAATTGAAAGTAGTTTTGCAGAAAGATAATTGTTAAAAAGTATAATAAATATAAGAACTAAAATTGTACTTCCTAAGTCAATTAAATTTATTACAAAAATCTTCTATATTAATGGACATTTTTTTTCAATATGAAGCAAAAGAAATTAATAACTTTCACTAAAGACGCCATTAAAAATAAACAAACTATATATTAAACCCTACATTTTTTATGGTAAATCTCACGCAGAATTCTACAATCTGATATATAACAGATATGTATTGCGCGCGCACACACACATATATAACCACGACTAAGCAGAATACCAATGCTCTTCACTATTGAAATGCTATGCAGAAGAAAAAAGTAAATTCTGCAGGTACCAATTTTCTTACTCTTCCTCACCTGTAAACAAGCTTTTTAGATAAAATATTCTAATTATTACTAATCAGTTTTTAACCCATAGATTACTATATAATTTTTAGACCAAATATCAACTTCAATTTTAATTAATGATTAATATATCGATTCTTTATTAAATACAATCACATAGTATCATTAATGTAATCTCATTTCTTTTTAATTTCCTTCCCAGTGTGTAATTATTGTGAGTGGGGTGGAGGAACTACATTAATGCTACCGTGATTGTGTATTGGTTTCAAAAAAAGATATCAATTTTTAATTAGCTTTGACGTTTATATCTGGGATAAAAATTTATGATAAACTCTACCCTAACAAGTAGTTAATAATAATGATGAAAGTATTTATTTAAAAAGAATATTATCAAAAAAATTGGCACCTGTAAATTAAATTATAATAATTTCATATTGGCAAATACTGAATACGTATGCTATTTGAGAAATTACGATGCGGGCAACTGAAAAATGCTAAATTTAGCAAGAAATGTATCTTGGAGGTTATTTACATTTGAGAAATCCATATTCTTGTGTGTAAAGTGTGATCCCAGTTCCGAATACATTATTTTATATATTGTCAAGCGTTGGTGGCCTAGTGGTTAACATAGCTGCCTTCCAAGCAGCTGGACGAGTTCACTTCCCGGTCAACGCATTTGACATATGGAAAAAAAAAAGTGAAATATCTGACAACAAAATACACATTTGGATGTATTCTATGATAGACAATGCAAGCACAGAATATTTATTTGCTTTTTCATGGTTTATATCTATGTAATCATTAGTCTAAGTGTTACCAAATTAAAAATAAACAAGAATCACTCAAACATATATGTGTGCGTATGTGTTTGTGGGATTACAATATGTAAAATGATAATTACACTTGTAATCGAACATCTGTATATCATTAAATAAAATAACCTCATGTAAAACTGATTTACTTCACATGTAGCCAGTTATATTTGCTGAAACCCTTAATAATCATAGAACCCTAAAACTACATACCAATTTCATAAATTATAATTATAAAATTTTAAATATCTTATTTGCAGATGAAGACTTTTTGTGTTTGGAAAACTTTGCAACATTAACTTTAAAGAAGCAAGTAAAGGAGGACCAAAGATTTGATAAGAAAAGGTAAGAAGTCAAAATCAATTTTATATAGTCATTTAATTAAGTCACTTTAATGTTAGCCTATTTTATAATGTATTTTATAATTCTGTTCCAATGTGTTTATGCAAATAATTTATCTCTAAAAAGTTTTGGTTGGAAAACAGATCAGTCAGGTGAAAAGGATGTTTTTAGATCTAAACTTAAAGATAATAAGATTATTAAAAGGTTATGACATGTTAGATGGATGGACAAAATGGAAAACTTGTTAGTGTGCTGTGCAGAAGAAAGACTACAGAGCAGAAAAACAGGATTAGTCTTGGATTGATTTTCATCCTACTTTGGGTAGATAATGGTTAAAATAATGATGATGTGGATTAAATGGATTATTGTAAGTGTAATAGCATTAAATTTGCAAAATAAATGCCTCTTTAAGAAGTGATGAATATTTATCAAAATGTTTATACAATTGAATTATGCATCCATAGCAGCATAATTTTTCACTATCTCTGTGATATTTACTATAACTTTTAGTTAGTAGTAACAGATGCCAGATGATAGTGTTTATTAAATCCAAATTTTGTGTGGGCTTATCCAACATTCCCAGATTAGTTTCATGCTTGTGAATTTTATCAGTAAGGAGCTTTGGAGTACGGATCAGTGCGCTGGGTGCTTTATGATCCAATACACCTTCCTTCCAGTGCCCATCATTTATCTTTCTTTTATACTATAAAGTTATTAGCCTAAAGCTAAAAAAACGTAATATGTTCTAATCTAAGCCAACTTTCTTTCTCAGTCATATAGATTTGAAAACAGTTTTTATATATTATGGTATCATTAGTTGTTTAATAATTATAGACACCTCTATCATGTAGCCAGGATTTGTTATAAATCAATAAAATATTACTTAACATAAATCAACAAAATATTACCTTGGTTAATCACATGACATTATCTTACATGTTGCTATTGTAGCAGTATAATATTTCATCATCTTTATACCATTTACTATAAATAGGTGTCAGATGACAGTTCTTATTAAATCTCTTTCCTGTGTTGTCCTATCCAATATCCTCAAACCAGGTTTAAGATTATGACTTTCATCAGTGAGAAGGTTTAGGTATTGGGACAGAATTTTATAAGAACCATCATATGGAATCTGATACCACTTACTGAAGTTTACAATATGTCACATAGAGAGAGTGGAAAATTATACTGCTATAACATCAATATGTAACTTAAAGTCATGTGACAAAGTCAGGTGACAATCATGCATCTACTAAAGAATTTATGTTTATTGAGAAAACATAAGAATATTGAAAAGGAAAGAGCAAAATAAAAAGAACATTTAAAGAAGTTATTCACACAACAATGGCAAATAACCCCATAAGTTGACATAGTGTGATAATCCATAATGTTTAGAAAAATCAGAAGAATTTTCATAGATAATTATATAAAATATCTACTGACAGGATGGCCTAGTTTAGGGGTGGTCAATACAGTCCCTATATGAATTTTAGCATTATGTTCAGATGCAGTGTATAACTTTTATGCTACTATTCAATTTTTCTGTAAAATATGATGATATACACCACCAGTATCCTCTTTTCGACAAATATCCCATTTCAATTTCTATGGGGAAAAAACAAAAAACTACTGCAGAAATTTCTTTTGCAAAGATTACATCAATCAATCAATGACGTATAATACACCCACATATAAAACATCCTGTTCCATTTTATGTTTATAGGATATTTTGAAGCACCATCTTTTAACTACTGCGAGAAACTTGTCTTTCTGAAATACTTCAACTCTGTATCTAATTGAAATGTTAATATAGTAAATAATGTTAGACATTTTTAAAAATAATATATTACAGAAGAAATTTAAAGTTTAAACATGGCTTCTTTAATGACATGTTTGAGTCTGTTTTACGATTGTCAAAGTTTAATGTTTGGAATTAATTTGTTAACAGAAGCAGCTGGACATTTTTTTTTTCAACTGTGAGTTGGTCATTTGTAACTCCATTTTGTTTTTTTATCAATTTCATGATGAAAATAATTTTCATAAATGACAAAACTGTAAAATTTGTGAAGGTCATAAATAAAATGAAACTAACCATAAGAACATCAATTATAAAGTGAAAATTAAAAACAAATTAGACACTGTCTCCGATTATCTTTCACGAATTAATAAGTGTTAAATGATAATTTGCAGATGAAACATGAAAAACTTTTTTTTAATTGGTTTGTCCCATTGAATTTGGGTTTCTGTTACAAAGTGTACTTTCACCTGATAATCCAGACTAAAAGTGCACTCAGCAGCTTTATAAAATAAAAAAGAAGAAAGTGCTTTGTTAGGCATAGTACCAATGTATGCTCATCCCTGAAGATGCATTCAGTTATATGACATAAATAGAGGTAAGAAATTGCTTTGTTATACATACACTGAAAGTGTCCTCAGCTGTAAGAGATAAATTGGAAAAGAAACTGCATCTTTATGCACATTGACTAGTATGTATGCTTATCACCAAAAATATGCTCCCTGTATGATATAAAAAGAAAAAAAATGATATAAAAAGAAGAAAAAAAAACAACTTTGTTATGCACATGGACAACATACATAAAAATATTACATAGTCAAGTGAAGAGAAAATTAAAATTTCATGATAGATAAATGTATTTAGAAAGCAACAAAGATTGATTTTTTTCCAAAAGCAATTTGACAGGTTTAGCAAGGTGACTGAAATAGTTCAACTGATAATGTCAAACCACTAATATTCAGTAAGCATCTTCAAATTATTTTGTATCCGTTAAAAAAGCTGTATTCACATTCAAGCAGAACATCATTTTTTAATCCTTCCTATACATATTTTAATCTTCAAATATTACTTTACTTGCATAATGCTACCCCCTTTTTTACATCAAAAATTATCTACTTTCTTATCCTTAACTTTCTCTTTCATTTATCTTCTCCAGAACCTCCTGACATATTTTTCACAAGTCCTCTACTTCTATATCTCAATCATTCATAAATTCATCAATCAATTGTTTTACCATTATTCTATTTAACATTTCATTAGTTCTACTTTCCAGTCAGCTTCTCTTTTGATTTTCCTCAACTAAAAAATGTGTACTTTTTCTATTCTTTTTTTTTCATTAAAGTATATTAAATAAAATATTTGTTATCATATGTTGATTATTTTTACCTTGTAATACTAATTGTTAAAGATCATTAGAAAAGTGTAAACTTTATTTCAAGTATTTTAAACCATTAAACATCACATGACCACCACTTCTTACACTTACACAAGCTGTTTACACAGAGGTGAAACTCTCCATACAGTAACATAACCAGTGCAAGCTAGAGCAATAAATAGATGCAAGAAGGTTTGTGCATAAAATATCTATCTAGTGCCTACTCATCCAAAATCCCCAGACTAGTTTCCAGCTTGTGGCTTTCATTAGCGAGGAGCATTGCATTAGATCCTAAGTTTAGGTGCCATGTTCTAAAGATTTAAGGCTCCTCACTGATGAAAGCCACACGTTGGAAACTAGTCTGGGGATATTGTATGAGTAGGTACTAGATAGAAATTTTATGCACAAATCTTCTTGCATCCATTGTTTCTCTGGGTTGCACTGGTGGTGCTACCGTATGGAGAGTTTAATCTCTCTGTATTTCAAATATTCATACATATTTATCTGTTTGTAAGAACATACAGCTTAATATATTATGTTATATATTAATATATTATGTTATATATTATTGCTAAATTAGGTCATGTGACACATGACTTGATTTTTTTGTAAGGTTAATATATAATCATTTGTTTTTCATTGTCTTTTATACATTGATCATTAACATATATAATTATAATTAATAATACCATTTTTTTCCTATTATTTAAAATGTAAACACAATTTGTTTTCCAAAGAATTTCTTTTTCTTACAATTCTGATTGTCTAGCAGTCTTCTTAGAGTCTTTTTTTAGTTTAAAGAAGCACTGAAGAAGACAGCTAGACAATAGAAACTGTAAGAAAATAAAATTATTTGAAGCAAATAATATTGACATTGTATAAAATGGAAAAAAAAGGTATTAATTACAATTATTTATATTAATATATAACAATGTTTTGAGTGCTATTATTTTCCTCTCATCTTCAGCTAGTGCTGGCCTGAACAGTGATGGTATTACCATGGGAATCAAACCTGGATCTTTTGATTCATAAAATATTGAATTTGAGGTAATTCATCATCACAAAACTTTCAGATAAACACTGAGTAATATATTTAACAAGCCACTCGTTAGATTAAAAGCACATTTATTCTTGACATTACTTTAATAACTTTTGTCACTATTTCCAGGATCAGGTAAATAACTTTCTGAGTATATATAAGCACATACCTACTCTCAATTTTTTTTTTGTAAAATTTGATCAGTTGTGCTTGTTCTTGATATCTTCAAATAATGAGATATCACTAAGCCGAAACAGTGTTAGGCTACTTTATCAAAACAACTAGTTTGACAATTTATTTAAACGATTGCCATTATATAATCCAAAGATTGATAATTTTTTTATCATAGATTTTTATAAATATAACTTTTCATTAGATCAGTTATTTATCTTGTATGCAGAGCAGGTTTGAACTTGATATATCTCAAATATTGTATGTCACATGTAACAGCCAAAATGCTTACCATATCTTTAACAAATCCATTTCTTAATACTGTGCCAACTCCAATATCATTACTTATGACAATAACATCAGCAAAAATAATTTTTAGAGCTGATGGTTTATACCAGTATGACATTAATTTTTGGTTGGATTTCCATGCAAAGATTTAAAGAAAATAATATTATCACTTGAATAGCTTCACCGCTTCAGCTTCACCTATTTATATAGAAAGTAGGTTGAAGTAAAGAAAGGTTCCCCTCTTTTCTTCTTATGTGTAAGCTTGTGGTTAAGACCTGTAGAGGTCTCTACCTTCACATTTTCAACCGCACATGCTTTAGGTTTAGTGCCTTAGTAAATATCACTTAGGTAACTATGAGAGAATTTGTCCAATTGTCAGCAGATTAATGAAATCTTACAGTCTCTTTTTGATCCATCCATAGTTAAAAATTATTACCAATTTATTGCAAGAAACATTGTTGACTAAGGTGTACTGTATTAATCATATTAAAGTTAACCTTGATTCCACAAGTATTCTAAGCAACAAATGAAGACTGCTAAACTTCTTCCAAACACTCATATTTTAATTTATTAACACTTTTTATATTTGATTGTCATCATTCTTTAACAAATTATACTAAGCAATATCAATCCTTCATTACATCAATAATTATTCATAGTCCTAGAACCATGTTGCTTCTATGATGTTATCTTGTGTTTGAAAACAAAAAGAACAATGTACTTAAAAATAATAAGGAATAGTTCAATAATTATATATATATATATATATATATATATATATATTATTATATATATATATATATATATATGTCATTAAATTCCTTCCCAAACACATCATGAACAAAATATGGCAGTCTAAAGAAAGGATTTCATAGTTGCTTGATAATAAAGTGCACCTTTTAATTATTCAAATTTATATTCCAAAAACAATTCTATGTGCCACTTAGATATGTATTGTCTTGATTTCATCATTCTTTCCTGAAAAGCCGATGCTATAATATTTATTGACAACCATCAAAGATAATATTCTAAAAGAAGGTTGCCTTAGCAACTGTTTGAAATTGTTTATTGATATTGTGATTGTCTAAGTGTTGATTGGCTTTTAATGATAATAGTACACATATTGTTTATAATTTTGTTTTATATTTAAATCAAATTGTAAATTTTGTATATTTCTGTTAAAATATACATGAAACTTCACAAAACGTCACACGACTTCTGTCTACACATTATTTACAAATAGAAAATTTATTTTTCTTATTCTCTTCTGTCATCTTGTGAAAGATTCAGTAATCAATATATTCCAAATCGTCACTGCAAAACAAAGATCTCCCTATGTTTAATCCAGTTTCCCTGATCTAGCCTTTCTTCTTAACAACAAACTTTCTTTACTTCATTCATCTCACATGTGGTTTCTTTCTAGGTCTTTTACAATGTTTTGAAATCAAGTTGAAGACTTCAACAGTCCATAAATTATCATCTTCTCTAGCAATATATTCAGCTGATCTCTATTTCATTTTCTTCTACCAACGATGTTGGAAATTCTTATTTGTTCTCTCATTCATGTTCTTTGTTTTCAAAAGATAGTTGGTTAAAGTGTTGCTTTAAATTTAAAATCTAAGAATCTAAAGTTTCCAGGTTTGATTTCTTTTCTAGTATTGCTACAGGTCAGACAAATAGCACCTGAAGAAGAGATAAGAATAATGCCACCCTTAATGTTGTGTTATATACTAACCTTTGTGATATTATTAACAGTTGAATATATTAATGTTTAAATAAAATTTGAATTTTCTAAAAAAATATTCAACAATTATTATTACATGGTGGAAATAGTATAGCACATAATTACAACTACAATACTATCATCACAAACTTTTAGGCATCATCTAAATATCAATGTTCTCTTTAAATCACTAAAATACATTTTTTATCTACAAATAGATTAAAAGAAAATGATATTAAGACATCCGAGATGACACATCAGTCAACAGGAGAGGAGTTTGGAACCAACAAAAAGTAAGATTTATTAACAGTACTGTCTAGGAAAATTAAATATTACAGAAAATTTATTTATTTATTTGTGTATTACTATTCTTCATTTTATAAGCACTCTTATAATAATATATCTTGACTAAAAATGACATGATAATCTCCAGTTTAATAAATGGTTCAAAGTAATTGTTAATGTATTGAACTGAACTGGATAATGTCAAAGTTGTGAGTCCAAAAAGTTTGAATCTTGTAAATGAAATTTAAGTTTTTATATAAATTTTATAAATTTATTTAATAATATATATATTCTTAAAACAAGGTATCCTTCATTCTCTTTCTAAATCATCCAGATATATTAAATATTAGTGAATATTTTAAATGGATTATTATTATTGTTACTATTTATTGCTTTTTTAGTGCTTTGCCTGAGCAGCTCTTGAATGGACTTTTAGGCAGTTGGCAATTTAATAACCAAAAAAATGATCCTAGAATTGGCTGCCACAAATGTTTAGCAAGTAAACCAGGTAAACTTTAAAAGTACCTATAGATACGTATTTAGGATTAAAATAACATGCAATAGTTCTCTGAATCTGTTGAGAATTAGAATGAAAAGATCTGAAAGTAAATAGATTAAATCAAATGATGTATGCCATTCACTTCTGAATTATCAGAGATGTGAAACTGCCACAAATAAACTTTACATGAGTACGTTACCTTGACAGCAGTTTGAAATTGTTGATTGTTAATGATATTGTCTAAGTGTTGCCTAGATTTTAATGATATATATATATATACACAATCTTTTTATTTATATTCTGTATTATAATAATCAATCCATGAGAATATTTAATTCATTTATACAACATTTCTGGAAAAGTCTAAAATATTATTTGCAGAAAGTCAAAAAGGCATGTTACTTTTTCACTTGCTCATACCTATAAATTCATTTAACAATTTGGTTTTGAAGTAAAAGAGGGTCTTTTATTTTTCTATAAAACCCTAACAAAACGACTATTATAGAATATGTCTCAAGCTTTGTGGTAGTCTATTATATGTGATAGTTTCCATCATCTACCCTAGGATACTATTATAGGATAATGGAGAATTTTTTTTAGCCTCTGGGGGATTGTCAATTAGTAGTTAGTGATAGTTTAATGACAATGACAAAAGGGAAAATTTATCTCTGTTTACATGGATATAATCTTATTTTTATTCTTTATTATAATAACAATTCATTAAAATATTTAATTCAATATAAAATATTTTAAACTGTCTATAGCTATAATTTTTCCGCCACAACTCCCTTTAAATAAAAAAAATCTTGAATTTAGCTGCCCATTCAATAGGAATGCTAAACTCAAGTTTTTTTAGTGAAAGGGGAAGGAGTGGAGTTGCCTGTAAGGAATAGCTATAGAGAGTTTAAAATATTTTATATAGATTTCAGCTAGCATTATGCATTACTTTTATTTACTAATTTAATATATATATAAATCAATAATCTTCCACTAATCATTACATTTTATAACTAAATAATTGGTTTATAAAACTTTCAAAATAAATATTCACAAACTCATATCTTAAACTTTCTGTGATGAATAGCTAAACTACATCACTTTGCGATATATATATATATATATATATATATATATTTCAATCAGTATGGATAAAGAACCAGTTATTACTGCACTGGGAAACCCTATATATATATTAAATGAAAACCTTTTATATGCAAAATAATATATTGTAATGCATAATAGCTTCTGGGAACTATATACACCTGGGTCTCATTTTACGTGGATTATGTTAATGCAATTTTGAAGTTATGGGATTCATGTTTCTTATTAATATCTTTAATATTTCACTATATTTATTAGATATCAAGACATTTAAATTATTAATAACTTATTTTGACTTGAAATACTTTTTTTTTTCAAAAATATAACGTTATATTAGCACCTAACGTGAATATGGCCTGAAGATGTATTTAGAATCTTAGCTTCTATGTAAATAATCTACTTATACTAATGAGTAAATAATAATAATAGATTTATACATACATATAAAAATATCACAATAAATAATCAAAAATTTTAAACTTTTAAATCATATTTTCTTAGATATTAACAGAAATAAATATTTCTTTAGATTTTTAAAATAAATAATAACGAAGATTTTATTGATTTTATAAACTAAAAATAATCTTTCTAATGATAATGTATAATTTTTTTGTTTTGATTGTGATCTCATTTTTTTAATATAGAAACAGCAAACCATTAACACAGCATGAGACTGAAAGTGGTGCTAGTTGTACATCATGTCACAAATCTGATTTCTTAATAGTTCACAAATGAACGCATATTGTCAAATAGTAGAAATGATTAAAATATGTATTAAAAAATGTAAAATTAAATACTGTAGTTAATAAAAATGTTTATCTTGTATTAATTTTTTTTCAAATATTTGAAATTCTTTATTAGTCATACTTTATTTCTTGATTTTTTTTAATGCGAATTTTAAAGTAATTTTTCTTTGTTGCTTTGCTTTTATGCTGATTTCTGAAAATTACAGAACCAACCCCCCATTTTTCATAATAAGTTAAGTTTATTTTTGTGCAATTTCTTTTATGTGTGCATTCTGAGAAACCTATCTACTGCATAAAACAAGACCCAGGTATATATATATATATTTAGAAGGATTTGAATTCAGTCTTTCAAACTTCTTACATTTATCCACTCTTTCTTATACAACTGATACACATGACCACATTACATGTGAAACAAATAAATGACCTCTAGTATATATATGCATTTCATGCTGAAACAGCAGTCATCAGTTGGTACAGATCATTATCTCCCACACACATATATAGTCAGAGCTCAGTTTATATTAAAATAACAAATCTTCCCAAACTTTAATGGATGGGCTTCAATCTTATCCACCCACCAACTTTTTGGCCATCCATATAATTGAAAATCTGATGATGGTATGCACAAAGCTCTTGTTGGCACCAATATTATTGTCACACCCATGTTGATCTTAAGTTAATATGACCACTCATATATAGGCCCTTAGTATGTTCATTTAATTATACAGAAGAGAGATGGGTAAAATGCAGGCTCAATATGTAATATTTAAATACAAGTATATTGACTATACTGAACTTAATATAAATAGAAGAATTTGGAACTCTTCTGTATATTTAAATGGATTTGAACTCTTCTGTACATTTAAATGGACATATGAAGATTTTATATGAGAGGAGCCAAAGTGACTTAGGGTCATGGAATGACTAAAATATTGGCATCAGCAAGGGCTTTTAGCATTCCATCATCAGAATTTCAATGATGTGGATGGCTGAAAAGTTGAAGGGTGAAGAAGAGTGAAGCCTGTCCATTAAAGTTTGAAGATTTGCTATCTTCATATACATTGAGCACTGATTATACATGTGTGTAGAAAATGATGATCTGGACCAAATGCTAAGTGCTGGTTCAGCATGAAATACGTATATTGGAGATTATTTATCTTTTTCCACATATGTGGCCATGTGTATCAGTTGTATAGGATGGAGTGGATAGCTGTAGGAAGCCTTTAAGAACAAATCCCTTTTAAATTACATTAAGTTTAGTATAAATAGTATACTTTTATTTAAATATTGATATCGTTAAAAAGTCAATCAACATTTAAACAATTCAATGTCAATAACAATCAACAATTTCAAACTGTTGTCAAGACAACCTATTTTAAACAATATATATATATACAGACGCAGTCGTTAGATGATATTTATCATAGGGAAATTTGTTGAAAGAGATTTGTTTAAAAATAAAATTAAAAATAAAATGTATATTTACATCTAAAAAAAAAAAAAAAAGAAGTTTAAAAGTTTGAGAAAAATAAAAGAACAGAAGGACAAGGTGGGGGTTTTATTGAAAAAAGAGAAAAGATTTCAGAAATAAAAAATAGATAAAGGAAAGTGATTAACATTTTTTTTTATTATTAATTTATAATATAAATAGTATTATTTATTTATGGTATAAAAAGCTTCATTCTTGTCTTACAATATTAAAGTAACGGAATGTGTGCGTATATAAAAATAAATGTTAAAAAGAAAGGAATTTTCTCAAAATAGTACAATTGAAAGCTAATGCAAATAAAATAATTAAAAAACTAAAAAACAAAACAAAGGAAAAATATAATTACAACTGCTAGTGATAAGTAACAAACAAATGATTAATTACTACTATTTAATTAAAATATAAACTAAAGGAAAGAAACTTATACGCTAAAAGAAAAGGAACAGAAACCTAATAGAAGTGCAGTAGAATGACTGATGGATCTTAAGATAAGAAAGCACTGGATATATAAGGGAGAGCTTAGTATTTTTTTAAATGATATATGGTTATTATTATTATATCACATAATAGTATTATATTATATTGGAAAAATAAGAAAGTTGATCCTGTTAAATAAAAAAATTCAATGCTGAACCCATCGAATCATGCAGCCGGCCTGAACCTTCACTGCAATAACACCTGCAGTTAGTTCGAAGAAGAAGAATGCACATTTAAACCTGAGAATGAGCAGAGCGTCCATGCCCAGAATAGTTCATATGTCATCACCAAAAAATAAAAAGCCTACGAGGAATCATCGTTAACCAGTTGGAGCAACAGAATCAGCAGTAGCTATGTTTCCCTATTGTGCATATTACAGTGTTCAAATCCTAGGTAAAATCATTTTATTTTCGTTTATCTCCAAACTTTTAATTATAGCCATTGAAAACCAGAGAAATAAAACTTTTGAACTTTATAAAAACTATTAATTTTTAAATTATTATAATGTACATTAGCTTTCATAATCAGATGGTTAAAATCAAATCTTATTAGGGTGTATGTGTACTTCAATTAAATATGCTTTTATTTCTACTTGTATTATTTAAATGTATTAAATATCTAATGTATTACAAAAACGTATGTACACATTTCTATTATGGGACAAGAATGAGAAGTTAAAGAAAGAGAGTGGGGTATAGAAATATTTAATTATCGTTAGTGATTTGAGCCAATATTAAAAGAAAGGTTTTTCCAATAGATTTTGAATAATGCCAATGTTTTAATAATTAAATAACTATGATATTGAGATTGAGGAATAGAAGTTTATAATGTGGGTGGAGAATTTGGAGTTGTTAGAATCCTATGAGCTGGCTGGGAGGGCAGGTACTAAATTCATTGCTGGTCAAGCAAGCATGTTAATTACATTGTAATTGACTGGCACTTAAAGAGTTTTTCCTTAAAATAAATAAAGTGCTTGGATGGCCAGTGTTATAATTTAGTAGCAGAGAAATAATATTATTGGTAGTTTGCTACCAGTGATGTTGTTATCTACCTGAAAGATCAGCAGCCTTCAAAGATAGCACATAGAAACTAAAGGAAGGGATCGAATAAATAAAATGTAAAAGTAAATAGATGTTTCCATCCCTTCATTGTCATATAGAGAAGACAGGTGGTACAATATATCATTAAAAGCCAGTCAATACTTAGGCAATCCCAATATCAATAATAAGCAATGATTTTAAAACTGTTGTCAAGATCATCTTTAAAGTTCATCACTACAGGATAAAAGTTAATTTATAGTAAATTTATGATACAAAATAACCTAAACAGTGATGATGCTCAGCATGTATCAGAAAAGTAACATTTCTATTGTGGTAGAGATTTTACATCTGATATATAGGTGTCCAGGAGAAATTGTAATAATCATTTAAAATGCCTCAAGTCCAGCATTGGCCAGATGGTAATTAGCTTGCTTTATAATTTATCTCTTTATAATCTGGTCACAGAGGATGGCTTGATAATTATTCATGTTCAATGGTAGTGATGTAACCTATAATTGTTATAACTACTTTATTTGTATTAAGTGCTGATTCTCTCATGCTCCTTTATATTTTTTAGTCAGTGGCATCAATATTTCATTTCATTCATGTCATTACAATGTATATAATTAAGAGAATAAACCCACCTCTCCTTTGACTACAGATAGCATTCTGTAAGTTGAACAAAGGGCCAAGAATTGAGTGAATCAATTTCAACTCCCTATTTTTACCAATGTTGTCAGAGGTGGAGATGGAATATTGATGTGGTTCACCAGTAAACTATGAAGACATTTTGGATTGAACGTCTGAATTAATATAAAAGTCACAGTACCCTAGATTAGATAACTATATATAAAATACATTTTTTGCACCTATGTAGGAAAATAAGTGAGAATTGTCTTTTCATAATCAAGATAGCATTGTGCAGTTGGAATTTGGTAATTAATGAGTCATATGTTGTATGTATCTTTCTTCAAAATGTATAATGATGTATATATCAATTATAAATTTATCAAGCCAAGTACATTCACTGTACAATGCAGAAAAGTAACCAAAGTAGAAAATGTGTTTATTTCAGTGCAAAGATGATACCTATGTTTTTTTTTGGGGTAGTAGGTTTATAGATTTCACTAATTCATTATGAAAAAGTAGAAATTTTTTATACTTTAAATTAAGAGTATATAATTTCTGAAGAAATTGCAAAGAACAGGAAGACATACAGTTTTAATATACACTGGAAAGACAGTGCTTCATCACAATGATGAATGCAAAATGGGAGTGTTGTATATCTCATGTTTACATGTTACTTCCAAAATAAGGCAACATTGAAATACATTTTAAAACCATATTAACATTTTTTATTAATCTTTCATTAGACTAGATATTATTCAATAATGAATAGTGTAAATTTAACTACACCACTCTTATGCAAGTGGATAGAAACAAATCCATACCTTGTGTGAGTGTAGAGAAGTTAAAATTACACTGCAGAAATATTATTCACTTTAAAACTATTTTACTGAAGGTTTCTGGTGATGGTGCCTCATAGGTAAGTATATGAAAACTCTACTGACTCTTGCCTTTACACAGAGGATAAACTCTCTTTATAGTAGCACCAACAATGCAAGCCAGAGTAATCAGTGGATGCTGGAGGATTGCATTAGATCATAAGATGTATGTGCAGTGCCCTCAAATCCAAGGTTCCTCACTGATGAAGTCCACAAGCTGGAAACTAGTCTGGAGATATTGGATGAGTAGACACTAGATAGAGATTTCATGCACAATCCTACTTGCATCCATTGATTATTCTGGCTTGCAATGTTGGTGCTGCTTTATGGAGAGTTTAGACTCTGTGTAAACAGCTTACCTAAGTTTAAGAACTGGTGATTATGTAACTGTCACCTTTGGAAGAATGGCTCAATTGGTTAAAGAGTTGCCATAGAATTTTCAATACTCAAATAGTCTAAGAGTCCAGGTTTGATTCCCATGCTGCTACAGTCACTGGTTAGGCCAGCAACATCTGAAGAAAAGGGGAAATAATGCCTCTCGAAACATTGGACACATAATAACCTGTGTACTATTACTAACAGCTGAATGTATTTGGAAAATATTTAAATAAGGCTAAATTTTTTAAAGACATTCAACACTCATAATAAATGATAGAAATAGTCCAACATATAAATACAACTTTAAAACCATGTTTGTTAATATATCATTGATGGATTGTGATAATTACAGAAAATTGTAAGTAGCCCTTGCCCTGAAAAATTGTGCCACCTCTGACTTAGATATGCTTATAAATATCAAAGCAAAATAAGTGGACTCATTGAAGTCATTCTATTCTTGAATTTTTGTACATTAATAGCCTGTGGAGTGTGGTTTGCTCTTTTAATTACATATCAGATTTATATACAGAGAGATTTATGGATAAACAACAAATGATTTGAAAGAAAAATGGATAAAATTTTGCCATTCATAAATTGACAAGATGCTCTAAAATCCTGAAAAAAAAAATTTATTAAAATTGAAAATTAATTACATCCAGATAAATTTACGTCTGCATGCTGATATATTTTTTTCATAAATTTAGATAATCATTGTCTGTTTTTAATTTAAATATATCAAATATTAAACATTAAAGTATATCTCACTTTGTGCTACCGTAACCTCAAGTTTAAGGCATGAATAAAGTCTTAAAACATTTTAAGTAACTGAAAATTCATATGTAATTTTCAATTTTTATTAAAGAGCTGGGTACTTTGGTATTAGACTTATTGTGAAATATCACAGTTATATTGGGTTAGGGTTAGGTTTAGAGTTAGGGTGACTGTTGAGGTCAAGTTTCATCACAGCCGGTCTAATACTAAAGTACCAAAAGATGGTGTACAATTAAGTTAATAAGGTAATGTCAGGCTAATAATAAGAGGAAGCATTACATAACATCCATCCAATGCCAAATTGTCCAGACTACCTCAGTAATGGATGTTCCTTTTAGCTGACATATGCTACTTCTCTGTTTTACTCCACACTGATATTTTTTTTTGTTGATTGTCATCAAGTGATGCTCAAAACATGTGCACCCTTTTACCTTTTTAAGTATTTTTTTAAAATCGGAACAGTATTTTTCAAATCGCAGTGAGTACCCCAGTAAGTCTAACAGATATACAATGATTAATTCACATTTTGGCAAGTTTTTAAATGTTATCTTTATTTGCTGCTATTTTAACATTCTTGATCTTGGATTATCTTTAATCTTTTTCTACCATCATGAAATCCTGGAAATATTACTTTAAAAATGTTTGTTGACTCAATATTTTATGGCCTTACATTGTTTGAATTATTTCAAGAGTTTCAGTAGGTTTGCGAATTTAAAATAAATATTGTCCACAAACTGTTCTATTGTAAGCCTATTATAAAGATATTAAACACATTCTCACATAAATTTCTCATGACCCAGATATGCTATAACTTAATTTTTTTGTGGTGAATGACTAAACTATATCTCTATGCAATACATATATTATTTCAGAGAAGATGCTTTAGATAGCATGGAGAGAAAACTAGCCATTCTTTTCACTAGAATTCATTATACATTTTAACCCATAACAACCATCTACTTAGCTGGTTATCATATTCAAATCCCATTATGCTTTAATGAACCAAAAGAATATCAGTAATCTGTTGTCAATGCAATGATACAGTTATATAGTAAATGGAATTCTTACTTGATAGCAGTATTGCCATGACAACAGATTACTAATATTTTATTGGTTCATATAAATATAAGGCTGTGATACTGTGATACAGACAGATATATGCATAGATAGATAGATCGTAAATACATAGGTAATTAGGCAGGTAGATGAGTGGGTGGCAATTTAGATAGGTAGTTGGATAGGAAGCAAGAAAGTGAATGGATAAATAGCTAAGTAAGCAGGTAGGTAGATGGTCAGACAAATAAACATATAAATAGGTATCTGAAGGGATAGGTAGTTCACACCCATATTATATTCTTGCTTTTACCATATATCTTCTTTATGCTTTGATAAAGTACAGATAGACAGACAGACAGTCAGTCAGTCAGACAGACAGACAGACAGACAGACAGACAAACAGACAGACAGACAGACAGACAGACAGACAGACAGACAGACAGACAGACAGACAGACAGACAGACAGACAGACAGACAGACAGACAGACAGACAGACAGACAGACAGACAGACAGACAGACAGACAGATAGATAGATAGATAGATAGATAGATAGATAGATAGATAATTAATGAGGTAGGTAATTAGGTAGATAGGCAGATGGGTAGGTGAAGTATTGAAACAGTGAGATTCGTATTCGAATCTCAAGTTTCACCTTTTTCTGTCGTCTCTCACTGACCGGTCTATCCCACCCAAATTTAAACTTTTTGGTATCGAGTTGTGTGTGTAACAATATTAAAAATGTATAAATATATGTAGAATTCAACATAAACATGCACACATTTCGATCTCAAATTAAGCGCAATAAATACGGATAAAATAATATAATTTAGATTCCTTTTAGTTAAATAAATTTTGTGTAATAATAATCATTTATTTTGAATTTTATAAAGTTCGTATTTGTTGTTTAGTTTAAATTTCGTTAAATAATAAATCTAACAAAATCTGATGCAATAATTAATTAAAGTTAAAATAATTTTATTCCCTTTTGTCTTTGAAAATTTAAAAGCATCGGTCAGTGATAGAAAATAAATTAATTATAGCAAAATTCCAAAAGAATGTAATTAGTGAATGTAAAGAAAAACAAACAATAGCACAGCAAATTTTTTAATTAAAACCAGCAGAGCATTGATTATCCTGAGGGCAAGATAAGTAAAAAAAACCTAAAAATATCTCAACAAAAACTTAGAGATCAAGATAAAAAAAGGAGGCCATCTTAGACTTGCTGGAGACTTTCACTTGAATTTTAGCTTTGCTCTCGAGTGGAGCGTCTAAAATATCTTAAATAAATTAATACTGCAAGATATGACCGAGTAAGCACTGAAATTATTCTCCATCGGGAGATGGCCCACCATATGCTGAACTTCACCTTGCCCATCGTAAAAACACCAAAATGATCTGCTGCCTGAAATAAACAAGAAAGCCGCTGCTGTTAAAAAAAAAATCAATAAAACAACATGCCCAGGACAAGAAAAAAAACCTCTAATTACGAACAATCTGCTATTAAACCAATGGACGAAAACATCTTATAAAACAGGTACCTGTGTGTGTATTCCAAATTATAGAGTACTCTAGTAATAATAAGCTATAGCTCATCTCCTATTATTTGTATAACTTCTAAATGTTAAAATTGTAATTTTGAGAAACTAAAATTCGAGAATTCATGTAATCTGTAAATTTCTCACATAATCTAGCTTACCCTCCCTCTATCACTTCTTAGGTGTGTATTTCTTAAATCTACATTTTATTTATAATTATCATTGAAATATTACCTCCTCATAATTGTCTTAGTTTTAAAGCTAAATCCATAATCGCTTGAACAGTGAATGCATGTCGAATTATCATTAATATTTGCTTTTATAAATAACTTAAATTTCATATAAATCGACACGCATTCAAAGAATCATGAACAGTGAATGCGTGTCGAATTATCATTAATATTTGCTTTTATAAATAACTTAAATTTCATATAAATCGACACGCATTCAAAGAATCAGTTATTGTAATGCAGGGTCTACTACTCCGTAATAGCTGGCATACTCGCTGTAATAATCCCCTTTTTAGATATTTTTTTATTATTAAATGTTAATGAATAATCATGTAAATTTCATTTCTTTGAGAGTCACCAATTTTCTTTCAGTCAACGTTGATAATGTCAGGCCGAGTTTGAAATCTAGTTGAATATTACCACAATCTTTTCGATATTATACATGTGTTATGTTTTGAAGCCCCGATGGCTCATTCCACGCCGTGAATGCTCCGGATTCTCTAGGGTTGAATTAACCCCAGTCGTCCTACACAAGCGGACATGATAATGTTCCCGTAGGGCTTGACGACCGTCACGCAGCCAGCTGGCAAATTGCGACACAGACCGCTTGTCCCTGGTTATGCTCATGTGACACCTTACCTCTTCGGGTCGCGGCAGAGACCAACCCGAAACCTTTATAACTTATTCACAGCATTGCAGTTTCAGCGCTGCCATTTTACATCGCCCTTCTAAAGCGTACCACATGTTCTTTTATTTAGTTTATTCTTCTCTCTATCACTCCGCCTCAGCATTATCTTCGTCATATACTCTCAAATAAATGTTTGCCCTTTGTTGTAAAATAAATATTTTATTAAATAAATGTATGTCCGCCGTTACTGATGACTCTTGCAGTGCAAAGTATAAATTCCTTACAGCACGCATTAGAAATACTCACTCGAGAACCCTAGGTAGCTAGATTACGCCTTCATATAAATAAATGCTCCATATAAATAAATGTATTTTTATATATATAATATTACTAATTAGCTATTGAGACTTTGAATTTAAATATGATTAATTACATTAATAATGTTTTCTTTTATTAAATACGTAAATAAATAATTCTAACTATACGTCTGTAGTTAAGTTTTCATTTATTCGATGCCCATTATAGACATTTTCTCGATTATATATGTTAATTAATATTCGTTTGATTGTTGGCCAACTCGGAAACAAAACCCATGAATCTCGTGCATCTCCCTGACCACCGTGCCTAAAGAAGTGTTTACTTATGTCGCATCAGAGGCGTTATTCTGTAGATTGTATTGTGGAACCGATAAACTATGTTCGAACTCAGTATTACCGGTGGCTTCGCTACTCGATGGTGCTGCTGTTCTGTGTGGTGGTCAAATTCTGCAATATGTTAATGAGATACACGTGTTTTGACTGTTACAGTATGGGTGGGTAAGTTGGCAAGTAAATAGATAAGTAGGTAGGTGAATAAGTGGGTAGATAAGTATGTGGATAGGTGGATAGCCATAAGACAAACATATAAGTACATCTGGTTTGACAGGTAGTTTAGATTTATAATATATTCTTTCTTTCACCTTATACCTTCATTATGCATTGATAAAGTTATAAATAATTAAAGAGATCCACCTTTCTTTCATCACTTTAATAATGTTTATTTATTTTATACTTCATCACTGTGACAGTTTTGAATGACCAGTATTCTTTTTCAGATTTTCTTTTTTTTCTCAAATAAGATCTGAAGATGACTACCTGTCAATCAAAACTGACACATTGATAATATAAATGCAATGAATATTGCTAAAGTGTTGAAGAAAAGATGGATTTACTTAATTATTTATAGCATAGATTTATACTTCCACTCTTAATTTATATATGTATATTTAATTGTTAAATTTACTGAATTGAAAATTTATATGACTATTTGGCTAATGTTATCCTAATTTCAGGTAATCTACATACTCTGGGATTATTCAATGATGAAGACCCAGATCTGATACTTACAGAGGAAAAGCTTCTACAAGACATATTTTTTATCAAATAGTGTAAGAAATATTTTTATGTTATCATAAAATGTATATATTTTATTGATAAAAACAGTTTGCATAAAAACAAACAAACAAACAAAAAGTTTCTATCAAACTATCTATATCTAAACTAGCTCTTTGATATTCCCTGTTTCAGATGTTCACATTAAAAAAAATCATATAATTTACTATCTTTAGTTCTGTCTACTTCAAATGAAATCTGGGTTCTAAGTGAAGGCAAATAATTTTACATGTTAATCCATACCAAATTGTAAGGTGCAGAAAGAATAAAAAAATCTTATGAGGTTCCAAAGAAAATTCTTTTTCCATATTCCACATTATGCCAGGTGGGTTTGATCATCCTAAATATTAATGGATTCCCATTTAACAGATAAAGCTAGAATGTACAATTAAATAAACTATAATGAAATAGAGTAATTTCACATTAACAAAGTAGTTCACCCAACTTGGATAGTGTTGCCTTACTTTGTATACTGAGTACTTAATGAGGGAAAGAATATTATAATAAAGGATTCATAATTAATGAGGAAATTAATAACCTTAGATAAAACAACAAAGCTCACATTAGGAAAGTTGTAGAACAAAATGAAGGATGTTAGATAAAGAAAATGTAACTATAATGATGATATGTTTAGTAACTCTCTTCAAAACTGATGATGAAGGTTATAGAGATGAATACATTTTGTCTTTGGATTGTCACCCCAAAAATAAAATGTCAATTAAATGGCATATCCAATGCAAACTAATATGAATCACATATTTTTATATTGGACTATTTCCATCATCTAATAGTGATAGAACACTATCATCACAAACCTTCAGGAAAACACTGATATGAATCACACTTATAATAGAAACGTTTGGAAAAGATTTTTAGATGTAGAGACATATCTTTAAAAATGAAAATCAGAATTGCTTAAGCTGAAATGTTTGTTCCTGTGGTTCTCTATGGTTGTGAAATGGACATTTAAAAATAAGGGTAGAAAAAATATTGATACTTCTGAACTGAAGTCCTGGCAAAGTGTTTCAAAAGTTCAATAGAAGCAAGAAAAAAAAAAAGGAACAAATTAGAATTGACTCTTATCAAACATATGTAATCAGTTATATTTTGAGAACAAATTTTGAATAGTCTGAAAATCGATTAGAAAATAGATCATTCTATATAAATAATATTTAAAAATAGCTGTAATAAGATGGACTGCAAAAAAAAATAATAAAAATAATAACAGAAATAATAAGATGATGAAAAATAAGGAAAAGAGAGAGAGAAAAAAAAATAATAAAAGAAAGAACAAATTGTTGAAATATCCAAAAAAAAAAAACAACAACTTAGCAATAGAAAAGTTATCAGTGGAAAAAATTTAAGCACATTAACTGGAAGATTTAAATTGAACAGTTTCTTTATCCCCAATCTACTTTTTATTTATTTTTTGTTATTCAGCAATATATATACTTCTTGTAAATTCTAAAAATAAATTTTATATTTTCAAATAAGGAGGGTAAAAAATACATTTTCTACCTATATTTTTTGAACGATTCTGTCTATATCTTATTTTTCATGCAAGATTTTACTGTCATCTAGTGGAATTTTATTAAACTAATTTCTATGTAGCATTGATAATTTTTTTCTTTATTTTGTTATAAAATATTTTTATTAATTTAAACATATTTTCTGTTAATTAAAAATTAGTGCAATAATATTATTAACAATGCCTTTAAAAAACAGAAGAAATAGCTTTTTTTTTAATGTATAATTTTATTTTTAAAATTATTAATCGTTCTTTATTCATAATTATGTATATTAGCCATTCGCCAATGAGTATCGCGATTTCATCTTTAAGAGAGAAAAAAACAAAAAGCACAAAACAAAAATAACGATAATAATAACACACTAGAAATGAGTTGTACAATTTTTATACAAACCAATTTATTTTTTTTGGTGCAGCTACATAGGAAAAAAAAAACAAAATAAAGAAACGCCACTTTCAACATAGGCAAAGTGTATTATAAGACCATTAACATGATAGGAATAATGTATAATTTTACATTTTTATAAGTAATGATGTATTTATGCGAATAAGACCAAGTCAAAACAATCCTGATTTCCTTCAAAATTTAACAGATTTTATGCAATTCCATGCCAATAATTCTCAGACTTTTATGGTTATTTTTTCAACAGCTGAGTTTGAGTCCCGAAAGTACCAGAACTTAAATTAATCCAAAGATTTTACACCCCAGAATCGAACACGATACACACTTGAAGAAGATATAATTTTCAATGACTTGTAACTGAATGGAGAATTCCAAATATGGATTTTTTAAAGACAATATTTCATCACTTTACATCATCTCACACCACTAATACATAAAGGTGCACCCAAGGCAAATATTTCTTACACTAACAATTTACTGATCATTAATTGAGAAATTGATAGTCATTCAAAGTTTAGATTTCATCCCACTATTTTTTAATATAAAGCAACACATCTAAGTGTCTTGAATAAGAATTTCAAATATAGTTTTTTCAAGACAATACTTTTTTGCATTATATTACGTGAGTAAAAAAAATCCCAGATCAGTAATTTTCTGCCCATTGCATAAGATGATCATTCATAGATTGGATAATGGGGGGGGGGGGGGGCTAGGTCTGACATTACTAAACTTTTCACTCTAGAATTTTTGGAAAAACTTTGAAGGAAAATAGAGAATGCTGAATATATTAATTATTTTTTATTAGTCATTCATTAGACTAGAGATTATTCACTTAATGAGTAATAATTTTGTAGTGTAATTTTTACACAATACTCTTTATGTAAGGTAGAGACTGGCTTATATCCACTATTAACATCTTGTAGGGGAGTGTAATCATAAATATATTACCAAATACATGTGAAAAAGATGTATGGTCCCCACGATTCATATTTCACAATGAACCAGCATTCATCAGTTGGCTCAGATCACAATCTTTTATCCATATGCTTGTCATTGTTCAGTATATACAGATAACTAATTATTACAGTTTAATTGATAAGTCATTTAGATTTTGCAGATGATGTAGTTGCTTTTGCAAATAATGCTTTAGAACTGCAGGAAATGTTGCAGGAGTTATCAGTAGTGCCACCCTGTGCCAACCAGAGTAATCAATGGATGCCAGAAAGCTTGTGCATAAAATCCCTATCTAGTGCCTACCCATCCAATATCCACAGACTAGTTTCTGGCTTGTGGCCATCGTCAGTGAGGAGCCTAGGATCTGAGAGTATGGAGAGTTTTGCCTTTGTTTACAACAATTATGTGCTAGTATAAGAGATGGTGATTATGTGATGTTTAGTGGTTTAACACCAATCCTGCCTAATAGGATAGTGGTGACTATGGTTGTTTAAGAGCCAGACACCAAAATGTATGGGTACTGAATTGAGTTCAGACCCATATGACTATATAAGCTATTGAGCTTAGATTGAAAATATTATTGTGTTTTCAATTTCATTCTCATAGTTTTGTAGTAAAATAGAGTTAAAAGGTGGCTGCTGGAGGGTTGCATTAGATCCTAGGATCTAGGTGCAGTGCTCTCAGATCCAAGTCTCCTCACTGATGATGGCCACAAGCCAGAAACTAGTCTGGGGATATTGGATGAGTAGGCACTAGATAGGAATTTTATGCACAAGCTTTCTGGCACCCATTGATTACTCTGATTGGCACAGGGTGGCACTACTGTATGGAGAGTTTTGCCTTTGTTTACAACAATTATGTCTAGTATAAGAGATGATGATCATGTGATGTTTAGTGGTAAATTAAAAATGTTAAATGCTAGTTGTTGCAATCGATAAAACATGGAAAGAAAACTATTTGTGAAAGTTTAAAAAAAGTTATTTCTAATTTTTTATAATACATTTATGTAAATAAAAATGTTTCTTTAAATAAAAATATTTTTAAAATATGTATATACTATTATCAATCTGCTATTATTTCTTGAAAATTGTTAACACTCTACTGCACTGGGACTAAGATAGTTTTAGTTGTTTTTACAGGCAGTAACCTTTAAATATTAAATTTAATATTAAACTATTATTATTTATTAGAATATAATAATTTTGACATTATTTTATATATATATATATGTTTAAAAATGAAACAAATTCTAAAAAAAAATCACATTTGATTTCTTTTAATATCCATAAAATTATATCATGATCAAAACAAAAGAACTATTTTGTCATTCAACTGTTAGGGGGATTTGATTTTTTTCAAAAACAAACAAAATCTTTTTATTTGGTATTTGTTTTTAAAAAGTGAATAAATAAATATCAATATCTGATAAATCTTTCAATGTATATTTATTTTTTTAATAATTTTAATAGTATTGCAATATTTTTTTAACAGATGCTTACTGATTTCATGTTAGCAAACAGTTTACAATAGCCTTCTTTGCAATTTGACTTGCTAAACTATATATAGTATTCTATTTTTAACAAAGTTGGAGATTGCCAAGGGTTAGTAGAAACTTCTCTAGGTGGGATTTAAAAGTGATTCAAATTGTGATGTGATATGATGTACCATGACTTCTCCTTAAATGGAGTTGGGAATCTCTCAGCAACTATGCCCAAAGAAACCTGTTAGCCATTTTATCTTCTCCTTCTATTCCACACCCTAAACTATCCGATAATCTGCTCCATCCCATTTCCACAACATAATTTTTGTCAACTCTATGGCCTTTATATCTAAATCCCTCTTATCTTTTCCCAAACCCAACATAAAAATCAATAACCCACTTTCTGTATAATCACTTTGTTCATATTTATTCTCCGATAACTTCTTTATTTGTACCCTTTCTGCTAACAAGCATTGACATTCAATCAACAGAAGCCTAATATTTTATATATCTTCCTTACACAATTTGAAACTAAATTATCCATATTTTTCCATTTACATGTATATTCACTTGTTGCTAAAGAGCCCATTCGATCCTTAAACAATAAGCTATTTTCCTTACTATTATCATAAATTAACTCGCACCTAATATTTTGTTTATTTCTATATATATATATATTTAAACTCTTTTTACTCTTCTTACTAGTTCTCCATCTCTCTAACTCCCTATTCTTTATTAATAAATCTATTATTTTATCCCATTCCTTACCACTATAACATTCAACAATCCTCCTAACACAATCATCCCACCTTTTATACAAGTATACTGATATAAAATTCTTTATCCAAATCTTTTGCATACCACATTATCTTTCTCACCCATCTTGTTGCCTGACCTTTACTCATAACCCAATTAAATACTATTTTGGCTATTCTTTTATCATCCGTAAACTGCAACCTACCAAACATTTTCATTTTACTTTTTACATCTCTCGTATAAAAACTTGACCATCCCATTTCTCTTTGAATTGCCTACTTTGCTGTCCATACCTCTGCATCTAATGCATGTCTTCCTACTTCCCTTTGTACTTTCGCTAAGTAATGTAATATCCTTTTATTAACACATAACATATTATTACCATATGTTAACCCTGCTATTACAACTCCCTTCCATACAATTCTAGCTACACCATAGTTGCTGAATTTTCAGATAGCCTGACATCTAAAGGATTCTTTTGGAATTAAATATGAATAAAATATATAAAAATTAATGATACTTTTTAGAAAAGTTTGTGATTTCTCTCAATAGGTGGCAAATTGACTATATGAGTTGCGTTGTGGAGAAAATTAAAATGGTTAATATTTTACAATTTTGTAAATCAGATTATTTTTATTATTTAATTAATTAAAATAGAATTACATTCTAACACAATATTTTATTTAAATGTACATATATAAATATCACATTATTATTTTCTTCAGAATGTTTCATAGGTATAAGGTCTATCAAAAGCACTTTTACGTTCTATAGTACCTTCTATTGTAAATTTTTACCACTTGTAGGTAACACAATTTAATTCCTATTCCCACAATAAAGTTGGGATTCAGAGAGAGAATTATTACAATTGTGCATCAGGCTGCCACTTTTAACTTTTTTTAACTATGAACATTTTAGCCTGAAATTAAACACATGCATCAAGCCAGCCTATTTGTCTGACACCAGAATAGAAGTTCTAAATTTACTAGCTTCAGTTTTGCTCTAATTGTAGACCTTTTCTTAGTCCAACATGCTAATACCAATACAATTACATTTGATTTTCAAAGCTTACTTATATATACAAGAGCATTTTTTCTCTTTCCATACATATATATTTCTCTTTCTATGTATGTATAAATGTACAAGTTGATCAATTAAATAAAATAATGAATTCTAAATACAATTTAATTTGCAAGATACATATTAAGTATTGATTATTAATTCTTGAATGATGGATATTTTAGTATCTTAAACAGTTTTCTTTATAAATGATAAACAAAAGTTAACTCCAGATTTCAATAGAAATTGAACATCACTGCAATTCATAAACACACACAAAAAAAATGAAAACGACTTATTTCCAACTTAAGGTTTTAATTGTAAAGGATTTTATCGCAGACTTTTAAGCACCCTTCAGCTATCAATTCTATCTCATACAACAAATACACATAACCACACATGTGAAAGAGACAAATGACTTCCAATATATGTATTTTGTGCTGAACCAGCACTCATCAGTTGGTTCAGATCATCATTTCCTACACACATATAATCAGTGCTCAGTTTACATTAAGATAGCAAATTTTCAAACTTTAATGGACAGGCTTCAATCTACTCCACCCTCCAACTCTTCAATCATGAAAGATAATGCAAATTATGAAAAATACATTCTCTAGTTTTAAAAGCTTTGTTAGCTCACTTATTGTTGTTGATATTTTATTTATTATTCAAATATAAGTATATTGTCTATACTAATTTTATTGTAATTATAAGGGATTTGAACCCAGACTTTCAAACTTCCTACAGTTATGCACTCCATCTTATACAATTGATATACATAACCACATACATGTGAAAAAGATAAATGATCTTCAATATACATATTTCATGCTGAACCAGCACTCATCAGTCCAGATCACTATCTTCCAAACATGTATACAATCATTGCTCAGTTTATATTAAGATAGCAAATCTTCAAACGTTAATAGACAAGCTTCTATTTTCTCCAGCCTTCAACTATTCAGCCACCATATCATTGAAAATCCGATGATGGATTGCTCAAAACTCTTGTATGACAATAATATTGGCATCAGCAAAAGCTTTGAATGTTCAAAAATCATTGGGTTTTCAATGATATGGATGGCTGAAGAGTTGGATAGTGAAAAATTGAAGTTTGTTCTCTAATGTTTGAAGATTTGCTATCTTAAGATAAACTGAGCACTGATTTTATATATGTATGGGAGATGATGATCTGGACCAACTGATGAGTGCTGGTTCAGTACGAAATAAATATATTGGAGATCATTTATGTTTTTCACATTATGTGATCATGTGTATCAGTTGTGTAAGACTGAATTCTTAACTTTAAGGAGCTTATAAAGATCTGAATTCAAGTTCTTTATAATTATTTTATTTATTATAATAGAATGTCTGTTTCTTTCAAGTTAAAGAAATACACGATCTAATTCTCCTTTGTTTTTGTTTTTTAATATTATCAAACATATTAAAATAAATTATTTTTTATATTTAAAATAAATCAAATTGAGAAATGATATTTAATACTATGATTTTATCTTTTCAGGTGAATTTTAATTATTCATCTCTAAATCTGGTGTAGTTTAAATCTCTGTAACCTCAGGTACTGCCATCTATTGGTATCTGCTCAAAATAGACCAAGTAGATTCTTGGTCTCAAAAACTCGTTATGCTTATTAGCTTATCCCTCTTTTTTTTTTTTTTTCAGTATAAAACATGTTAGTTTAATTTTTGTCTTTGTTAAAATATTGTAGAATTCTTTATTTTAAAGAAAGAAATTGTGTTGTTATTTTATCTGTTCTATTTGTATTTGTAAATATACATTTCAAAATTGTTCTGTTTGTTAATAATTTAAAAAACAATTTTTCTTGTTATTAGTTATGTACAAAGAGAATGTAATTTATGTATATAATAGTTATTGAAAATGTTTTATAAATAGAGCTTTAAAAGGAAAACACTAGTTACAAAACAAAGCCTTTCCTAATTCTTTAAAGAAAATTATATACAAGAAATCATGTGCTCTAAAATTTAAAGCTCAAATAAGTGAAGCCTGTATTATGTTGTGGATCGAGTTCAAATTAAGTATTACCAATAAAACAACTTATGAAAAATATATTCTCCCATGTTGTGTCACTGTTGAAAATTTTATTTCACATTTACTAGACAGAATCATTTTCTTAAACAATTTTAACACATTATATAAAAATGCTGCACACAATTATTAAACATGCCATTTTGTATTATTCTTTGCATTTTATTATTAAGCATACACATTAAAACTTAAGAATTTCATAAAGATAATAGGATATGGATATCATTCTGCCAAACAATAAGTAATAATAATAAATAGCAACTTATAAATGGCTGTGCTCAAAAATGGAAGAAGAGAGAGAGAGAAAAAAGACTTTAGAAATGAATAGTTAATAAAAATTAAAATCATATATCACATGACCTAATCTTTTTAAGCTTGTAAATAAAAAAACAATGAGTTGTGTTAATTGCTTTAATAAGCTCTCATTGATAAATGCCAGCAAGAGAAAGCTGTTTAAAATCACTGTCTAGAAACAACACCCTAACCTCAGACCAATAGCTTCATGCTTTGGCACTCCCCAGTGAGGCACTAGTTTCAGAAACTGCTCTAGCACCTCACTGAGGAGTGCCAAAGCATGAAACCATTGATCTGAGATTAGGTGTGGTTTTTAGAGAGAGATTTTAAAATGCTTTCTCTAGATGGCATTTATAAATGAAAGCTTATTAGAGCAATTAGAACAGCTCATTGTTTTTTTAAAAAGTAAGTTTTGTGATGAATATGCAAACCAATCTGTATCACAAATAAATACATTTACATATAGAATCCATTTTTTTGTTTACTTGATGTTTTACAATGTTGTCTTTCATTTTCTTCCACAGAAAACTTTTTTTTTTCATAAATACTTTGACCCCATGTCTAATTGTAACTTTCTGATGTATTCTAATCAGTACCATATCTTCTTAATAACATTACACTTCTTTATAAGATCTTTATTGTAATGTAGAAGGATCTATCCAGGCCTGCCTTGTGGGTGTGAGGGGCTTTTGTGCAAGGTAATGTTTGGCACCCCTAGTCTCATAAACCTGGCCTGAGTACATTGTGATAACACACAATTTCCCATTTATCAAGGTCTCAAGACCTACTTGATCTATGTCTTTAAGGAAAATTCAAACATTTTATCATGTGCAAAATAAATTGCATTTTCTTTTCTTTGCCTCTTTAATTTGTAAGGTCTACAATAGATGTACTAACATGCAGTAATGTAGATTTTTCAGATACATGGTTTACCTAAATGTTTTGGTATGTTCTAAATCAGAATACACAAAAAATAATAGTAACATTAGGATGATATTATTAACAGGTTTGCAATAAAACATTATATGTATTTTACTTTCTTTTCTCAAATATTGATTCAATAAAATAAAATCCAATTTATAATAAATAAGCAATTATTTATGTATTAGAAGTACTAATTTGTGCAATTGTAATATACTTACATTTAAAGTTATCAATAATTTGTTAATTGCATACTCATTACATAAGTAATATATATTAGGGTTACAACCTTAAGATCATGCACCTAGATGTGACAATAGGGATCTCTACAAATCTTAACACAAGTTTAATGATTTTAAAAGACAAGCGTGGAAAATTGCTTTTTTTTATTATATATATTTAAATGTTTTTATTATGTGCTTTATAATTTATATACTTTAAGCAATATTAAAAATTATTCAATAAAATATTTCAAAGATTTCTGAAAATATATATTTATTTTTCTTTATATATACAATGCATGATAATATCTTGCAAGTTCTGGGGTGAATAACACAAAACATGCATTGATTCAAGGGTGGCAGTTCATGCAGCTTGGAGAGAATACCAGTCCCTTTTTATTTGGACACACATGTTATAATTATTGTCATTGTTAATAATAATATTTATTAATCAAACCATCCACAATCATAAAAATAAATAAATAATTAGGCATTTGTTTCAATAAATAAATAAAGTAAACTATCTCATAAATGTTCAATATTTTAGTCTGGAACAGGGATATTATCAGGTGATCTTATAGTTTAAACCAGTCTTACATCCCCTGATGCTATTTAATATTCAAATTAAAAATGCATGATACTATCCAAGATATATATATAATAACGAAACTTAAATATATTCCAAACAACGGTAAACCATTTATAATATAATATAAATAAAAACTCATAAAGAAATATTTTCGATTATATTCATAATCATTTTCAACTCAACTTTCAAAATGATTATGAATATAATCGAAAATATTTCTTTATGAGTTTTTATTTATATTATATTATAAATTGTTTACTGTTGTTTGGAATATATTTAAGTTTTGTTATTGTATTTTTGATATTAGCGGACATTTATTTTGTTTAATATATATATATGTTGACTAGAAGGAGCTTACCAATAGCTCTATTCAAGCTTTAATTTAGAAGTGCTGAAAGAGAAATAATTCAAAATCTCTATTAGGATGTCCTCATCCCCAAACCAATTGGTTTTAAGCTTATGGCTCACCTCAGTTAGAAGCTAGGACTCCAGACACTAGATTTAGAATACCAACTCAAAAATCAGCACTTATTTAATACATTACTATTAATTTGAAAACCTGAACTTTTCAGACATGTAAATGTCTTCAAATCCAGCCTTACAAACCAAATAGCTATATTGGTCTGAACTCAGGTCAGTTTCACCATATATTAATAGCCTCAGCAATATAACATCACAAAAACCTTCAAGGATACACTTATAATAATTAATAAAACAAGACACAAATTGTGTAACTTGCTTTTAAGCTTGTATCACAATGTTCACTAGAGGAGTTTACCAATAGCTCCAATCAAGCTTTAATTTATAAGTGCCAAAAGAGAAAGAATTCAAAATCTCTATCAGAATGTTTTCATCCTCAGATCAATTGTTTTCAAGCTTATGGCTCACCTCAGTGAGGAGCTAGTGAACATTTAAATACAAGCTTAAAAATAAGTTATACAATTTGTGTCTTGTTTTATTAAGTATTATATATATACAGAAAAACACATGAAATCCATATATTACTAATAGAATGCTAAAAATTGCCTCTTTTAAAATTTAATTACTATATATAAATGCATATATATATATACAAATCATTATACAATTACAAATATACAGTAACACCCTCTGTTTAAAGATCTATATCTCAATAATAGCAAACCTTAATATATATATATATGCAATTATTCAAATTAGATATGCATGATGGCTCAAGAGATTATTTTTCAATAATAATGATAGTCTTGAAAAAATGTATATTTAATTATATTATAACTTCTAAATCTTATGCTAGGAACAAATTCCATGAAACTAATATGATCATTGTATTTATTGTTTGGACTATTTCCATAATCTAATATGAGTATGTCTTTTAAAAAAAAATTAACTTTATTTAAATATTCCAAATACATTCAACTGTTAGTAATAGCATACAAGTTAGTATATGGATAGCATTTTGAGAAATATTATTCTCCCTTCTTTTTCAGGTCTTGCTAGCCTGACCATTGACAGTACTAACATGGTAATTGAACCTGGACTCTTATATTCTTGAGTATTGAATTTTAAGATAATCCTCTAACCAACTGCTTAACCTAAAAAAATTTTAATGCCCCTTAGCCCAATGAAAATATCAAAATGTTTTCAGTGGTAAACTGTTGTGACTTTACTACATAGCTTCTTTTAAAATCATTTAGGATCAAAAATCATTCTACATATGTGTAAAAACTTTATTAAATTTACATATATGTTTATAAAAATATAAATGTTTTGATAATTTATTTACTAAAATAATTAATTTTAGATATAAAAATATAAAAAAATGAAATTATATTTTCAAAATGTATAAAAAATTATAAAAAAAATATTATTTGAAAATATTTATAAAATACTGTTAAATATAACCTATAGAAATACTGGTAACTAATATTTTGAATAATTCTGGGTATTTTAACTTGATTAATTTAAAAATTAAAATATCTTCAGTTGAATTTTTATGCAGTTTATATGATCCTTAATATACTCATGAAATATTGCATTTGGAAACAAAAATAAAATATAATGCATTGAATGCTCAGTTTGTGATGGACACCATCATATATTTTATGCATTTTGTTTTGCTTTGAAATCAGAGCCATAGAAATATATTAAAACAGAGGTGCAACTGTCCATACAGTAGTGACACCCATCCCTATCTAGTGCCTACTCATCCAATATCCCCAAACTAGTTTCTAACTTATGGCTTTCATCAGGGAAATGACTTGGATTTGAGAGCACTGCACCTAGTCTAGATATATTGGATTAGGCACTAGATAGGGATTTAATGCACGAATCTTCTTGCATCTATGAATTACTTTGGCTTACACTAGATGGCATTATAGTATTGAGAGTTTTACATGTTTTAATAGCTTATGTAAGCATAGGGAATGTTTATTATGTAAGAAATATGTTAATTGTTCATATTTCCATCATTTTTAAACTGCCATTTGATTGCATCTGCTATTCATACATCAGGCTTTTGATATTTTCATAATATGTTAGTTTTTTCCAACTTGAAATAACATTTTTTTTCCATATGTCATAGCATCGGCCGGGAGGCGAACCCACAACTGTCTGCAAACAACTACTTGCTTGCAAGGCATCTGCAAAAATCTCTCGACTAACAACACTTGACAACTTGAAATAACATTTTTATTACTTAAAAATATATATAACAATCACATTTTTATTAGACTGTATGTATTACATTCAATGTTAAAAATAAAATATACATTGTTTTTAAACATTTGACAGAAAATGTTTTCAAATTATTATGAATAATAAATTTTATTTTCCCTAATACTTTTATCTCTTAATTTTTATTATGTAATAATTTGATTTAGATAGGCTTTTTATTAAAAAAAAGTTTTTAAATCGATTAACTTCATGATGCACTCCGGTTTAAATTATGTTTTGTGCTTCAGTATTTTTTTCATTTTGCTGCACAGTTTTTAAAATGAAAATATTTAATTTTGTTTGTGTGTCTGTGCAAGATTTTAAACAATTTTTGGTACACATTTTTTAGATAGGCCAGCCACTTGGTGGCATTTTTATCTGTTAAAAACACACTATTCTGGGCCCACATTTTGCAAACTATTTTAAAACAATTTATGATTGAGCATTATTTGGTTGATTTTTTCGGATTGCAATTCTTTTATATTTTCAAAACTAATTTCGATCGAACATTATTTGATAACGGTATTAAACTCATTTTCAAACCATTTGTTGGGATTGAAATTCATTTACATTTTAAAACTAATTTAAAACAATTTACGATCAACATTATTTGATAAAATGGGGCCATTTTGTTTTTAAATTACTTTTAAACTCATTTTCAAACCATTTTTTTGGACACAATATTGCATCAGTGTACTTGTAAAATAATTATTTGAAAGACAATATTATAGAGCTATGATAATTTAAAGTACATTTACCCTCAAGTCATATTGTATTAAAGTTTTAATAGTTAGCATACATATAAACTGCATAACAGTATACGCACATAGCCACTATTATTTGCATGGAAATCAACCAAATAACAGCATATTTCTGTACCTTTGCAAAGAAATAATGCCACAAAGTGGCTGACCTGTCTAAATTATGAATACCATTTAAAAAAAAAACACATTTAGTGAACATAATCATAAACTTTGGAAGATTAATTAAGGAGTAAAAATTTTAATATGAAAACAGTAAAAAGAAAAGAAAATTATTTTTTTTATTATACAAGAAATAATTACTTATGTAAAAGAATAAGATATATGATTGTTTATACATATAAAATATTGTGAAATTAAAATTATATATATACACAGAGACATTTTTAAATTTATAGATGCAAAAAGGATTGAATTATATCAAAGTTGCCTTTGAGAATAGCAATTGAATTGTACTTTACATATAAGGATCTCATGAATATCAAAAGTTATGGTTAACAATTAACTATATAATATGCATTTTTACCATTCATATTTACAAGACAAAGGTTTCCAACACATTTATACAATGTCTTCATGTATACACAGAATACAATTTTATTAAAAATATCATCAAAATGAATGAATGAAAAGTAAACTATTTATTACTGTGTTAAATGTGAATTGATTATTATACTTTTAGCTTATGTCTAAATATCTTCTATTAAGTGTCCAAGTCTCAGATCCATAAGTAAGAACTGGTAAAACACATTTGTTAAAAACCTTTCTTTTCAAACACATAAGCATATTTCCTTTTAATATCAAATTATTTCTACCAAAAGCACTCCAACCAAGTTTAATTCTATAATAGAGGAAATTAATCATAGAATTAAACTTGGTTGGAGTGCTTTTGGTAGAAATAATTTGATATTAAAAGGAAATATGCCTATGTGTTTGAAAAGAAAGGTTTTTAACAAATGTGTTTTACCAGTTCTTACTTATGGATCTGAGACTTGGACACTTAATAGAAGATCAATACAGAGACTTCAGACCACTGTGGGAAGTATGGAGAGATGTATGTTGGGAGTAACAAGAAGAGATCGAAAACGCAATGTATGGGTAAGAGAACAAACAGGTGTTACTGACCTCATTGAAAAAATTAAAAGATTGAAGTGGAGTTGGGCTGGACATATTGCTAGAAGAGATGATAATAGATGGACAATTGAAATTTTAAACTGAATTCCAAGAGATTGTAAAAGACCCAGAAGGAGACCACATGTAAGATGGATAAATGAAATAAGAAAATGTGTAGGGGTGATGTGGAGAAGAGAAGCTAAAGATCGGAGAAGATGGATTAAACTTGGAGAGACCTTCATCCTGCAGTGGATTGATAATGGTTGATAATGATGATGATGATGATGCAGGTAGTGAATTGTAAGTTATGTTTGGATAACAATCACACTGTGCACTCAATATATTATTTTAACAATAATCCTGAACTCAAAAAATATTCCGTATTCCTCTGATATAGAATAACAGAAAAAAGATTTGTTTAGCAATCATACTTCTTAACATAAAAAGTCAGTGGCTAAAAAAATAGTTGTTCATATTATATTCCTCCATGGAAGATAGATATGAAGAATTTTAATTTGATTTATGACCAGGTTTTGCATATTTCATTAGCAAATCACAATGCAATATTTTTTACGTAGATCCATTTTAAATTTCCAATGATATTTTTATTACTTTATGAAAAGTAGCAATCTCATCTTTTTTAACTTTTATAATTTATATATATATATTTTAAATTTAAAATGTCTTAAAATCAATCAAGTTCACCCTTAACTTGTTTTGTGTCTTAATTTTTAATAAGATATTATTATTATTATTTCAAGATTTTGTCTTTTTTTTGGAAAAGTCAAAAACTGCACTCTCAGAGTTGTATTGGAGTATAAAATGTGTCAAAATTAAATAATTGTCAATTAATACTTTTTATTTAAAGGTGAAAATAGAAAATATATTACTGTACTTTTTATGATAAATTAATGATTAGGTAAGATTATATCTTTAAAAAAATAATCTTACTAAATCACTGCATTTAATATTAATTGAAATTTTTAATCATATGCAGTTATTATTATATTAAAATTATAAATATACTGTATTCAACAATTTATATAATAAGAATCATTTGATGTTTTGGCACCAGAAATAGTCATCTAAAGCAATCTGTGATAACCAGATGTTAATATGTTTAAACTCTCATAATAGACAAGGTTTTGACTTTTGTTTTTATCGATGTTTAACTTTGATTCAAATATAGAATAAATGCAGTTGTATATTTGCAACCATTTTTAACTTCTTGCCCTCTAAAATGAAAAAAAAAACAGTAATGTTTATACAGTTATATAGATATGATTCCAAATTAGTAATTTTAATATTCTATACTTTTTTCCAAATGAAAGCAATTATTTTGGGTGACAAGAAATATGTGTTCTAGCAGGATATCTCTTGACCCTTTAGCTTATACATAATATAAACAAGAGAAGCCCCTCTAGAGATTGTTATGATAAGGTAGTAAATATCAATCAATAGTATTCTCAGACTCCCTTAATCAGAACCTTTTGTGGCTTTTGTTTTTATTAATAATACATAGGATTTAAAGCTGGAATCTTATAGTTATGTATCTTATAACCATCTTTAATTTTTTGTCTACTATAAAAAAATTAAATGGTGTAAATGTTTTGAATTATAATATCTCAATTCTACTTAAAGCTAATGGTTAAGTATATGTAGAAAATTTCAAGAAATAGTCACTAAATTGTTATTACTTTTACTTTTAATATCTTATTTACATTTCTATTGTTTGTTTCTTTCCCAATCTTTTGAGAAATGATGGACCACTGTTTAATGTGCTACATCTTTTGTAAAAAAAAAAAAATAATTATATATACATATTTCAAATTTCTCTTTGTAAAAGATGAAAAAATAGATGTATAACTAAAAGCTAAATATATTAAACTCCTTTTATTTTTTTAAAAAAAAACACAAAAGTTATCTAAGACATTGTATAATAAAATAAAAATTTATACAAGAGATTATTAATATTTACTAAGGCATTAAACCTTTAAGCATGTGCGCTTGAAAATACAAAGGTAGAGACCTCTACAGTTCTTAACCACAAGCTTACTCTTTGGAAGAAAAGAGATTATTCTAATGGTAGAAGATAAATCAATGTGTATACTTAGAAGTCAAAATTTTCACTTACATCAACAAAGTAACAAAATTCAAAATTTTTTTAAATATTGACTCTCTATTGGAAATATAAAAATTATGAATATATTAGATTTTAATGAGAAAGCCAATGAGTTTAAATTAATTTACTAAAAAATTGCTATATATTTGTATTTTCTTCCTTCATAAATTTATATATAAATCAATTTTGTAATGATTATTGTTTATATGTTTTAATGTAAATAAACCTATAGTAAAATATAAAATTGAAATTTCTCTGCTAAATAATACATTAATTGTCTGCTTGAGTTGATGTTACCACAAACACAAGTTTAAATGTGAACCAAAACATACAATTAAGAGAGTTAATTTTTTTCATATTTTATGATTTTAATATTATTTATTTAATGACTTTTTTTGAAACACAGATAACTGTAAATTTAAATATAAGATTTATAAAAACATAGTATTACTATAAAGTATTTTAGTGCACAATTATTAATACTTTTACTGACTCTGAAAATCATGTTTTTTTTATAACCTTTTTTTTTATGTCATAGCATTGGCCGGGAGGTGAACCCACAACAACCGTCTGCAAACAATTGCTTGCTTGTAAGGCAGCTGTGCTGACCTCTCAACTAACAACACTTGACTTGATAACTTTTAATGCCATGTGAATTATATTCCCAACTTTTTATTTTGATTATTAATACATCTTTATTCTGCTTTATATTTTTATAATTTTTAATTTAAATGTTAAAAATATAAATTTACAAATGAAAATCATTTTAATAATAATATTTAAATTTTAAAGAAATGTATAAAAATAATAAACTAAAATACATAATCAGAAAAATAGTTTTTGCTCCACAAATGCTGATAAAGATAATATTATTACTAAAATAAAAATAATTTTTATTTCATTATCAAGACTGAATTATTGTTAAGAAGATATAAAGAAATGAAATTCTGTTTTGACATTTAGAACTTTACTTATAATTATTTAAAAATAACAAATAATATTTCCTCAAATGGTTATGAGAAACACTGTTTTTAGTGAATCATAACTTCCTATTTTTCTTATTATATTTTTTAATTTGTATATGTTTGTAAACAAATATTTTTGAATCAAATATGATTTTCACATTCTTATCAGAAACTAAATATTTCACAAATATTTTGCAAAATACTCATAAATATATAATTAAAGTAAAAATATATATAATTTTGGTTTTTGAAGAACAAATAAAAGAAGTATGTTCACAAAATCATTTATTAACACTCTTGAAACCTTACAGTAAGGAAATGACAATCAGCAGTGGTTTTAGTTTGTTTATATTAGCTTCTTTGTATGATACTAACGTCTTCAGATTTTTTTTGAACTAATAAATCAATATATATATATAATGAGAATTCTAATAGCTCTTAACAAGATTTTCTGAATATTCCTATTCACAGACAGGTTTCCAGCTCTGATTGTTATCAGTGAAGGACTAGAATATTCAGGCATTAGATTTAAAAACACCAGGTCAAGCCCCAGCATTTATGTAATAGTTAACTATTAAGTAGAAATTGATTTTCTACTTAATAGCTAACTATTAGATAAATTCTAGAGTTTAGTCTGGTGTTTTTAAATCTAATGCCTGAATATCCTAGTGCTCACTAGCAGCAGCCAGAGCTAAAAACCGGTTTAAGGATAGGAATATTCAGAAAAGCTTGTTAAGAGCTATTAACACTCATTAAATCCCATGATGTATAATTTCATTGCAATATATATAACAATAAAAATAATAAATACAATGGTAATTAACTATTATACACAGTCTTTTAATCCACAGAAGTACTTTTTGCAGTTGAGGCAGGTTAAGAAATTAACTTAAAGTACTTCTGCAAATTGAAAGACTGTATATAATAGTTAATTACTATTATATTTATTATTTTTATTTTTATTACAATAGTTTTTAATTAACAGACATTTTATTCATATTATATATATATATTATTTCCAGCATTTGATAACAAATGATTGCAAAATCAGCAAACTAAAACTGCAAATGGTTGCATAAAAGTGAATTTAAACCAAAGTAACTGAAATGTCATTAAATCACATGACAGAAATACTATAAGCAGGAAAGGTGTTAAATTGTTTTATTTAACATTTTTGTTTAATACAGTAAGCCATACCATCATTTTGACATATTTATTATTTATTTTTTAAAATCTTTTAAAAATAATAAATTAAGTCTTACTTCTATAAATGAAAAATAATATTACAAATACCGTGAATAAAGTTTCTTTTCTAATTATTAAGTAATCATAGGTTAGTAATATCATCAAATTATACTTTGTAAATTCCTTGTTAGATTAGAAATATAAGTTATCATCCAAAGTTTTGTTTATTTCAAAACTAAAATAAATTGTGAATTTCAAAACAGTGACTAAGAATTTTTTTTTCATATGTCAAATGCGTTGATTGGGAAGCGAACCCGGGCCACCTGCTTGGAAGGCAGCTATTCAAACCGCTAGGCCACCAACGCTTGACGACTATTTTCAAAGTCTTCACTAGTATAATAAAAAAAAAGATTCAAAAAGATTATTTGGCGAATTTATTGAAATATGTAATGATATAAAAATGTGATTGATTAAACTACAGATTAACTAAGAATATACGAAGTAAAATAAAAATACAATTATATTTTAAGATTTTTTGTTTATTCAGAAATCAATAAATAAATAATAGTCATTATTTTTAGCCTTTATTGATACATCTCAGATTGAAACTGTATTTAATTCAATTTTTATAATCTTTTATTTTCCTTCTTTACAACCCACCTATAAATGTCCTTACTTCATCTTTCATCTCACATGTGGTCTCCTTCTAGGTCTTTATAATTTCCTGGAATATGGTTTACAATTCTAACTGTCCATTTATTGCCACCTCTTTTAGAAATGTATAAGTCCAGTTACAATTTAGTCTCAATTCTTTCAATGATATTTTGCTCATCTATTATCATCTCTTCTAGCAATATGTCTAGATCAACCCACTGTAATCCCATAATTTTTCATTAATATCAACAATATCTGTTTATTCTCTCACCTATATATTTTACCTTCAATATCTTCTTCCTTCTTCTACCATACATATCTTTATACTGCATTAAATGCTTTTTTGTTAGGTGTCCAATTGCATATCCATAAGTAAGGATGGGTAAAACATATTTATTAAAAATCATTTTCACATACATAGGCACATGGTCTTTTAATATTAAGTTATTTATACTAAAAGAATTCCATCCAAATTGAATTATATGATTAATTTCATTCATTAGGTTTTTCCAAGACTGATCATTTCAACAAGGTATTTGCAGTTGTTAAAGTAAATAATACCGTCATATAAGTTCCATACAAGAAAAATCTTACTGGGAGGTTTAAAATGTAACAAATAACACATCATGCATAATATAAAAGTAATAAAATAAATCAAAACATAAGGTATTATTTAGTAAAATAAACAATTGTTAAAACCCAAATAAGTGATATCAATTAAATGAATAGAATATTCTTGCATGAACATATTAAATAATATGAAACTTTTGTAACCAACGTGCTTTTGACTGAAAATCATGATAATGTCATGAAACAGTATGATTTGATCATCATACGTTTCACCTATTCTATAAAATAGTAGCCTTCATTTCCCTAGTTCAAATCTAAAGGTATACATATATATAATAATATACTTGGGAATTTAACATATATAAAAGCGTATATTTACACATATATGTGTGTAATTGTATATGCACACACATCTGCTATAACTGTATATACATTTTGTAATATTTTTATTTGCTAAAAATGGTATATTCACATCTGATTGATATTATCATTATATAATGACACACCTTATAATTTTATAAATATTTATCTTATGATTTTAAATAATTAAATTGGTTTTAAGCTGTGAAAATTGTATTATATAAGGACATAATTCTCTAAATTATTACAAACGTCTTGGAAGTTAACCAGTTACCCAGTTATTTAATCACGTAAGCAATTAAAAACAAATGTAGATTTCTCACGTCTATGATAAAATGTTAGCAGCTTAAATCTCTTTCAGGAAAAGAAAAGGAGAAGCAATTCAATGTTTAAAGTAAAAAAGAACTTTATCAATCTTATGAGACACCGCCGGTACAAATCCAGATTTTATGATTCTTAATAAAATAAAAATTGGACAATTAAACCTGCGATAAAAAAATCCAGCTGACCTTGAATCTCAGTGAAATAAAAAAGGAACAAACAATTAAGCCTGAAATCAATCTAACCAATTCGTTTGAAGTGGATGAAATTAAGACTTCTTAAGTTTTAAAGTCTAAAAATAAAGATTGTGAATGAACTGTAAGAGGGGGGTTAAAGAAATATAAAAAGGCCAGTTGAAAAGAAATCGAGATTCCATTTTGCTTTTACTCTCATGTTCACTCATATCCAGGCAGCGTGCCCACATTTGATTATGAAAACCATTGGCTAAAAAGACTGTCATTGCCAGCTTCCTCAGTGGCAAGAACTGCTATGGAGACCGAAGACCAAAAACCACAGTCCTACTGAAAGAATAGCCCATAGATGAACCAGCTCAGATAAATCAGTCCATGCGTGGGTGTTTCATACTGCCAAGCTGCAAGCCTTCGGATAAATAATCGGTAAAAACTTCTAATCCAAGCTAAATCTAAAAGCTATAGCAATCTATAAATCTTTCCTAAAGCTAGCTATATAATAAATAATGTGCCCAAACTCTTCAATTCAAATCTTATAAATTAATCAAACTATGTTAAAAAAAAAAGTATATTCTCTCTTAAAGTAATTAACTGTATTAGATAAACATATCTCCACCTATATAATTTTAAAATACTTTAAAAGTTAAATGTAAACCTTGCCTGATCTCAAACCCTTATCTAGATCAGACTTGGTATAATTTACCAAAACTCTGGATTTTGTTGCGTGAATGTTTAAATATGACTGTTATATAGTATTTTTTTTTTCAGGAATGTCGCGCCAACTGGGGCCTTCGAATAAAAACCTACATACCTGAGAGGGGATGTTAACACGGGTGTGTTTCATATCATTCATTATATATGTGTAGATTTTTTTTCCGAATATGAACGCCAAACGTGGAGTTTCGTTAATTTTCTCCACGCCCTGAACTAAGTGCATGTTGAGGGAAGGGGGAGAAAAGGAAAAGATAAATATGTAAATTTTTTTACAGATACGAATGCACAAATCATACAGATTTATGTTGAAGTTCAATTTTATATTTTGTCAAATTATTTTATATTTACGATATACGTAGAATTTATATATATATGGGTATGTTTATAATACATGTATTGGTAGTGAAAATTTTATTTAGTCTCAGAGAAGCGTTTGATTATTATTTTTTCGTATTTTGATTTTTTTGATTGATTATTATTTAAAGGCACTGACAATTAATTTTCACATTTTATCAATTTTATATATATGCGAGTGAAAAAGAAAGTTTTGGTTTTAGATTATAGAATTCGTAAAAAGATTTTTAAATGCAATTAATTTCACATTTTGTCAATTATATATATGTGAGTGAAAAATAAAGTTTTGTTTTAGATCTTATGATTTATAATAAGATTTCTAAACATAAATGCTAAAATCGGTAGGTAGCATGAAATATTTTTTTTTTCAAGATTGTTTTATATGTGCGCATTGATAATAATTTTTTTTTCCAATGGTAATTAAAAGCCGTAAATAAATAAGAAGGGATTTTTTTTAAAAAAATATTTTATATATATACACATGTCGAGAATAGATTTTAAGTTGTATATATATATACGTGCATCGATAATAAATTTTAAATTATAATTAAAAGCAATTGCTAAATAGGAAGAATTTTTTTTTTAAATATTTTTTACATATATACGCATGTTGATGGTAAATATTTTTCTGTTTGTCATAAAGGGCATTCAATTGTGATTGAAAACAATGAATGAGATTGATTTTGAACTTTATACGCAAGTAAAAACGTTTTGAAGTATTTTATATATATGTATACGTGTCTATAGTAATTTTTTTTTTTGCCACAAAAGAGTGGTCAATTGTAATCGAAAGTAGTGGCTGAGATTGTTCTAATTTTATCCACAGTTGTATATGTCTGGGAGTGAAAAATGTAAATTTCTATTCTGTGTTATGTGTTGTATAACACACTTTCTCAAATGAAATTCGCTAGAGTTGGACTGTAAACACACTGTGGCTGATAATTTTTTTTTTTGTAAAGAGAAATAAACGAAAATTTTTAAATTTTGTTACATAAACAGCAATGCATATTGTGAGGTCCAATACTGTTTATATATATACAGGTAGCTCATCCACTGGCAACTGGTGCCCACTGCTCTTAAATAACTGAGAGTTCCTCATTTAAATTCGTTGTCAAAGGAGGAGAATTGAAAGGACTCACCATTGAGAGATTTGGTTGGTGGTTTAATTGTACTAGATAGAGTGAATAAACAAATGATCAGGCAAGATTGTTCTATATGTATATTGTACCGGTCGAAACCACCACCACCGCAAGTCAAATCGGATTCAAACTCAGCTGAACCAAAACTGAATTCAAACCCAACTTAACAGCTCAGATAGCAGAAATCGACGGCACAGTGCTATGCGCCAAGAACTAGTTCAACGGTTGGTGAGGACTAGAGACCCTTGCACTGACACGAATATCTAATAATTAATTACTTTGAATACTTTTTAAATCAAATCATATGTCTGTTCGGGTTGCCAACACAGATAGCGGGTATGAACATTTAAATAATTATAAAAAGAATGATGAACTAAGAAACCAAGTATGTTAGAAATATTTAATAATAATAATAATTTGTTTAGTTCAATAAAATATAGATTTAATTAGTTATCTCTAGTCTTTAAAAGAATTGATCAATATAATAAGAGTGGCGGTCCTTATCATATGCCAACAAGTATTACACAACATGGGATTCTATGTCTATGCCCCCAACGAGAAATGTAAAGGCAGATAAAGGTATTCATTAAGAACGGAAATGATTGTTCTAATTTTATTACGGTGGAATGTGAGATTTATTTTCACATTCAGAAATCTATTCATGAAGAGCAAAACGTATTTTAAGGCATAACTTTAATCTTGATTTGAAAACTGATTTAAACTAAATAATTTGAGAATTGGTTCGACTTTAATTTAAATCACTCCATCACGAATTACGAGCACGGAGCGGGTTTTACCGGAACAAAGATGCAATGGTACTGACGAATTACAAGGCAGAGAGTAAAATTGAAAGTTGATCGCTAGTCGATGATCGAAGTCCTATGGCGGCTTGCATTTGGCAAGTCTTACGCCCTTTGACTAATGAATCGGAAATTTAAATAAGAGAATATGATCACCGACCAGCCTAACGGAGCGGAAGATGGCCCTACGTCAGCAACATTTGATGATGATGACTTGATAGTCATCATTGAAAAATAGAACCCATGTAGAATGCTCTACGTGATGACTTGACCAATTAATTAAAGTCAAACGAGCTTTTATCGAACTATTTTAAAACATTTATAAACTATATTAATTATGCCCTAATATCGTGCCCTTCCTGAATATTAATATAAAATAACAAAAGTGGAATTAAAATACATTTAACCCTTTATCGACCCTTTTGCAAAAACATTTTAAATATATATATACATGGATAAATAAATCAATATTAGTGAAGCAAGAAATAACATTTTAACATTACGTGAGTATATAAACACTTGTAACTTAGGAGCTGGGGACATAGGTGAAAAACGGAGCAAATAATTTATTATTAGCTACTTATAAAATAGTAAACGTATAATATTTTCTTTCGACTCGATGATTAATAGAACTTATAAATTTAGTTCTAATGGGTGAGAATAACTATTTAAAATTTATATTATATTATTTGCGTGAGGCAAATAGAACCAAGGAGCTCATCGAGTCGAAAAATTATTGGCATATAATTTTAAATACGACATTAATAAAGCACACAAATATATATATTAAATGAACCGCCAAGTAAGAAAAGAAAAAGTTTAAAGACTAGAGATTTAAAGAATTACGAGACAGATTTACAGTAGCATGAATAAAAGGTTTTATAAAAATTGTTACATTAAAGAATACAGAGCTCTTAAATAGGAGGAGAGTAAAATAAAGTTCGAACTGGCCAGAAAGTTTAACGTTCATTATAGAAATATATTACCCTTCCGTGTTTGTCCCTAAGTTACTCCTCCAAGTTGTTGAAAACGTAGGCACCATTGATTGATTATTGGAACAGTATTTTAGTAGCTTTCATTATTTTAGCAGAATGATCGATCCGGAAAACGGTTCAGCAGCTCCAGTGAAGATTCCTCGGGACTTTAGGAACCGTAGCCAGATCCCTGATGTTCTAGCCCTCTATCATGATGAAATACAAATTTTATACACACAGAGTTCACTGCACTACTCTACAACCAAAACTAGTCCTCTTCTTTACTTTTCAGGGCTATATATCTACTGTTCACTGATGCCTCCGGCTAGCGCTCATTTTATTATCAATCTCTTTTTTTTTTTTTTATAATTAGTTGTTTTCAGAAACATTCCTTCGACAAGCTTTCAAACTAATTTGTGAATTCCTTTCCTAATTAGAAAATGAATTCTTAAAGTCTGAAATGATTTTAATTAAAAATTGAATTCTTATCTTTTTTTTATTAATAAAACTTTACTGTTGTTTTTGAGACTTTGAAAGCCTTTGGAAGGAATGTAGCTTTTAATCGCAAAACTTTACAAATTATTTAAAAGTAAAAAAAACAAGTATTCCCGACGCAATGAAACTTTCGAACAATTATATATATTTAATATTTACAAACATATATACGCACAATCCAGGCAATTTAATATATGTAAATTCATGAACATTTTATCATGAATTTATTTAGAGAATTGATCCAATTTAAACTAAACTAATTAATTTTACTACGTATTTGAAACAAGTTATTCATTATGGAAATTAGCGTGGATTGAACGTATAAAGCCCCATTGCATCGGAAATTTAAGGTTAGTATTAGGGTAAATAACATGAAGCTAGGATCGAACTCAGATCCGACTGCTTCAATATGTGTACTTAAAAGGGGAATGAAATTAAAAAAAGGGCAACCATAGTTAAAAAAATTAATGATGGCAGCTCTGTGGTGGTGGAAAGGATACACAGTGGAAGACAGGTATAGGTAAGAACATTTTATTATGATTATTTAAATTTTTGGGTTTTGATGTTATATGTTAGACAAAGTATTAAGGGCTTGGTTCTGTTCTAAATAGTTACTAGTGGTAGGGCAGAATCCATAGATGGTCTTTTTGTTGGGGGGGGGATGGCAATACGCTGTTGAGAATAAATTAAAGCACATTTAGCAAAAATCAGAATGGATAACAGTACAGAGGAGGAAGTAATGATAGAGGAGAGTGAGACAAGAGAGGGAAGGCTAGAAGATGGAGTGGAGAGTAAAGGAAAGAGGTTAAAATCGGGAAGAGAAGTAGTAGAAATTAATAGTACAGAAGAAGATATAGTAGGGAGAAGTGGGGATGCTGAAAACAATAAAAACAACCCAGATATGGGGGAGCAATCTGAGGGGAAGCCAGAGAAGGCTTTGGAAGAGGCCGCAAAGGAAGGAGAGGGAGTGTTAGCAGCCATATTCAGCATGTTGTCACAAAATAAAGCAGAGAAAGAAGCAGAAAAGAAGGAAGAGAGAAGGAAAAGGAAACAGAAAAGAAGGAAAGAGAGAATGAAAAGGAAGCAGAAAAGAAAGAAAGAGAGAAGGAAAAAGAAGCAGAAAAGAAAGAAAAAGAGAAGGAAAAAGAAGCAGAAAAAGAGAGAGAGAGAAGGAAAAAGAAGCAGAAAAAAAGAGACAAGGAAAGAGAAAAAAGAGACAGGGAAAGAGACAAGGAGAGAAAAAAAGGGAAAAAGAAAGAGATGATAGGTTATATGCCCTATGGAGAAATATGGAAGAAAGGGATCAAAATATGAAGAAAGAAAAGGAAGTCAGGGACAAGGCAGCCAAGCAGGAGTTGTTTTTACAGGGAACGTAGATCAAATTAATGGTAGTCTGGAGGAAGGGAGTGTCAGCTGGAACTGCCAGATAGATTATCAAAAGCTAGAGAAGAGGGTAGAGTTACTGAGAAAGTCAAAGAAAATGTAATATGGTATCCAGAAGAGGTTAAGAGAAACTAAGGGAGAAATGGTGGAAGAAGTTGTAGAGATAGGTAAAGAAACTGAGAACAAGGAGAGTAACCAGGAGGATGTGCATACAGAGGAAGAAGAAAAGGTAGAATCTCCTTTTGGAATAAGATTAAAAGAACAAAGAATTGAGTCAAAGGTTGTAGAAGAAATGCTGCAAGTTAGTATTCAAAAAGAGTTGTTGGAAATGAAGGAAAAAACTAGTTTAGTGGAAGAATAAGTTAAAACAGAAAGGGAGTCAGAGGATACCATTGAATTAAAGCAAGTTGAAGAAACTTTAGAAGTTCCAATCCTATTAGTGATAAAGCAAAATTTGAGATTAGTAAAAAGGGTGATATTGGAATTGTCAATCTACCTATAGGAAAACTGCTAGTTGAGGAATAGATATCTAAGATTGCAAAAGGAGAAGCCGTAAATACAGAAGCCAAAACCGATGTAGTATCAAGCACAGTAAAGTAATGGGAAATGGATGTAGAGATAATAGAAGACTCCAAAATAGTTGTAGGGATGGACAAGTCTAAAATTGATACAAAAACTGAGGAAGAGTTAAGACTGGATGAAGAAACAGTAGAAGAGTTTAAAATGGATGCAAAGACTGCGGAGGAGTTGCAAGCAGATTTAATAAAATCTAAAATTGATATAAAAATTTTAAACGAGTCTAAAATCATTGAAAAGTCTAAAATTGATGCTGTGAATATTGATGATTGTAATATCAATATGGAGATATCAGAAGATTCAAAAATCTATTCAGAGACTGAAATTGATATCGAAAACATGGAAAGGATGAAACCTAATGAAATCATGCAGGGATCTTTTGAACAACAAAAGATAAGTCAGAACATTGAGGACTCTATAGATATGGAAGTAAATGAGGAAGAATACAAAGTAAATCTTTCAACCTCATCTAAACATGTTATTTTTATTGAAAAAAATAAGCCAATATCTTACCCAGAAGTACCAGAAATAAAGGCAATTAATGTTACCAAAACTTGCATAGATAGGAATGTTTTAAAAGACAGACCTTTCTCAGAAATTTCCAAAATGAATAAGTTTGATCAAGGGGCAGAAGATAGTGGAGTTAAGTCTGAGATCAAGGCCTGGGGGAATGGAGTGATGTTTGATTGTGAGAGTAGCCCAGATACTGCCAGAACCCAAATGGGAAAGACAAGGTGGAAAAGAAAGAGGAGAAAGAAAGATATTTATGTCTTTAGTAGGGGAAAATCATATGGTTCGAATATGAGAAAGCGGATAAGGTTTCGAGGAACAAGGTTTTGAGAGATGAGAGATAATGCTCCGAAAAATAAGGTTTCAAAGCTGACAAGGTTTCTAAGGCTTAGAGCCAATGGTGAAATAGACTGTAAAACAAAACACCCAGATGTACCAGGGATAGTTAATATCTAAGGATCTAGTTTCCATTTTACCAGTAGGAATCTATATATGTATGGTGATAAGCATATTGGTAGAGGTAGTTTTTTTTATATATTATTTTTTATTATTATTATTTCACCAATATAAATAATGATAGATGTGGTAGCATATTTAGTAGATGTAGAGGGATGGTTATATATTTATATATGTAAGAGTAAGGCTTAGGTATATTTTACCCTTATGAACAATTAGGTATTAGATGTAGTGAGAAATGGATTAGATTTTACCATATAAGTATTTATTTGTTTGTCCTTTGTTTTTTTGTTCTGAGTAGACTAAAGTTAGGATGGGAGGTGCTGATATGACGTAGAAGTCAGAGAAATAAATTTCATAAAGATTATACACAGAAAAGGACTTATGATTGTTCATTTAAATAAGTAAATTCTTTTTTTTTGTTTGTTTTTTTTTGTTCCCGGACTTCACTGATATGAAACAGTATGATTTGATCATCATACATTTCACCTATTCTATAAAATAGTAGCCTTCATTTCCCTAGTTCAAACCTAAAGGTATACATATATATAATAATATACTTGGGAATTTAACATATATAAAAGTGTATATTTACATGTATATGTGTGTAATTGTATATGCACACACATCTGCTATAACTGTATATATATTTTGTAATATTTTTATTTGCTAAAAATTGTATATTCACATCTGATTGATATTATCATTATATAACGTACACACTTTATAATTTTATAAATATTTATCTTATGATTTTAAATAATTAAATTGGTTTTAAGCTGTGAAAATTGTATTATATAAGGACATAATTCTCTAAATTATTACAAACCTCTTTGAAGTTCCCCAATTACTTAATCACGTAAGCAATTAAAAACAAATGTAGATTTCTCATGTCTATGATAAAATGTTAGCAGCTTAAATCTCTTTCAGGAAAAGAAAAGGAGAAGCAATTAATGTTTAAAGTAAAAAAGAACTTTATCAATCTTATGAGACACCGCTGGTACAAATCCAGATTTTATGATTCTTAATAAAATAAAAATTGGACAATTAAACCTGCCATAAAAAAATCCAGCTGAACTTGAATCTCGGTGAAATAAAAACGGAACAATTGGTAAACAATTAAGCCTGAAATCAATCTAACCGATTCGTTTGAAGTGGATGAAATTAAGACTTCTTAAGTTTTAAAGTCTAAAAATAAAGATTGTGAATGAACTGTAAGAGGGGGGTTAAAGAAATATAAAAAGGCCAGTTGAAAAGAAATCGAGATTCCATTTTTCTTTTACTCTCATGTTCACTCATATCCAGGCAGTGTGCCCACATTTGATTATGAAAACCATTGGCTAAAAAGACTGTCATTGCCAGCTTTCTCAGTGGCAAGAACTGCTATGGAGACCAAAGACCAAAAACCACAGCCCTACTGAAAGAATAGCCCATAGATGAACCAGCTCAGATAAATCAGTCCATGCGTGTGTGTTTCATACTGCCAAGCTGCAAGCCTTCGGATAAATAATCGGTAACAACTTCTAATCCAAGCTAAATCTAAAAGCTATAGCAATCTATAAATATTTCCTAAAGCTAGCTATATAATAAATAATGTGCACAAACTCTTCAATTCAAATCTTATAAATTAATCAAACTATGTTAAAAAAAAGTATATTCTCTCTTAAAGTAATTAACTGTATTAGATAAACGTATCTCCACCTATATAATTTTAAAATATTTTAAAAGTTAAATGTAAATCTTGCCTGATCTCAAACCCTCATCTAGATCAGCCTTGGTATAATTTACCAAAACCATCTGGATTTTGTTGTGTGAATGTTCAAATATGACTGTTACAGTCATGTATGGGTAATTAAAAGTTAGATGATAACTGTGTATTTATTATGGAAAATGTATGATCTAAATGATATCTCCTACAAAAAATAAATATCACAAATCACTGTACACTGATAAAGGAACTATATGAATACCTTACTTATAGCCAACTCTCCATGCCATAAATTCCCCTAGAATAAGCAATCACATTCAATGAAAGTTAGAAGTTTGTGCACCAAAATCCCTATTAAATGCCTATTCTTTTAATATTCCCAGATTAGAATGAGAAACATTGAATCTGAGAGTGCAACCCCTACATCTTTGGATCCAAAGAGCATGTTCTCAGTTCCAAAGCTAAAAACTAGTCTGGGGATATTGGAGGGAGTAGGCACTAGATGGAGATTTTATGCACTACTCTTCTAGCATCCATGGATTTCTGTGGCTTTCACTGGGTGGCATTACTATGGGGAGATTTTGTACTGTTTTAAAAAGTAATACATAAATGTATAATTCTGTTTTACAGAAAGATCAGTTTATGTAAACTAGAATGGTTCATCCTAAAGAAAGATATTGCATCACAATATTAATTTCAAACCACTAAACATTACATGATTACTATTCCTTATGCTTATACAAGTTGTTTACACAGAGATAAATCTCTCCATACATTAGTTCCACTCAGTGCAAGCAAGAGTAATCAATGCATGCAAGAAGATTTGTGCATAAAATCTCTACCTAGTGCCTACTCATCCAATAGCCCCACTAGTTTTTAGTTTGTGGCTTTCATCAGTGTTCTTAAATCCAAGATTCCTTACTGATGAAAGCCATGAGCAAAAAAACTAGTCTGGTAATATTGGATTAGTAAGCACTAGATAGGAATTTTATGCATAAATCTTCCTGCATGCATTGTTCACTCTTGATTGTACTGAGTTGGCGGGATTGTATGGAAAATTTTGCATCTTTGTAATATTAATTTTGATTAAAAAATATAAATGGTAATTAAAACTTATTGAGGTATAAACTTTGGTTGTGAGAATAAAAAAAAAAGTGATTTATCCAGGATAATATCGAATTAGTCAGTGCCTTGTGTAGTTTAAACTATTGTGGAATGTCAGATTTTGAATCTAAATTCTTCAGAGTGATTTCAATCCTAATATTTTGGGGGCTAAACTTTCTTATCAATTCCTGAACAATAATGTTATTTGATAATTTTTTAACTATAACATTAATTATTAACAAATTATATACTGGTATAGGTGCAACTATTTTCATGTGACACATGTTTACCCCAAACAGAGAAGTCAAAAAAAATACAAAATAAATATATAACAAAAAAGTATTGATTTTGTTTATGTTAATTCATTGATGAAAAATAAAAGCTGACTATTTGTTCTAATTAAAAATAAGTATGGGACAAAGCAAAACCATATATCCTTTATTCAAACTGGAGCCAACATATCTTATTTATGAACATTAAAAATAAACTAAGATTCAGGACTATACATCATGATTAACTACTGTAAATAGTCCTAGAAGAGTGGTAAACATTTATTCAGTACAATAAAAATGTAAACCAGAAGCTGGCCAAGATTCGTTATTTTAATTGTCTACTTTTAAGGGTCTCCAAGGAAACTTGCAAACAATATGGCTGACTACAAGTAATTGTATTTAATATTTCCTTTTAATTGATTTGTTTAATATGATTATAAAAGCAAAAGAAATTATACAAAACTACAAATAATTGTAATTCACACTGAAAAAAAAAATTATGGCAAACATAATAAAGTGCCATCAGAAGATTATGACAATGTTTACAACATGTTAGCATAATGTTCATAACTTATAATATCCATAAAAAAAATTATGAATTAAATGTTGTAAATGGAATTTATAAGACAATTAATAAATGCTTTTTAAAGTTAACAACATCTTCTAATTCATTCCTCAATATTGTTTAAAGTTAATAAGAAACACATGTTTGGTAAAATATTTTTGTGAAAAAAAACTCAAATACTTATACCCTGAAAATGGATAATTTAAACAAAAATGCCCGGAAAGCTTCCGGTTTACATATTATCTCTAAGTACTCATTATACTAATCAATTCCCCCCCCCCCTTTTATTGATCCGAAGATAAGAAAGATCATTTTAATAGTAAAAGAAATTGACGATATTATCTGCAAAACAATATACTGTATCATTGATTCAATATGTAGCAAAATATTATCATTTATGTAAATCAAAAAGAAACTAAGACCCAGGACCAAATCTGGTGTCTAACTATAGTAAAATAATCTGAAAAAATCAATAAATATTTTGCTAATCATTTTTTACTTTTTATTATTGATCGGAAGATGAGAAAAATCATTTTAATGGAAAAAGAAATTGTACATCAATTTTATTTCTCGTTGATATGAAAACATATGCGATTATATATAATTAGGTTTAACAGTAAGTATAATGATTGTATTTAACACTATAAATTATTAACAAATATTAATTTGCATTTATGTATGTGATATATATATATATATAATAAACAAAACTATAAAGTATTCATAGGATACTAAATATTCATAATAACAACATAAAACAAAAACATAGAAGTACTTTCAGAATCTGTACTAATCGTTTTTAACTGCTAAATATTTAAAAAATTTCAGAAGCAAATGCTATCTATCCATATCATATACCAAAATTCATGAATTTTAATATTCTATTTATAAATATTATTTTTTTGATTTCTTTTGTATGGTGGCATATTCCCTTGTGAAAAATTCTAATGTTATTCAGATTAAAATTAAAATTACATGCTTTTTATGTTCAAAAATAATTTAAATTACATAATTTAACATGTTATCTTGGATAACACTAGAATCCTTCATGATAATGAAAGCATATTAAAAAGTAAATCAAACATGTAATATGCAAATTACAATTATTAAAATTAATGAATATTAAGATAAGGTTTACTTCCAACAAACATAAAATTATTAACATTTGGTTATGAAAGTAACTGATAGTATTGTGTTTTTGCATTGTAATTATCAACATCTATTACCTTCAGTAATACTTTATAGTTTTCTTTTATTATTGTTATTACAATTACCAAAATATAATGGATATTACATTTTGCTTTTAAATAAATAATCTATTTACATTATTTGTTTATGCTGTCTATAAAAAATATAGTGTTGTGTATGACAATATTTGATGAAAAATAAATTAATCTCTTTCAGGATACATATTTCTGTCAATCAAACCTGACATCATCAGCTGCTCAGGTGACCAGATAAACCCACGTTAAACATACAATCTCAGAGTCTATTTAAAATTATTCATAGCAGTCAATAACTTTAATAGATTATATATTTATGTGGTATTTAATTTATATTTATATATATTTATTTGGGATTTAATTAATACTTTTTAAAATTAATATATATATATATATATATATATACTTTTTAAAATTAATATATATATATATATATATATATGTCTTTTACCATTTCTTACTTATGGATCTGAGAATTGGCTACTTAACAGAAGGGCAATACAGAGACTTCAGACCACTGAACAAAGTGTGGAGAGATGCATATTAAGAATAATAATAAGATCAAAAATAGAATATATGGGTGAGAGAAGAAGTAGGTGTTACTGACATTATTGAAATAATTATGAGACTCAAATGGAGTTGGGTTGTATATATTGCTGAAGAAAATGATATTGAGTAGACAGTTCAAATCTTAAACTGGATTCCAAGAGATTGTAAAAGACTTAGAAGGAGACCACACATGATATTGATGAATGAAATAAGGTATTGTGCTGGGGCAATGTGGAAAAAAGAACTAGGACAGGTAATCCTGCAGTGGATTGATGATGCTTGAAAAATGAATGAATGTATATATATATATATAGCAATTAAAAATCTGAATCATTCATAATAATTTAATTCTAATAATGCTATAATTATCTCTGTGTTTTATGTTTCTATGTTTTACATATAAATCATCATCATCATCCAACCATTATTGAACCACTGCTGAATGAGTCTCTACAATATTAATCCATGTTCTCTGATCCTTAATTTATCTTTCCTACAACCCACTAGTAAATTTTCTTATTTCATTCATCCATCTTAAATGCGGTCTTTTTTTAGGTCTCTTACAATCTATTGATATCTGTTTAAGACTTTAACTGTCCATCCATTATCATCTTTTTGAGCAATATGTCCAGCCCAGCTTCATATTAGTTTTTTTATTCATTGACGTCAGTGATATCTGTTTGTTTCTCTTGCACATGTATTTCATATTCAATTTCTTCTTGTTATTTCTAATATATATCTTCCCATACTTCAATGAGTGGTCTGAAGTCACTGAATTTTTACCATTATATTTGAAATCTTAAATAAGAATTGCTAAAATGCATCTATTGAAAATCTTTCCTTTTGTTCCTTCGCTCATTTATTTTATTTTCAATCTGTTTTTTTTTTTTTGTTACTCCTAAAATATCTCTCTCCATACTTTATTAAATGATTTGAAATCACTGAATTTTCTTCTCTCGAAGTCTCATATCCATTAGTAAAAACTGATAAAATGCATCTATTGAAAACCTTCATTTTGTTCTCTTGCTCATATGTTTCATTTTCAATCTTTTTTTTTGGTACTCCAAACTAGTCTGAAGTTACGAAATTTTCTTCTGTTGCATGTCCAAGTCTCAGATCCATAAGTAAAAACTTATAAAATGCATCTATTGAAAAACTTTCTTTTCAAACACGTGTATTTCTTTTTAATATTAAGATAAATTGATAATTTAATTAAGATTTAGCCATATTTAGGTGAAGTTTATTTATTATGTAGCCACATTAACTACCAATTAAAAATCAGAATTGCTAACTAAAATTACATAAATTAATAATATATAGGGTAAATGAGCACAGACTTTCACATGACCCACCACTCTCCAGTCTATCTCATAACACTGACACACTTGAACACATATATGTCGAAAAGATAAAAAATCACCAATATACATATTTCATGCTAAACCAGCAATCATCAGTTGTCCAGATTATCATCTCTACACATATATACAATAAATGCTCAGATATATATTAATATAGCCAATCTTCATACTTTAATGGACAGGCTTTCATCCACTCCAACTCGTTAATAATCCATTCAATTAAAATCTGATGGGGAACGCTCAAAGATATCCTGAGGCTGAGTTTCAATTGGATTGACGGTTGAAGAGTTGGAGTGGATGGAAGCCTGCCCATTAAAGTATGAAGATCGGCTATCTTAATATATGTCTGAGCACTTATTGCATATATGAGTAAAGATGATAATCTGTACCAACTGATGATTGCTAGTTCAACGTGAAATACATATATTGGTGCTTATTTATCTTTTCGACATATATGTGTTCAAGTGTATCAGTATTATGAGATAGAGTGGAGAGTTGTGGGTCGTGTGAAAGTCTGTGCTCATATACCCTATATGTTACATATATTGATACAGGTATGTAATAAGTCTGTATTTCAGTTATAAATTAATAATATAATTCCGTTATATTATTTGTGTAATTTTAATTAGCAATTGTTGGTAATTTATTTGAAAAAAGGATTTGGAAATTTCCTGTTAAAAGTTCATGAAACTCTTCTAATTATTATTATTATTATTATTATTATTATTATTATTATTATTATTATTATTATTATTATTATTATTATTATTATTATTATTATTATTATTATTATTATTATTATTATTATTATTATTATTATTATTATTATTATTATTATTATTATTATTATTATTATTATTATTATTATTATTATTATTATTATTATTATTATTATTATTATTATTATTATTATTATTATTATTATTATTATTATTATTATATACATACTATATATTAGCCTTAACGTTATCATTATTTCTATGGTCACAAATCTCTACATTTATACAAAAATAGTAGTTATTCCTAAATTAATTCATACTTAAATCATCCTTTTTTACAAATATAGTTCTAATCAGTAATGCCGACTGCAAATGACAATGTATCATACATTAATGGCGATGTCAATCAATTAGTATTTAGGTAGCAAAACTTATTACAATTAAATAATTAAAAGGGATTTGAACCCAGACTTTCAAGATCCCTTTAGTCATTCACTCTATTCAATATAACCGATACACATGACTACATACGTGTGAAAAAGAGAAATGATCTATATGCATTTCATGCTGAACCGGCACTCATCAATTGATCAAGATTATCATCTCCCCCCCCCCACACATATATATATAATTAATCCTTGGTTTTATATTAAGATAGCAAATGTACAAATTTTAATGGACAAGTTTCAATCCTTTTCACTCTCCAACTCTTTATTCAGCCATCCATATCAAATCTGATGAGATTTTATATTATGATAGCAAATGTACAAACTTTAATGTACAAGCTTCAATCCTTTTCACTCTCCAATCCTTTAACCAGCTATATCAAATCTGATGATGGATGACTGAAGAGTGGAGAGGATTGAAGCCTGTTAATGTTTGAAGATTTGTTATCTTAATATAAAATCAAGCACATAATTATATATATGTGTGTGGGAGATGATGATTTTGACCAACTGATAAGTACTAGTTCAGTATGAAAGGCGTATATTGATCATTTATCTTTTTCAGATGTGTGTGACTATGTGTATCGGTTATATTGGATAGAGTGAATGATTGAAAGGCTCTTAAAAGTCTGGGTTCAAATCCCCATTAATTACATCTAGCTTAAATATACATGCTATACTTGTATTTAAATATTACATTTAAATAAGCAAGTTCAGATATGAAACAAAAAAAAGCTTATTTAAAATTTAAAGTTTCTAAAAGCGTAAATAAAAATCTTTTAACAGGGAGAGGAAGTGAAAGATGTCGATCTTTCCTGTTTTATCCTCTTCGTCATAATTCGCCGATTGATATATAAAGTATATTACTAAAGCACACCCTCATATAGAACATAAATTATAAAAGCTGAAGTACTTAAATAGATTGAGTTACTGTCAATTGAAAGATTAGATTTTGGAAGGTCGATATAATATTCCAGCAGATAAGTAATAATTGTACTTTTAGTTTTATCATGTTTGCAAAAGATTTTCCTTTTATTTCATTTGTGATTGATTTATTGATTATTTTTTTATTCTGAATGTTAATGATTCTAAAAAAAAAAAAAACATTTTAAATGTTAAAATATTTTTTGTATAACCTTCCAGCAAAAAAAAAATTAAAAGTAAATGCAAATGTAAATTTACATATATATTTAACCATTAACATATTCACGGAATACACACACACATGCATTAAGTTAAAATATTGATCTCATTTACAACTTTTATTTTTTGTTTTTTAATTCTGAATTCACTTTGACAACTAATATCTATCTATCTATCTATCTATCTATCTATCTATCTATCTATCTATCTATCTATCTATCTATCTATCTATCTATCTATCTATCTATCTATCTATCTATCTATCTATCTATCTATCTATCTATATATCCATCTGTTTATTCATCAATTTTCCTGTCTATTTATGCATGTCCACTTATATACCTATATGTAATTAGAAGGGGCTTGAACTTAGTCTTTCAAGCTCTCTACAGCTAAAAATACCATCTTATACAACGAAGACACAATATTACATACAAGTGAAAAAAATAAATGGTCTTCAATATATGTCTTTTGTGCTAAACCAGTACCCATCAGTTGGTCCAGATCACCATCTCCCACAAATATATACAACAAGTGCTCAGTTTATATTAAGATAGCAAATCTTCAAACTTCAATGGAAAAACTTCAGTCTTCTCCAACCTCCAACTCTGCAGACATCCATATTATTGAAAATCTGATGATGCAACACTTAAAGCCCTTGCTAATGCCAATATAATCATGTTGACTTTAAGCCACTCTGATACCACACATATGAGATCTTAATATGTCCAATTTAAATACAAAAGAGGAATGGACAGAATACAGAATGATGTAATATTCAAATATACATATGAAGTGTTGAAGGACAAACAAGATTGAAGCTTGTTCATTGAAGTCTGAAGATTTGCTATCTTAATATAAGCTGAACACTGATTGTATATATGTGTGAGAGATGGCGATCTGGGACAACTGATGAGTAGTGGTTTAGTACAAAATATTTATATTGGAGATCATTTATCTTTTTCACATGTATGTGGCTGTGTGTATTAATTGTATAAGATGGAGTATATAGCTGTAGTGTACATGGAAATTCTGAGTTCAAGTCTCTCTAGTTACATTTTTAGTAACTGAAACACAGGCTTATTATATACCTGTGTCTATATATATGTAATGTATAGGGTATATGAGAACAGACTTTCACACCACCCACCACTCTCCACTCTATCTAATAACACTGATATACTTAAACACATATATGTTGAAAAGATAAATAATCACCAATATGTGTATTCCATGCTAAACCAGCAATCATCAGTTGGTCCAGATTATCATCTCTACACATATATGCAATAAGTGCTCAGATATATATATATATATATTGGCGATTATTTATCTTTTCAACATCTATGTGTTTAAGTGTATCAGTGTTATTAGATAGAGTGGAGAGTCGTGGGTCATGTGAAAGTCTGTGCTCATATACCCTATATATTACATATATATAGACACATGTATATAATAAGCCTGTGTTTCAGTTATTACATTGTAGAGATGTCTGCCCATCCTTGCATATGTATTAAATGGATTATGTCCTGTACATGTGGGGTTCAGATTGATCTTAGGTCAACATGGGTGTGACAAGAATCTCGGCCTCAGCGTGGACTTTGAGCATTCCATCATCAGATTTTCAATTGGATGGACGGTTGAAGAGTTGGAGTGTGGAGTAGATTGAAGCCTTCCATTAAAGTATGAGGATTTTCTATCTTAATATATATCTGAGCACTTATAGTATATATGTGTGGAGATGACAATCTGGACCAACTGATGATTGCTGGTTTATCATGAAATACGTACATTTGTGATTATTTATCTTTTCAACATATATGTGTTTAAGTGTATCAGTGTTATTAGATAAAGTGGAGAGTGGTGGGTCGTGTGAAAGTCTGTGCTCATATACCCTATATATTACATTTTTAATGTAGATTTATATTTGAATATTATATACTTATATATCTATTGATATATACAGTATTATAATATTTTGGTTACGGATATGTATATGTAGACTTATAATAAAAATAATGTATGTTATAGAATAGTTTATATAAAAAAAACAATTACTTAATTTGAGGAATAGAGAACTAAGAAGGAATAATATTTTCTTTCTGCAAAACTTCAACTATAAGTTGTTATATTTAACTTCAAACAAAAATGTGGTGCATCCAAAGTTAATCAATCACCAGTTTTTAAAAAATATATGATTGAATTAATTAATTTCTGGACCCTCTCCCCCATATTCTTAATTCAAGTTAAATGAAACAATTCGAATTGTGATTAATATATATTGAAACTATGAAGTTTACGTTAAAGTTAGAAAGTATTTAAAATAAAAAAATTAAAGCAAAAGCTATATTATTATTATTATTGTAATTTTTTTTTTTAACAGTGTAATTGATAAAGAATGGTAATGGATATTGGCTATGGATAAGTAACCTGGTCAATAGGTAATATGTGTGCATGCTATAGTAAATGGATAATTATAATATATATCATGATTATTTTGTTTATAAAATTAATATCCTTAATTGTGTCTAGAATAAATAAAAATGTTTGTTGTTTTAAAATATTAAATATTTGTTATCAAGATTGATATAAAAAAAATATTTTTATTTGTGTTATTTTATTTACATAAATTAGTTAATTTTTTTATTTGTGTTATTTTATTTACATAAATTAGTTAATTTATAAGAACGCAAAACATAAGGCATGAAAATTAAGAAAATTTAGGGAAATTATCAGCTGCTTGGAAAAGAGGGCGATTTTGGATAAAAGGGAGAGAAGAAAAAAACATTGAATTGAATAACGTGTATTTTCAAATCTCCCACTTCTAAAACCGAATTGTGATAATAATCATATCTTTTAAGTGATCAAAACCAAAAATGTGGTCTTGCATTGGTGGTCGAGAGGTCAGCGCGACTGCCTTGCATTTGCAGGCAGTTGCCCGGGTTGCGGGTTCGCGTCCCGGCCGATGCTATGACACTTAAAAAAAAAAAAAAAACCCAAAAATGTGAATTTCTAAACAAATAAATTGGAGGAATTTATTCCCTCATCTTCTACAATATTTCCCAGGAGTTTGGAAGAAGTAATTAATGTGAAATAATGAAATGATACACCACAAATATCTCTTTAAAATTGAAAATCTAACTTGGAATAAGTATTGTGATAAATTTCTTATTTCATATTTAATGGATATCATAAAGTGTAATAATTCTGATTAATAAGAGAGCAAAAAAATATTGTTTAGAAAACTAATTTTACTAATAATATGTCCATTCAATTATTATTATATCAGCTTAGACGAATTACTGTTGGCGCGAAGATGGAAAACAAACACATGGGAACAATTACAAATTTTATTCATATTTAGTTGCACTATCCAAGGTGCGTATAAAATGATAATATTGTTGTTTTCAGTCTATAAGAAAATAATTTCCCGATGCGTTCTTTGCAAATTAATTTTTATAACACTTATGCTTAGCTAACATAATTAATAAAAATATTAATTAATGCTTAAATGCCTATTCAAATCTATTATAAAGATGATTTTTAGTTAAATGATTTATTCTTATTATTACGGAACAAACATATAAAAATATTTAATTAGTAAACTGGATTATATGCATTAACTTTTCTTATATTTCAAAGATATACAACTGAAATCAGGGCAGAAATATATATGTATTTTAAATCTTCATTATACGGGAAGAGATAAATATTATTAATTCATAATTGGATATGCTTCTACTATGTTTCACAAATATATTATATCCAATAAAAACAATTAAATCGTAAATGATACAAATGAAATTATTCAAATTATCATGTAAAAATAAATATTAATAAAAGATTATGAAATGCTAGTTCATAATAGCCCATCAATTTAATTGTTTAAAATACATAAAATATTATTGTTACAAGTATAAAATTACTATGGGAAGTAGATAAGTAGTGTATATTTATTAATTTAAGGTATTTGTTATTTTTAGTTTATTTAGTGTGTTAATTGTAGTTACCATAATTCATATTTTGTATAATAAATTTTTTATTGTTATCATTTACCATGGAGTCCTTGATCTATACATTTATGTTTTTTTCTATTTTATTTTGTGAGTTAATGCAAAATCTTTAACTGATGGATATTGTATTTGGATTTTTATATCTATTTATTGTGTTACTCTTATTTTAATATCTTAACATTAAACTTTTAACATTCATATCTTATACATGTGCCTACTGCATGCCATAAGGTCACAGTAACTAGATTGATTCATGACATCCACCAGATTATACAATAATTGCCTGACTTTTGGCACTTATCCTCATCATTAACAAACTATAAATGTTTGCAAGTTAGATTATATGATTATGATACCATACCTCATATACATTATCTTTATATTCATTTAATCTATTACAATATATATATTGAAAGAGTCAACCTTAGTTCAAGATCGAGTTTCACTGTTCTACCACAACCCACATTTCATCCTGCTCTTTTTTTTTGTCATATGTATATAAACTATACATATGTTTCTGAGAAGCGTCTATAAAAGTTACAAATATAAATTTTAAATAAAAATTCTTTAATTATTTTAATATTAATGTCACTAGATGCAACTCAGATATAAACGTATATTAATGGAGCTTTTATATATATAAATGCACAAACAAATATTGTAAATAATTTTGTATTTTTTTTTTGATTATATCTTATTTATTTTGTAATTATTTTTCATTATAAAACTACATAAAAATTCAAGATGGAAGATGCAATCGCCAATGTCCAAGAATAATTAAGGGGGTGGCAACATTAGTTTGTTTCATGATTAAAAAGGAATTTTTAAATTAAAGTAAAATTTAAAACAAAGCTAATTGATTTAGTTAGCTTTGGACAGTTATTTTGCAATTGCATCTCCAATAACAAAAGAAAGAATATTTCTGTAAATTAAAGATTCATTAAGGGTTAAAAAGTTTAATTAAAAAACATTCTTTGCATAACTGAAAACTGGTATAAATAGGCATAAAAATCTATTGAGTCAGAGTTCGGTCAATAGTCACTAAACAACTTCACATCTGTTTAATTTTTGAGAGGCCTCAGCCACCTTCTTCTCTGTCTTCAGCTCCACTCTTCACTGTGCAGAGATTTACCTTCTCCCACTCAAGAATGCCTGTGCCATCAAAGAATGCTGCCTGCCACAAAAGATTCATCAGTACTTCATTCCATAGAAGGCTCAGGTAACCAGCCCCAAGTCATTATAATCATAGTACCTGAATTCAAAAGTCTAACTCTTTAAAATTAATGTTCTCTTTATTTTGAATTTCTTTTAACTCACCAATCAGCGAGTATGTTAAGTTAATAATTATTTTCTTTGTGTCGATTCTCTGCAATCCAAATTAATGTTACTATAAAAATTTTCATCCAACTCACCCTTATTATTTTTATAATTTAGTGCGGTTATACTTTATTTTTAATGATATTTTTATATTTTTCACTTGATTTTATTTGTAAATGCCAATCAAACCTGGTCTTATGAACTTCTATATCACACAGTGGAATAGAAGGGGGTGGGGGTGAATTAATGAGCTCTTATCATTTATACGATTATTTATTCATAAGATTGAGTTTGGATTTTGAATGAATACATGCTTTTAAATAAATATTTTATCATAAGTTTATACAAAATGTATAAATACTTTGCAATCTGGGGTGGATATTGGTGTTCATTAATTTTATTAATTTCTTATTGATCATCATCGCCCAAAGGCTGGCAACTTACCTATTTTGTTATTTGCACTTTTAAGTGCGTGAATTTTAGTTTTTTTATATGTTAAACAAAATAGTGATTCAAGAAATGGGGATCAATGTATGCTTCATTAATTATAGTTTTAATTTCTGATAAATGATTTTATCTTACATGGGTCATTATTTTAACATATCATTACATATTTGTTAAACCATTTAAGGCTTTATTTCAGTATTTAAATCTAATTATTTTATATTTTTATAATAGCGTTGCTGGCATATGTCAAATTATTAATAAGCCACATAGGGTTCTGATCTGATTCACCTGTACCTCATTCCAGGAAATCACGATCGTCTTCATTCGTTATTCTTCTCCAAATATATATTTATATATTGCTTTGAGTCGATCATATCCCAAGGATTCAAAGCCTTCTTTCTTTTAGTGTTCTTGTTCATAATAGAAGTCTAAGTCTACTTCTGGAACATGCAGGTTAGTGTAGTTGAAGCTCTGTACGGATTTGCCATGATCCGGACTCATAGCAACTTCCTACTGACCTTTCCTTCAGTACTCTCAGCATGAAGCTGGTGTACTACCTTAATAATCAGAGAATGACCTTTTCTTGGCCAATGTACCACCCTCTCTCTCACTGATATAATGCTAGAACAGCAATTTGTTATAGTTAGTTTTCTAGCCTGTTTAACAAAATAAACTGTAATGATGTGTAATAATGAAACATTTTTCTTTTTGTAATATTTTTAGTTGGAGTTTAAATCCAACCTCTCATGAAGCTGCCCTCCCCATTATTGAAATAAGCCATTCCTGTATTGATAGAGTTTTGCAATATTTGACCATTAAATGTGAAATAAATAATGTTTTTAGTCTAGTTACTGATCAGAATGTATTCTTATTTAAGTGTTGTCAATAAATGCGATAAATGAAAATAAAACTATGTATCAAATGCTAAGAGCATCTTATGAAATCACACAAACAGCAAAACTCTATTATTGTCATATCTGTATATGTATTTTAATGTATAAACATCCACCAAAACACCCAGATAGATCCGTTTTGTAACATTGAATAAAATTCTATTTTTAAATGGATGTTCGGTATTGTAACTGCCGCACTAAATTCATATCTGTCTAAATAAAATAAGTATATCAAGATCGTCAAATATTTGTAACCAAAAATAAAGTTTTAAATGCATGAAGTTGAATATATATATATATATATATATATTGCGATATCTACATAAATGTAGGTGTTACAATATATATTGAACCTGATTGAAATCCGATTAAGTTTTTAATTTTCACTAAACTAAATTTTTGTTAAATCTTATTTAATGTTTAAATTTTATTATTATTTAAAAAGAATACATGTATCAAAATACATTCAGTGTTATCGATTTATTTTAAAATAATTTTCTTATACCGCTTGTTTTTACTTTAAATCAATTAATTAAAAAACAAGCAACCTAGCTAATTACATTCCTGTGGCTTTTATTTTAAAGAGTGGAGATTTGATTTTTGTGTAGTTGTTTTTATTTCAATAATCCCTGGGTAAAATTTTTAGATAGATTGAGTGGGAGATTAATATTTGCCCTGCCTAAGGTGTAGAAATTGGACAACAAGGAAAGTGTTTCGTGGGAAATGGAGCAACGTATAAATAGCCCCGAAAATTTGGAGACAGTTCATTCATTATTCTTAACTAGACAAGCTACTTCTCAAGTGAAAGTTTATATCAGTTCGGACATTTAAATTCTTAAGGGAAATTAGCTGTTATTAAACCATTTTGCTTGCAATAAGATGACAAATATTATACGTGTTATCAAAACCCGAATGGCTTGCTAACTCAACAAAAGACGGATCCCTGACTTCCAAATTTGCTCCAGTAATGCCTTAAACACCTACAAGAAGCCAGAACCTCTTTACATCTACCTTGCCATGGTCGAAGAATCTGAAAATGAACTTAAGTAAAGGTGCGCACTCTACGTGAGCTGTGTTTTACCGAAAGGTAACTATTTGCTTTTATTCTTCCCAGGGTAAATTAATTCTCATTAAATCTCCACTCAATCTAATCATAAATATGTATTCCTAAACAATATAGCCTCATATTTAATATTTGCTGTGATTTCTAATATTTGGCAATATGTCTTGGAATCTTAGTTTTAAGATTCCAAGTTGCTTTCAATTTTTGTTTATTGGAGAGTGACAAATGAGTTTTATATTTTAAACACTGTGTTTGTGCTTTTGCAAACCTCCAAAATCTTTTGGCTGATGACTTTATTGTCTAATTTTCCGCTGGTGGGGATTTCGTTTCTTATATCTCTGAAGGCGGAAATTAGAATTGTTTTACTTTGTAATTTTATAAGTTGTCAGCAGGAAGATAATATTTATCCCTTTTTAAACTTCAGGTGCGCAATACTTTCGTTCTGTTAAAGTATTTAAACTTTTAATATTTTCGTATTCATGTGCACTCTCCGATAGATTTATTTTGTATTTCCTATGTGTGCTTTAAAGTTATCAGAGCGTGTACTCAGAATTTGTTTGTAAGTTTTTTTTTTCTTTAAATGCTGGGGCAGACGTAACTGTTTTTCTAATTATTTACTTGTCCCTTATTGAGACCTTTAGTTATTAATTTTAAAGTAATTTTTCGCCAATCGTTTGGCTGGGATTCACCAGTTTTAATTGTTTTACTCCGTTTCAATCATATTTTTCGGTTGTTCTTGAGGTGGATCAATCACTGTTATTTTAAATGTAGTAATAGGAGCAGCTCATACCAATATAAAGACATTCATGGTCTGACCAAATTTTGGATCTCGGAAAGCTCATCGGTGCTGGTGTCTTTGATCTATTTCAAGGACGTATTGTTTAAATATCTGAAAGTTGTGAACCAATGTTAAGATGAATCTTCTGCTGAATAAAATTTACTCCCTCCCTTTATAATTCATTTATTAGAAGATCAGTCAGTCTGTCATAGCTTTGCCTTAGTATTTCTGGTACATGCCTGAGTTAACCTTATTTATTGTGTCAATAAATTATACTTCATAATTTATCTTCTCTGAATAAAACTTTATTAAATGTTTAAACTTAATTTGGCTGAGTTTGTCTTTGTGCTTTTGTCTCAATTGTCTAAACAATTTAAGATCTCTTGTTTCTCCCTGATTCTAGTTGGTGCAAGCCATCATCATCATCTATTCTGATCACAGTAAACAAATTTTTCATGTGATGTGATGTGATGTGATGTATTGTGGCTTCTCTTCACGAGAAGTCAAAAATATCTCCCCAATAACCCCCAAAAAACCCTTTTCCCCTTTCTCTTTCTCTCTTCCCCACTTTCCCCTAACCCTCTCTCTCCTTTTTCCCATACCCAATCTTTTTTTTTTTTAAAACTTTTATCTTTATCTCCCCTCCCCTTCTCTCTCCTTACCAAAACAAAAAAAAACAACTTTCTTTTATCTTTTCCTCTTTTCTTTTTTTTTTTTTTCTACTTCCACATTTTTACCTTTTTTTTTTTTTTCTTTTTAATTTACAATAAAAAATTAAAAAATAATTAATTTCATTTTTTACATACTTTATAAAAAAAATAAAAAAAAATATTTTTTCAATTTTTTTTTTTTTTTTTTTTTTAAGATACATAGTGATCTGGTGGCGCCCTCTGTATCAGAATAGATTGATAGATGAAAATAAAATTTTTTGTCCGGCACATAATATATATATATATATATAATGATCTTGAATTTTGCCAAAATAAATATTTATATTTTTAAACTTAATCCAGTTGTTTGAATCTCCTTAATAACATTTATATTTATGTATGTTTTTAATTTATATGGTGGGTTCACTCAATCTCTCATCATCATCATCAGCTGAGTTCTCATGCAAAATGATGTACCACCGGGCCCAGAAATAATTAATGTATGTAGTATCACCGTAGGTGTTGTCCATAGAGTTATAGATTTGGGGAATGAGCAAATAGGTTAGAATTCATGATTGCTCCTGACCTGTGTATCTTGTGCATGATTGAATTTGGGGTACTTTTGCTTAGATTCTAAATCTTGTTGGATGGACATATATTTTCGACTGGAACAATATATATATATATATTTAAAGTTGTAATTATAAATTTTATCAAACGCTCACTATTATTTCAGTAATAGTTTTAACAAGGCTGTAAACCTTAGCAATGAGCGTCCGAAAAAATCATCACTAGGGACCTCTGTAGGTCTTTAAAACATATGCTTACGCTATGAAGAAAAGAGATAATTACAACTTTAGATTATCGTAATATATTTCTTACTATAAGATCTTTTCATTAACTCGTAGTAAATCGTAAGATTTCGCGAGTATTAATGTATTATAAGAATTGTGGACTTAATTAGTGAAGTACTTAATAGCTTCACACTCTTAGATCAAAACACTTCTGCTTCACCTATTTATTTATATATAAAAGTAGGTCGAAGTAAAGAAGGGATTCTCTCTTTTCTTCATAGCGTAAGCATGTGTTTTAAAGACCTACAGAGGTCCCTAGTGACGATTTTTTCGGACGCTCATTGCTAAGGTTTACAGCCTTGTTAAAACTATTACTGATATATATATATATATATATATTGTAACGGTCAGGTTTGTACATTTGCTCAACAGACTGAGAGTCCAAGCCAGAGAACCAAAAGCTGACCAAGTCAGGATAGTAATACCCTACGTCTGATCATACTTTGACTCTCTCACTTGTGATTCCAAGTCAACCCATTGCGAATGACATGCCTGAGGTTACACTCGATATCTCTTTAATCACGTTCCAGAAATAGCAAAGCAGTAAAACATGAGACATTCCCCCCTTATTACATATTCTATTATATAATTTAACTAGTGATTCATAAGATAATGAGCAAGTAATGAGACATAAATACTAAAGCATAGTAACTGGTGTATAGCTAGCTCACATGCAGGTGAGTGGATTCTCAGGGTTATAAAATAATATCACAAAGCAATGAGTGGATTCTCAGGGTTATAAAATAATATTACAAAGCATTGAGTGGGTTCTCAGAGTTATAAAATAATATTACAAGCAATGAGTGGATTCTCAGAGTTATAAAATAATATTACAAAGCAATGAGTGAATTCTCGGAGTTATAAAAAAATATCACAAAGCAGTGGACTTTTTAATAAACTTATGTCATCTTTCATGTTCTAATTCACGCTATGTTTTATATATTGGAAATCAGTTATAGCTAGCTAGAGTGATCGATTTATTGATGAATGATAGAGACTATATTATTAAGTTTATATCCTTGTTACTCAGTTTAAGTTTATATTATAATTACTAAGTTTAAGATTATATTATAAATATACGCAAAATCATATAGAAACATTTGCGTGATATATAATTGTTATACAGATAAACGCATTAAATCAGACTCTAGATCGGATCAAAGCCGAAGCTACTTTCTAGGGAAGTTGAACTGAAGTGTGGTAGTTGAATGTCAGATGCTAGTGCGTTCGAAACTATAGTATCAGATAAGTGCGACTCGAATGCATTCTTAATTGGGTTTATTACCTAGTAAATGGTTCCCTAACCGATCTGCTTGCTATAATGGAAAGGCCTTTTTATTAAGTAAACAGAAGAGTGGCTTATGAGCCCTTTGGAAATGCTTTGATTCCATTAAGTATGAATAACTGTCACGTTTGCCTAAACTTTCAAGGTGTGACTTGATGAAATACGAAGAAATGTCACAGTGGCGTAAATTTTCGAGGCGTGCATGGATGTGGAACAATCTTGAGGTGGGCCATTATAGACATAGCAAGTAGATATTGTAACAGTCAGAAAACATATGACTCATAAACATAGTGCAGAATTCGACCACCATACAGAACAGCAGCACCATTGAGTAACGAAGCCACCCGTGGTACTGAGTTCGAACATAGTTTACAATACAATCCACGAAACAATGCATCTGGTGTGACATTAGTAAATATTTCCTTAGGCACGGTGGTCAGGGATATGCAAGAGATCATGATTTTCTTATCAAGTTAGCCAATAATCAAACTAATATTAATTAAACATTCATATTTACATAATCGAGGAAATATTATATAGGGTATCGAATAAATGAAACGTAAATGCAGATGTATAGTTTAAAATTATTTATTAATACATTTTAATAAAATCATTTACTAATTATATTTTGGGGAATTTTTCTTTAATTAATCTATTATCTATCACTGACCGATGCTTTTAAATTTCAAAAACAAAAAGGGAACATAAGATTATTTTAACTTTTAATTAAATATTACATCAGATTTTTTTAGAATTATTATTAAACGAAATTTAAACAAAGCAATAAATACGAACTTTATAATCCAAAATAAATGATTAAAATTATACAAAATTATATAACTAAAAGAAATCTAAATTATATTATTTATCCCTAATTTATTGCGTTTAATTTGAGATCGAAATGTGTGTGTGTTTATGCTGAATTCTACATATATTTATACATTTTTAATATTGTTACACACACAATTCGATATCAAAAAGTTTAAATTTGGGCGGGATAGACCTGTCAGTGAGAGATGACAGAAAAAGGTGAAACTTAAGATTCAAAACGAATCATACTGTTTCATTTCCCCGTACTTCCAGTGAACAATTAAGGAAGAACAAAGGAGGCAAGAAAGAGAAAAAAAATTTACATTACATAATTGAAAGATGAAAAGAAAAAAAAAATTATTATTGTTTTTACAGATATTGAAATAGAAAGCAGAGATTACATGAAGCAATGAACAATTTATATACCCGGATCTAGAATTTATAGGTGAATTAAAGTGGCCTAATTTGGCCGTGTCTGGTTAAAATCATAGAAATAATTAGTTAAACTGAATATATATATATATAAAACAAAATTCTTAGAATAGGATTAGTTAGTATAATATAAAAAAAATTTTTTTTAGTAGTAATAGTAATTAAAACAACAATATATATAATAAAATTTCTATCTAAAACCCTATTTGACTAAAGTACAATCCATTCAACCAAGTTCATTATATCAAGTTCATTTTATTATTTTCATATACGTTTAATCTGTCCTAATAGTCTAATATTTTTACAATCCTGGGTCAGGTGGATAATACCTACATGGTTTGAGATTACAGGCATTGTATGTCCCTTTTATGGTATCTCCATCTTTTAATAAATATGCATTTGGGCCACATGTGCGATCAATTATAAAGGGTCCCCGGTACAAAGGAAAGAACTTTTTATATATTCTTTTATCTCGGTTACTTTGTTGAGAGTTCCGTACCCAAACATAATTCCCGACCTGGAAATGTTGGCTTTTTTGATCTGCTCGTAATTCCCGTTCTGCCCTTTCTGTAAGGCTGAAGTGTGCCTTGCATCTGTCAGTTTCAATATTGATTTCACGTTCATCCATGGGTAATGGCGTCTTGATCAGTAATGAGTCCGCTTTACCAAAATGCTAACATGTTGGTGTCATGCCAGTGGCCTCATTGATGGTTCCATTGATATATTGAAAAATCTTTTCAGTTTGATTTACCCAGCTTCTGTGATTTTGGTGAACATGGGTCCTAAATAGTCGGTTTATTTCCCTCATAACCCGTTCACTTGGGTTAGACTGAGGATTTCGAATTGAAGTCAGAATATTTTTAACGTTCTGCTGCCTCAACCAAGTCTTCCATTCTTGAGATGTAAAGGCTGATCCGTGCTCCGAGAGGAGGGTGATCGGTTTTCCAATCTTGACGAATTGACACTTTTGTAACACTCGAATTGCGCAACGGGAATCTGCTCACATCTCAGGATAGGCCCAAGCATATTTTGAGAATAGATCATACAAGTAAGTAACGGAATCTACGGTAGGATGGCAATGGGCCATAGTGATCGATCGCAAGTATTTCATTTGGTACGGATGGAATGATAGAGGCACCTACTCCACTAAAGTTTTTATTTGGTGGTTTATCTCTTGCACAAATAGCACATTTCTTGAGGGTATCCATCACATCTTCATATAGCTTTGGCCAGTAAAATTGTCATCTTATCTGTTTTTCTAGGGCCATAGTGCCCTACTAAACCATGCATATACATGATGAGACAGTTTCTGAGGTCAGGTGGTACCAAGATTTTCCAGTAAATTTTATCTCCCACAATCTGCTGCTGCAGCAACCCATTTTCTTATTCGGTATAGCTTCTTTCCTCGAGGTGTTGAGCATCCTTGTATTGGATTTCCTTGCTGTTGCACAATTTGAATAAGCTTTTTATATAGTGGCTGCTGCTCTTGCTAATGTTGAAGGTTCCTTAACTTGTGTTCCATTTCCTGGGCCAGTACCATTGCTGCAATTACCAATGGCTGATCACTTATTATGGGGTTGTGTGGCTCCAGTTCTATAGGATGTCGACTTAATATATCGGCCACTGTATTTTCAGGCCCAAGGCAGTAGACAACTTTATAATGAAATCTTTGAAGTGAAAGATTCCATCTGATGAGGTGGTCATTGTTCAGGTAACTTTTATTTAGGAATTCGAGACACCAGTTGTCAGTAATGATAATCACTTCTGAACCCAGCAACATCTGCTTGGACTTATTGCATGACCACACGATTGCTAGTGTCTCTTGTTCCATCACTGTGTAGTTTTTTTCGGCTCCTTTCAGAGTACGATGGCTAAAATATAGTATTTGGTGTTGGCCTTCTTGGTTGACTTGAAATAGAACCATGCCCAATCCCTTCTGACTGCTATCAGTCTGCAAATAAAAGGGATGGGTAAAATCTGGGTAGTGTAACATCACAGTCTCTAAAAATCTCTTTACTTGACTGAAGTCTTCTTCATGGGTCTTCATCCATTTCCATCGGTGGTGAGGTCTTATCAATTCTACTAGTGATGATGTATCTTTGGCAAAATGGGGGTAAAACTTGTGATAGTAATTGCAAAGGCCCAGAAATGATTGAACTTGTTTTCGGTTCATGGGCCTAGGGAAATTTTCAATAGCTGTGACCTTGTCAGGGTGAACCCTAATTCCTTGACCATTTACAATATGGCCTAAAAAGGAAATTTCACTCAATGTGAAAAAACGTTTTTTTAAATTAACAGTTATATTTTTTTGGGTGCACTCATCGAAAAACTGTTTTAAATCCTCCAGATGTTCTGCAGTGTCTCTAGACGCAACTACTACATCGTCTACATAACATACCAATTTTTTTTAATCTTTCAGACAATACTTGGTCCAAACACCTCATGAGGCCAGCCCCGCTATTTATCAGCCCAAAAGGTACTCTTAAACATGTGGGTTTGCCCATTGTATCTGAACGCGGTATACTTTCGATCCTGGGGGCGGAGAGCCATTTGCCAGTAACTGGCAGTTAGGTCAAGGGTAGAGAAAATATTCTTAGCAGTCAACTTGATAAATGTTTCTTGGATGGGTGGTGGGATGTCCCGCTCAGGTATAGTAATGTTGTTTAATGTCCTAGCATCGAGACACAATCGTATGGTTTCGTCTTTCTTTTTGACTACGACTAACGGGTTATTATAGGGTGATGACCCCTTTTCAATTACACCCCAGTCAATCATCTGCTTAATTTGAGCATTCACCTCTTCTTGATACTGAAATGGGATAGGGTATGTGCGGGTCTGGAAATGCATCTCTTCTTTTACTTGTATCCGATGGACGTAATCACTAATTTCACCTGGGACCTGAGAAAATGTACGATTTTCCGTAAGTAATTTTTATAACTGGAATTGGTCCTCTAGCTTGTCTAATGATGATCCCATAATTTTCTCTTGGATATCCTCATCAGGAATGGCCTCCAGACATCTTAATTGGATTTCTTCAGTTTGTTTATTTGTATCAAAACTAATCTGCTCCTGCTGGAAAGTTAGTATCTTTTTTATAGTCCAGGATACATTCATGTTGGGTTAAGAAGTTGGACTCAATTATCACGTCCTGAATTAGTCCTTTTATCACTAAGAAGGCGTGTCCTGCATTGGCTTCTCCTATCGATATTTCCAACCACACTTGATAGTTTTCAGTTCTGGTCGTCCTCCCATCATCCAGCTTCATTTGGATTGGGCGAGCAGGGAGCCTGGGTATGAGTCCATGTTTTTCGTAATTTGTTAACCACTCTCTAGCAACCCAGGAAATCTGGCTGCCTGTGTCTAGAAGAATTTGTGCAACTGAGGCCCCGATTCTTGTATTAATAATTGGGCAAGGGCCTATCTGAAGTCCCCAAGTGGGATCCTCTTTCTAGATGACTGAGGTTAGGTTAGTCATCTCCACTACTCTCAGCTGCTGGCAAGATGAATGCTGGTACTGGTTACTGAAGTCCTGCTTGATCGAATTGCGATTTGGTTTCTTTTTTTTTCACTATGATTGCTAGTCATCGCTGATTGTTGTTGTCTAGTCTCCTGCTCCCATTTGTGATCTACTAGACTTTCAGACCAATGGCTATCATCTAAAACTGCAAGAAATTCTCCCATCTCTTCAATGTCTTTGATACAACTTACGATCATCAGCTTTTGGGTAGTTACTGGCATATTTTGTTGAATCGTTCCAATGATATGTCTATCTGCCAATGCGAACATCATGAGAGATTTAAATCGGTTTTTTTGGCGGAGGAAAACTGAGCATGTGTTTCTCGGGGTATTGCTCCGTATTTTTCATGACAGAGCACGTTGTAGATATCAATTTGATGCTTGTCGCTCCAATATTGTTTCATTAACACATCTGTGTACTTCTCTATAGTTTTAGGTTTCCATTTCACCATATCCCACCAGTCTTTGGCATAGCCCTGTAAATGGTAACTGGCAATAGCTATCTGTTCACCTGCTTCTGCCTTATGCACTTGAAAGAAACTTTATACGCTCTCTAAGTGGGCTTGAATATTTTCTGTCTCTCCTCTAAAGATTTTTATCTGAATAATCTTTCCTAAGTAGCTTTGAGGTCTAATCTCCTTTGTCCTTATATTTACCCCCTCTTTATTGACTTGGGTTATTCTATATTCATTTGCTATCATTCCTAACTCTCTCAAGACAAATTTTTGAATTTCCTGATACTCTTTAACTCTCACCTTTTCTTCTTCCTGTCTCTGTTTTGATTCTTCGTCTCTTCTTTTTCTCATCTCCTCCTCATACATTTCCTTCATTTCTTGCATACTCTGTCTGAGTATTTCCTCCATGAATTTGAAATTTAAGTCCATTGATCCTCTGTATTGTTGCGGAGCTTCCCTTCGCTCGGGTGTCGACTCCAAAGCTTCAGATAAATCTACCTACTGTATATCAATATTTTCTGATTCCATTTTTTTAATGTGATTTATTTATTTTATACTACTAGCATTTGACTACTCCCCACCGGTATATTGGCCCTATAACACTCTTTCACTGCCCTCACCTACTTTACATTGCCCTATCTCTATATTGCTGCGTTTAACATATTTAACATATATATTACAGCGAACTACTGGTTACGCGTATAATAAGCCACTGCTGTCTATGATATATATATATTATGGTGTTTTAATAAAAAAAGTTCAATGCTACTTGCTTTCTCATTTAACGACCGATTACTTTTTTTTTACATATATATATATATAAATATTTCATTAGATCCGAGTATTTTCGTTCGTTCTTAAATTACACACACATCCCTGCTTTCCTTAAATTTGTTATTACACCTGCTGTCCTTTCATTCACTCAACCCACATTATTTCACTCGATTTTTTTTTTCATTATTTTTATCAAAACTAAATCGTATATATATAGATTAATTAGCTAACTCGAGTAACGAACGATAAAAGAAATTTATATGCGTTATATTTTGCTCAGGATATATATGGGTTTTTTTGTATCGAAAGCTCCACGTTGGAAAGCGCCAAATGCTAAAAAAAAAAATTTAACTATGTAATGGTCAGAAAACGTGTGACTCGTAAACATAGTGCAGAATTCGACCACCATACAGAACAGCAGCATCATCGAGTAGCGAAGCCACCCGTGGTACTGAGTTCGAACATAGTTTATCGGTTCCACAATACAATCCACGAAACAACGCATCTGATGCGACATTAGTAAATATTTCCTTAGGCACGATGGTCAGGGATATGCAAGAGACTCATGATTTTCTTATCGAGTTAGCCAATAATCAAACTAATATTAATTAAACATTCATATTTACATAATCGAGGAAATATTATATAGAATGGGTATTGAATAAATGAAACGTAAATGCAGACGTATAGTTTAAAATTATTTATTAATACATTTTAATAAAATCATTTACTAATTATATTTTGGGGAATTTTTCTTTAATTAATCTATTATCTATCACTGACCGATGCTTTTAAATTTCAAAAAAAAAAAAGGGAACATAAGACTATTTTAACTTTTAATTAAATATTACATCAGATTTTTTTAGAATTATTATTAAACGAAATTTAAACAAAGCAATAAATACGAACTTTATAATCCAAAATAAATGATTAAAATTATACAAAATTATATAACTAAAAGAAATCTAAATTATATTATTTATCCCTATTTATTGCGTTTAATTTGAGATCGAAATGTGTGCATGTTTATGCTGAATTCTACATATATTTATACATTTTTAATATTGTTACACACACAATTCGATATCAAAAAGTTTAAATTTGGGTGGGATAGACTGGTCAGTGAGAGACGACAGAAAAAGGTGAAACTTAAGATTCGAAATGAATCTTACTGTTTCAATATGCATTTTTGTGCAAATTAGCAATACATTCGCAACGCTAGATTAATATTTTATAAATTAATTACGCCAAAATCTTAGCTTCTTCCGTGCCACTTCCACTGATCAGTTCGTAAATGAGCTTATTAAATTATATGATAAAGGCGATAATGAGAATCTGATTCAAAGTTATCGCATAGCTAGTTATTCTCTAATTAAACGAAGTTGTAGCAGATTTAAGATTTTTTAGAACTGGGAACATTAATTATATATAGTATAACCTACATCTAATATCAAACTGATATTTAGATAATAAAATATGAGTTATAAAATAGCTCACGCAAATTATTGATTTTTAAATAAATTACTCATCTTAAATAATTCATCAAAATAGACCTTACTAATAATGCAAAATGTTTTGAATAGCGAATGCAAACCTACATTTTAAATAGCATGTGTAAAGTATACTTTTTCAAATAACTGGCAAAATACATATTTTAAATCACTTACACAAATATAATTCTTAACTAATCTGGGCAATATCTGCGTTTTAAATAACATACGCAATATATATGTTTTAACTAACTTTAGCAAACCTTTTCATTTTATATAACTTGAGAAAAAGATGCGTTTTAAATAATATATGCAAATTATACATTTTAAATAACTTTAGTAAAAGATTTCACTTTTCAATAACTTGAGAAAAAGATGCGTTTTAAATAATATATGCAAATATACATTTTAACTAACTTCAGCAAACATTTTCATTCTAGCTAACTTGAGAAAAAGATGCGTTTTAAATAATATATGCTAAATATACATTTTAAATAACTTTAGCAAAGATTTTAATTTTAAATAACTTGTTTGGGCTTTATAAATATCGATTCACTCTAGCATAAATAAGTTTTAGTTCAGAAAGGAGTTTTGGCTATATTCTTTATATCGCAATACTCTGATATACTAAAAGTGATTACTCACTCCCCTCCCCCAGATAATTAACACACAAGACTATGTTCTGATAAAAACACAGCATAAATCAATAAACATGAACTTAAAAACTATAGATATATGACATAAGAATAAATTGCATAAACAATCAATAAGATTTATAATTTAGAAATGAATTTCTTGTATGGTTTTATAGAAACTAGATGTTTAGGATTATTTAAAATTATTAATGATCAAGCAAGAATTTGGAGAGTGTTCTAAGATTTAAACAAATTTAAGATAAACATTTTAAGATAAATATTTTAATTGAACATTTAGAAAATATAATTGATTATGTGATTTAGTTAGCTAGCTTTCATTTAGGATACATTTTAGTTAAGCGATTTAATATTTGTCAGAAAGGATTTACCGGCAAAGTCTCTCTTTTAAGGCATTGTTTACATGTGCTTCTCCCTATATTCAGTCAGGCTGGGCTTATCCTAGGTTTTAATCTGGATGTAGCTTCGCAAATTTATCTCTGTAGCAGCTTTCCTCATTTTTCTGGTCAGGAACTCCCTGGTCTCTCATGTACAGCTTCTTTCTTACAGTGATGAGCATGGTGGAGGTTTTCTCACATCGGTAGCCACTCGTGGAAGAGCAAACGGCTGTCTCTTTGTCTTCTAGCCAATGGTCATCTTTGGAGCAGCTTGGATGGTTTTTTTTTTTTAAGATTTAGCTTTCTAAACAGCAGGAACAGTTTTCTTACTTAGCTTCAGCTCTGGCCTTTCGAAATAATTTCGGCAAGAATCACAATGTTCACAGCAACAGCAAAACTTAAGACGGATGATGATAGATGATGGAAGAGATTCTTGGTGGCTATTTGGGCCCCTTTTTATGCTATATTTTTGACAGTAGTAACCTCCTACTTTGAGTTATGCTACATCACGAGATGACTAGTTTTGAATTAGCCTTTAACCAAATATCCAGTTAGTAAAAATATTAAGTATAGCTAAATCTGGACCTGGAAAGGCTCTATTGTTTTAACTGACGTCATAGTTAAAGATATATTTTCAAGAGAATGGTCACAAGCAATTTGTATAGATTTTTGTATAGATTTATGCCTGACTGAATATTATAATTGGTCTTGGTTATAATTTTTAAATAGGTCAAATTTTAGCCAAAGATTTATTTTTAGAACGAAGTGTTAAAACTGATAAAACTTTCTGCTTGTAATTTTAAGCAAACAAAAGAATTGAAAACTTGGAAATTATTTAAAATAAATACTGACTTAAATAATTATTGAGAAAGAATATTGAAAAATAAGTAATATTATAAATTTAACTTATTATGCTGCTATATAGATAAATTTTAATTATACAGTTATGTTTATTTCAGTTTTAACAAATCTAACAGAATATGTTCGTATATAAATATTTGAGACTGTAATTTTATATTAATAGGACGATTATATACGCACATACTCGCAATATTATAAACAAAGTTTTTAAAATTTAAGAAATACACGCCATCTGAGTACAACAAATATATACTATTATCGAAGATAATAGGTGAAACAGGTATAACCGTTTCAATATATAACATTATTTATAAAATATTTTTTATATATTGTTTTTTATGTTGGTATATTGAAATTTAAAAACTACAAATGTAAGGGATGTTATTATAATTCAAGTATTTTAAATAAAGCTAATATGCATTAAAAATTATTTGCATGATTTTTGTATTTGTAAAAGCAGTATTGTAAAAAGTGCAAGTTTTAGTTTAGCAATCAAGAAAAATTAAGATTTCTTCCATCATATCTTTTTCTTTTAATTCCAGGTAAACACTTGATAATGAAATAGTTTTAAAGTTCAGTGAAGGTATTACAACAATGTAGCACACACAACTAAGAACTTGTTGAACTGATATTAATGTGGTTTGAAATCCAACTCACTGACATTATTAAATTGGAAAAAATGATAGAACAATCTTGAAATATCACATTATCTTCAATTTCTAACATGTATACAAAAATTGAAGCAAATTCATTGGTTAGAAATATGTTGAAGAATCAATTAAAACTTTGATTCAGAGAACATCCAAAAATATATAGTTGGAATTTTATATATTAAAGAGAGAGCATGAGATCACAATAGATTAGCCAGTTAACTCCTTTGAGTAATTAAACTGAGAGACTGCAAACCTCTGAAGTGCTTATGACTATCAACAGCCAATCAGATCGTAAACACTGAGCAAAATTTAACAAGAAAAGGGTGGTTCCACCCTCTTCTTTACTTGTCTTTCTATATATCCAAGCCAGCATTATAAGTAAAAATAAGTAATACTCAAACTAAATAATCATTCATCATTATGAATGATCAACAATCAAAATAAATCAACAGTCAATCTTGTGACTGGATTTGAAATGGGTCTATTGTAGACCAGGCCAACCATTTAGCCTTTGCCAGCTATTAATTAAACATAATTTGGATGCACAAACTAAGTGCTAATCCATCAGAATACATAATCATAAAAACAATAAAGCAGAAACATTAAAACATGCTGATCATCATCAATTCTCTCGCCAATTAGTGCCATTAGTACACTGGCCAACTACAAACTTCATTTCCAAGACTAAACTAAAATAAAATGTAGTACAAGGGCTATAAAGAATATAATTTTTATGCCAAGCCAGGACAATGTCATACTGGTTGCCTGTAAAGCACTAAAATACATCTTCATTTAATATATCAGACCGTTATGCTAGAACATGTGATCTATAACTGTTAAAATGATCAAGAGATGATGCAAACATACAGTATTCTAATCTTGAGAGTTAAGTCACTGAAATAATTTTAATGAAGAAATACAAGTTTATTAACAACAATAAAAATGATATTAAGGTCTTTAGAATAAGGCTATATACATATCAAATAAGCCTTCTGATTTTCATTAACATACAATACAAAATTATCACATTGTGACTTACATGATTAATTTACAAAATTCAAGTTATTATTATGGTTTACATATATGTTCCACTAGCTTTACCTAAAACCCATTCATGTCTTGATATAAAATGAACACGCTTGAATTGACATTTGCCACACAATGATATATATATATGTGTGCATGTAATTTCTGAACATATTTAAATTGTCCTACAACAAAACATTTTTAGTTGTCATTAAATGAGATAAAATACCAATAATAAAAATGATTAAAATTTACATATATGTGTTGATTAACATAAAACCAAAATTTGTTTTATTACATTGTGATTTACATATATATATTCTGATAGGTTTACATAAAATACCTATACACATAATTGCACATTAGTGCAGTATAATTTATTATTAATATAAAATATTGTCATAACTCTATAAATGAAATTCAGTTTTATACATATTCAATAACATTTTAAACATACGTTTGTGTGTATTGAATTTGCAGGCACACACTGATGTCTACACCATATATTTCATTCTTTGCCAAAATAAAATTATTAATTTTACAATATGTAATTAATTCTTGATTTAACATATAAGTTGTGTGCATAGGAATGTGTGTGCACATTGACATTTATATTATATATTTTAATTTATCACAATAATAAAAGTTATTCAATTATTTTCACAATTAATTCCATTTGGAAATCATATAAATTGCACTTGTTATTTTATAGTAAGTTCCACTGTTTATCAATTAGTTTCTTAAAAAAAGTAAATACTATATCAACTTTTATTTTTATTTAAAAATATGAAATCAATTTTTGTTTGATAAGTACTTGTTAATTGATTAATTATCAATGCCTTTAAATTAATCGAAAGATTTGTTTTTTGATTCAAAATTATGCTTTCCTTTTAAATCACATTTTTTGAAATGTTATTTTCAAGGAATTTCTAAAACATTTTTTAATATATATATATTAAATCATTTTTGGATTGATACTTTCTTTTTGATGTTTATTTGTTTTATCCCAAGTTATAGGTTAAAATGTCATTTTAAGGATTATTAAAATAATTTATTTAAAGTTTTACTCACATTATATATAATGCTGCTCACAACTATATATATATGTTTATCTGTGCTTCTCTGCATACATATATAAACAGCAGCATACATATACCAATTCTTCAAGATTTCTCTTAGTAAGCTTGGTTTGATGATTGTCATCATCAGGAAATGTATAATTAAGTAATTTGTTAGCATTAATCAGTTCCACAGACTCCAGGAAAGCAAACTCTCTTGTCCACATTTGGGGCTATGACATTGGAAGTTGACCCATTTCCCCTCAAGTAAATTTAAACTCCAATATCATAAATTAGGGCAACCTCCTTTTATCTTGACTTCACCTACCTCTTCCTGGGAGCTATCTGTATAGTTCTAAAAACCATCTCTGCTAACCAACTCTTTTTGGTCAGATATTTACTGCCCACTACAACAAATTATTAGCCAACTGTTTTTCAAAAATATTAAAACCAGACTTTGCAGCTGGCCAATTTTTCCAGCTACTTGTTGACATCTCTTATAAAAACTAAAAGCCAAACTAAAATAATCTTTTTAACCAACCCTTTTATAGTCTAGGATTGCAGTGATAAAACACATGCAATTAAAAGAAGTGTTTTTTTCTTACCTTTTTAAAAATATCACTAATTCTTTCAAAAGCAACTATGAAATTTTATCAAAAATATCATATACATGTTTTACTTAAAAAATTGTATCCAAGCATTAATTAAAATATTTCAAAAATAATATAAGTTTTTACAATTATCAATTTGAAGTGCTTGTTTTTGAATTTCAATATCAGAATTCAATGAAAATATTTATTAGACCTTTTTAAATATTTATTTCATAAAGAAATTTTATTTTAAATTCAAAATTATTTAATCCCTGATTATTATTATTCCAGAAATGTGGAAAATATGTACAAAATTTTTGTATGTGTTTATTTCTTTTTCTTTACATTGTATATATGTGTTCACACACAACTATGTTTCTGTGTGCTATGTAACCCATCCTGTTACAATATATATATATATATATATTATAATATCCTGTTAATAATATATATATATATATATATTATAATAAAAATAATAATTTTAACAGTAATAAACTATTATAAACAATCCTTAAATCCACATTTGTACTTTCAGTTAATTTCTTAAACCTGCCTCAACTGCCATTAAATTAAAAAAAAAGAACAAAGCCAAAGCAAACATCATTAATTCAAATCCCATGAATCTCATATTTTAATGTTAGCAGCTTGTCTATTTATTAAATGCATTTTATTCCTATTTATATAAATTGCCTCTTTAATTTTTCTTTTATTATGGTTTCTCTCTTCATGAAGAATTTTCACATTTTCAAAATTAAATTTAAATTTATATTTACATGTTTTTTCATGATCAAAGAAAACTGTCAATAATTCTAAGGATGTCATACCTATCAAGCTGAAAAGTAATATATATATAAATTTTTATGACTGTATGATATCATATATAGGTGAATCTAGGTGCAGTATTGAGAAGAGATTGAGGGAGCATGAATTGTTATATAAGTATGTAAAAAGTGAAAACAATGGTGATTTAATGTATCCTTCTGTTTTCTTTGATCATGAAAAAACATGTAAATATAAATTTAAATTTAATTTTGAAAATGTGAAAATTATTCATGAAGAGAGAAACCATAATAAAAGAAAAATTAAGGAGGCAATTTTTATAAATAGGAATAAAATGCATTTAATAAATCGACAAGCTGCTAACATTAAAATACGAGATTCATGGGAATTGAATTGATGGCGTTTGCTTCCACTTTTTTTTGTTAATTTAATGGCAGCCTGAGGCAGGTTTAATAAATTAACTGAAAGCACTTCTGCAGATTTAAGGATTGTTTATAATAGTTTATTACCATTAAATTTATTATAATTACAATTTTGTTTTAATTAATGGGCATTTTATTTATATATCTATACAACACACAATTACAATAGTGTGTTGTTTTTTATTATTTTTTATTTTTCCTTTAGTTAGTTCTTATAAATATATATATAAATGTGAGTAAAATTATGTGTTTATGTAAAATATTTATGTATTATAGTTATATGTATGTTTGTTAGAGATCTGAAAAAGATTGTTGGGGCAATTGAAACTGTTATTCATAAAATAAATGTACAATACTTTGTAGTCAGAATAAATAAAGTGCCTAATTTTGATATTAGTTGAATTAAGCAATGCAAAAAAAGAGATTTTATTATTTTACTATTGGTAGGATGGAAGATATTCACTTGCTGAATATTGTTATATTTAATTCAATAAGATCAAATATTTACCTGAATTAATAAAATTAAATTTATTGCTTTTTGTTATTCTATAGAAGCTTATTCACTTATGAAATTCAATTGAATGATAATATTCCTGAATCTTAATGAATAATGTATTCAGATTTTTTATTATTATCTTTAAATTATTTGCTCTTTTCTGCAACAACTAGAATAAGTTATATTGCAGATAATTTGAACATGAATGTTCCTAAATTAATTTCATTCAAATATTATAAATGTATTCTGTTTGATTATAAATACCTACTCTTTTTCTTGCGTCACTATTATTAGTCATGTATCTGCTCTACTATGAAATACCTTATTTCTCAAAAGAACAAATAGTCCTCAATTTTATCATCAATAGGTGTTTTCTGGAAAATTATTAAGAAGTGAATATAATATTGTAAGAAATTAGAGGTGCATTGTTATTTGTGTTTAATTTGAAATATATTATTAAAAAATGAAATGGCCATACATGTGTTCTTGTGCTAGTGTTTAAGATGAAAATTTATTGCTTAATATTCATGTTTAACTGTTTTACAGGTAATTTGAAATTTTGCTGTATTTAAATGAGTTGCAGAAAATGTCAATGTTTTCATAGTGATAGTTACAGTAACTATATCTTGTTGAATGTTTAAAACCCCAGGGATAAAAGACTATCATTATTATTTTATTTGGTAAAAGGGTATAGATTATGGTCTCAATATTTATGACACTACATTGCACCATGTCTTTTCTTTTATTTTATGCATTGCCATTTGGTATGATTTTATAAATCATTATATGCTGCATTTATTTCAAAATTTTTTAAAATATTTATATTTTATTATATTGTATTTTAAAAGCATTATATTTAATCTCTTTTATAAACCTAACAGAAGATGATGTATATTTTATTGCTTATGTTTATACCATAATTCATTTTATTAAGTTATATCTAGCTATAATTATTCATGTCATCAGTTTTACACATATGTTTATCTTTCTCTTTCTATATTTTTTTAATCTTGCCAGTATTTTCAAAGGGATTGAGCTTTGTCTCTCTCTCTTATGTCATGGTATTTTATATAAATTATATTATTTTTGTCTTATACTTAAGCATAAAATGTTTTATTTAAGGCAAATAGTTTTATTGTACTCTTGATGGTCCATTCTCATTGTTTATATGTTTAGAGATAACATCCTTGTTTATAGATTGCCCTCAGATACAGGTTCTTTTTTCTGTGAGTTTATGCCATCACTTTCTTTGCCTTATTATTGCAAATGCAGATTTATTTATAATGTATTTCTGTATAAAACTATGATTAGTGCACTGTCATAAATTTATTCTGCAATTGATATATTTTGTATTACTGGTGAATGTCATTTTACTTCAGTTGCCCTCTTGGTTAATCAATGTGTAGGTTGTTATTGATTTAATGTGTATATATTGTTTGCTGAGCTTTTCCAGTATTACAGGATGTAAACCAAATAAGCATTTAATTTACAAATTAAAGATATATATTTGTCAGCAATAAATGATATACATCTCCTTAAACAGTTACTTCACTACTCGACTGCTAAGTGATATTTGAAAAGTATTTAATACATTCATAAGGCATGATATAATGGAATAAGTGTGCTGTAAAATTGAGAATTTATTATAATACTTATATTGCAGAAACTTTCATTTACTACTTAATTGTTTTTATTTAGTATTTTATTTTATTTTTATTTATTCATTTGTAAACCACACAGTTATAATCTTTCTCTACGGTCAATTATAAAATTGAGTATTTAAATGATTTATTCTAATAATATTGTAAGATGTCGAAGTTTTTGTATGTTATGTGTCTTTATTGTCAAAAATAATTGTTATTTTTGTTAATTTTCTTCTTGAGCATTTATTATCATTCACACATTTATTATTCAGAAATTTAAATATTAACAAATTTATTGTAAATTTATCCTTAATTGGATATATTGAGAGTATATGAACAAATCCTATTTGAAATGAAAGTTACTTTAATTGCATATCAGAAGTAAAAAAAAAACATCTAAAAGATAAACTATTTTATTTACTCATTATTAAAGGATCACTATAATCAACTCTATTTGTTAAAGGTTCACCGATTTTCCATTGAACTCATTTAAATTTATTTAGAAAATTATTTTGATTTGTCATCATAAATATAAAATGATGGAATTGTTTAATTTAAATTTAAATTTAGTTGTATGGGATGTATTAGTGTGAAACCCTAAGTGGACATTAAATTTCTTGTACACTCATTGTATTTGAATGCTTTCCTAATACGTTATTTTATTCTAAATTAAGAGTGTATTATGTTTATTTGTAATAATTAGTACACTCATTGTATTTGAATGCTTTCCTAATACGTTATTTTATTCTAAATTAAGAATGTATTATGTTTATTTGTAATAATTAAAATTATTATTACTATTATTATAATATGGGGAGGTATAGAATATAACTCACTATGTTACTACTTGGATCTCATTCTTTGTCCAATGATCCTAAACTAAAAGAGAAGAATAAAGCTCACATTAATTAAACTATTATTCAGAAAAGAACCCTGAGTTGTTTATTTACTGAAGAGTTATCATTCAAAGCAAAATTTGCTTTATGAAATATCACTGTTGTAAAACATAATAAGACATGCTTTTGTTTTATGTAAGGAATTTAAATGTAGTTATGTTCATGGAAGTAATATGCTTGTCATAGTTATAAGATGTGTTATGATTGGAGGCGGTGTTGTAGTTGAACAATTTTAATATAGCCTAACCCCAAAGATCTATTATAATTTATGAGTGAGAATGAGAAGTCTCCTCCTCTTAAATTTTACTAAATGTTGCATTTGCTTTAATAATAGTTAGTCATTGTTATCATTTATTCTTATTGATCCTATTATTGTGGCATATGAAAATCTGAAAAGCCTCTGAGCTTATCCAATACTGCTTAATCCATCATATTCTTATTGAGTTGGTTATGCATTGCAGTTATATATATATATGAAAAACAAAAAAACACAAGTTAAAAACTTGCATACGCTTGTATTTATGACTACAGATGGCGTTATACTAAAAACACCTTCAAGCGTTTGTTTACATAAACGTCAGAGCGTATTTCACTATCTCTAACTTAATTTCCACCTTCATATCAACACCTTCAAGCGTTTGTTTACATAAACGTCAGAGCGTATTTCACTATCTCTAACTTAATTTCCACCTTCATATCATGATTTCAAGCTATTTGCTATCGTCAGTTCACTGACAATAGCAAATAGCTTGAAATCATGATATGAAGGTGGAAATTAAGTTAGAGATAGTGAAATATGCTCTGACGTTTATGTAAACAAACACTTGAAGGTGTTTTTGGTATAATGCCATCTGTAGTCATATATATATATATATATATGAGAAATAATGCATAACATTAGCTGAAATCTCTATTAAATATTTTGAACACCCCACAGCTATATTATTTCAGTCACACTCCCACTTCACATGTTTTAAAAGAACAGATGATCCACCTATTCTTCAAGCTTATTCTTAAATAAAACACATTTACTGACAGTGCTATCTACTCAAAATGCACTCATGGAAGAATAGTTTGCTTCCATTTAAATTATATACATATCTAGAAAGGGTATCTTATTTAATAATTGTGAGTACATTTATATTTGCTATGTCAGTTTAGCTATGCAATGAATAAATCTCTTTCTTTGTTTTTATTCTGATTACTGAAGTCAGTATTCTTATTCATCAACATTCCCAGGTCATCACATACTCATCATCATCATCATGGTAAATTTTGGTCATATGTAGATGATTTCCCACCTGTAAAATTAAATGGATGATCACAATCATCATCATCACTATTGGTGCCACAACCTGTTCATACCTTATCCATATATGTATGTTTCCCCACTTCAATTCATTTTATTCTATTACAATATGTAATAATCATCATACATTTATATCTGCAATAAAACTTATATATAATATGAAAATCTAAATGCTAAACTGAATTTAAGAAAAATAAATAAATTACACTAAATTTAGAATTAAAAGAACTCATCAAATTTTAAAAACTAAAATTTTACAAGCAATTGGTCTCACTACCAAAGCAGACATTTCAAGTGTACTTGAGAAGTCTGGCTTTGCACTGAAACTAATTGGTTGTGAAATTTTAGTTTTTAAAGTTTTTGCTAGTTCTTTTAATTTTGAATTTGGTGTAATTTATTATATATAGAGAGAGGAAAAAGGGAAAACAGAACAGGTCAGAAAAGAGAGAAAAAAGAGGAGAGAGAAAGCGAGAAATAGATATGTTTGTCAAGAGCTTATATATATATATATATATATATATTACCTTTGAATACAATCATGTGTTTTTTATTTGAATAATGTATATTATCATGTCGATGTATTGAGTAGGACTGCTATTATAGGTCTTGAATCATCTGAAGAGTTTTCATTGATATGATGATGGAAGATTCTGTATTAGTTAATGTTTTTCAATACAGTGATGTGCAGGTTAATTAATTAATTTTTCTTATTGATATATAATTGCAGAAATATTTCCAGTTAGAGAAAAGGAATTAATCTATTACAAGTGAAAAATATTTACACAAAATTTTACTCCACATACATTGGTACCATAATCATTTCAGCTAACAAGTTGTTTGTTTACAATTATTTAGCAACAACTTGAAAAAAGATGGTTTCTAATCATTGCTAAGCAATAACAAACAAGGGATTTAATTGTTAAACTGGATTATAGTTTGACATGTGGATAAATATAATTCCTTTTATATTTCTAGTCAGTGTTATGCATGTATATGTAATATATACATATATACTTAATCAATCGAATTATACATAACTCGAAGTAGTAGACAACTGGTTTGTATACAATTTAATTTAATATCATCAAATCGACTTTTGTTCACAAATAAACTCTCTCAAGATGCCATTTTTAAAATTAATCATGTGACAACAAACATTCTACAGCTTTATACCCTCTAGTGGTCATCACTAGAAATAATTCCATAAAAAATAGAAAATATTACTATTATTTTTATAAATTTTCACATATGTAAATATCCATTATACATTTTCTTATTCTTATGTATAAAAATAATAATAATATTTTTTATTTTTTCATTGGTTTATTTCTAGTGATGACCACCAGAGTGTATAAAGCTGTAAAATGTTTATTGTCACATGATTAATTTTAAAAATGGCATCTTGAGAAGGTTCATTTGTTAAAAAAATCAATTTGATATTAAATTGAATTGTATACAAACCAGTAATATATTATTTCAAGTTATATATAATTCAATTGATTAAGTATTTATAAATTTTTGACAACATTATGATCTTATAAGTTACTGGAAAATGTCTATAAGAAATGATAATATATATAAATAATTATAGAGAATTTGAACCCAGACTTTCAAACATCCTTCAGCTATCCAATATGTCTCATGCAACCAATACACATAATGACGCATAGAAGGAAAAGATAAATGATTTCCAATATACATATTTCATGCTGACCCAGCACTCATCATTGTCTAGATCATCATCTCCCACACACATATATAATCAGTGTATTAAGATAGCAAATTTTCAAACTTTAATGGACAGGCTTTAATCTACACCACTCACCAACTCTTCAGCCATCCACACCATTGAGAATCTGATGATGAAATGCACAAATTATTTGATGATGCCAATATAATTGTCATGCCCATGTTGACCTTGTCACTCTGACTCCTCATGTATAGGATTTTGTCCATTTAAAGACACAAAAGAAATGTGGGAAATGTTGATCTGGATCAATGGATGAATTCTGGCTCATCATGAAATATATATATTGGAGATCATTTATCTTTTTTTGTATGTAAATCATCATGTATATCAGTTATATGAGATAGATTGGATAGCTGAAAGGACCTTTAAAATATGGATTCAAATCCCTTAAAATACATCTATACTCCAGGAATTTAAAGTAAACCTGTATTTAAATATTACAGATTCAGTCTGTATTCCACCCATCGCTCTTCTGTGTATTTAAATGGACTAGGCCCTACACATAAGGAGTCAGAATGACTTAAGATCAACATGGGCATGACAATAATACTGGCATCATCAAGGGATTTGTGTTTTCCATCATCAGATTTGCAATGATATGGATGGCTAAAGATTTGGTGGAGCATATTGAAGCCTGTCCATTAAAGTTTCAAAATTACTATCTTAATATAAACCAAGCACCCTTTTTATATGTGTGGGAGATGATGATCTAGAACAACTGATGAGTGCTGGATAGAGAAAGTTAATAGAATAGAATAAGATCTGATGATGACTGCAAGGTACAGTCGAAACTGTAATTAATAATAAAAGTTTTTTTGCTGAAAAGTGAAATGTATATGATTTTTGAAATTCAATATTATATATATATAAATGTGTTGAGATTGAACATTTTTTTGATTGCCACACAAACAATTTTAAAAATTTTATGAAAATCTCAGATGCTTGTCAATCCAACAAAATGGGTTCCATCTTCCATTATATAAGATTTGGTACAAACTATGGCCCATTTTATTTGATTGAATTTCTGCAAGTATTTTTAATATTGTTTAAAAAGTGGTTGGGAAAAATTCTCACACTTATTCCATTTTCACTTATTTAAATGAAAAATTAAAATTATATAAATAATTTTTATGTATTTGCTTTAATATTATGCTATAAGTATTGGTGGAATATTCACTAACTCTCTTGCCTTCTGACACTTTCTATTGCTCCATCTGGTGAAGGTTTTTAGAAATGCTCAACAGTATGTTTTAATTTTTTATACTACAATTCATTGAATTGGACTTGATTTTGTTTTAATTTAATTTTATAAATAAATAATCTGAAAAATCATGTTTAAATATTTAAAAACTGACTTGTAAATATAACAATGTACTATAAACATCCCAAATATTTACATAAACACTAAAACTTCATTTTTATTTAAATTTGTTTTATAAGGTAAATAAATAAAGGTTCATTTATGGTAACCCTATCAAATTCTGCTTTAAATGTAATATTTTTACAGAAATTACAATATTTTAAAATATTTTATCACTGAGATAATTTTGGTAGATAATAATATAGTAGACACTGTCCATTTTTTTATTATACTCAGGTTTACTAACTTCTATTTCTAAAAATAAAACATAAATAAATAAATTGAAAATTTACATGTGTATTTCTTCATAATAATGTGTAAAAATAATCAAAAATATTTTATAAACATCCACAAAATCATTTTAAATTGTACTTTAAAACCCTCATATAGAAACTAGATCACAAGAACATAAATATTCTCTGGGTATTTTCTTCTGTCAAAAGAGCAAAGGAGAATATTTTTGGCCTTAGCCATAAACCATAAGATGACTCCTTTATATGGTTTTTGCAACTTTAACATCAATAAGATCATTATCATTTAATACTATGATCTAAAGTTATGGGATAAAATATTTTTTCTGAAAAAAACTTAACAATTTTCAATAAAGATGAAGATTTACAAGTTAATTAATATAAGCTTACATTATTCAAAAGCTTCTATACAGCACATAAAATTTTGAAGATGATCTTAAACTTTTAAAATAAATAAATTACTCTGTATATACATTTGCAAACAAAATTAAAAAAATATTCAGTAGATCTCCATATATTAATAAGCCTAATTGTAATGAGTTGAATGTTTTCTTTAAATGTCAGCAGAGTTTTAGGTTTTTGTAATAAAGGTTAGAAGAAATCCCTGAAAAAATATAAATTCAAAAAACATTCTGGAATGAAGAATTCTGAATTAACATTTTAAATGGAGAATTCAGTCAAATTCTAAAAAAAAAGCATAAAAACATATCTAGAACTAATTTTTAGTATATATTTTTAAAAAAATGTATTTATTTAATATTTCTATAATTAACATATTTCAAATATTTTAAAACATTTTCATAAATAAAAAAAAGATTTAAAACAAATGCTTTTTTTTACCAGTACTGTAATAAATTTTTAACGTTAAAGTTTAAAAAAAAAATATTATTGTATTTATTATATTATATATATAATATATTATTACTAAATACTAACTATAATTAAAGTTTATAAATTTTTGTTTCTCATGTGTCATAGCATCAGCCAGGAAGTGAACCAGCCAACCCTGGACAACCGGTTGCAAAGCAACTGTCGCTGACCTCTCGAACACCAACAATAAAAATCACAAAACATATCTGACAGAATAAAGTACTTCCCATTAAAAATTAAAATAATTGCAGCCATGCATGCATTTTTCTTTGTTTTTTGGCTCCATCTCTTGATATAAAATATAACTAAAATTTATAAATTTCTTAAAATGAACATATACATTGCATATTAAATAAGAATGTTATCAATCATAAACATTTCTAGAAAAGATCATCCTATAGAAAATAATATTGATGATTCACATTGTCAACAAGTTATTAAAATAAAAGATAATCTGGAAAAATGTAATCCTGATAATAATCTTGTCAACAGATCCAGAAAAATGATTTGGGAAACAGATTAATACTGCTCTGGTGTTGGCTGTTACTTGATCAAAGAACATTTTATCAAGAGACTTTGGATTTCACATATCTGCTTATTAGTGAATCAATTCTCAAAGATAGAAGTCTTTTGCACATAGTCTTATGTTGGTGATTTGTCAATCAGAGATTGTTTAAAATCTTCATGTGGTAGAAGGTCATGCATTAACATATTATGATCATGGGATAAATGTGGAGTGTGGCTGGTTATGGTTTTAGGTAGCTACCAAAGCCAAAACATATAAATGACTAATAGTAGTTATTAGCTACTTTTACCTTAAAAGTAAAATAAGTTGTATGGACAATCTGGGTCATTTAAGTAATTTGAATGAGGTAGGTCATATGCCATTTGAATGTCAAGATAAAATGTTGATCTTCAAGTCAAGAATTTTTAGTTGTTGAAGGTAATATGTTACCACTATGCTAAATTGTGTAGGAAATCTTGGGTGGTAAAAATCATCAATGGTTTAATGCTTCAAATTCATACAAAGTTTGAAGACCAGAAGTGACAATAGGACCTTCAGTTCCAGAGTTCCTTAACCTAGGGTAACATAAACAATAATAATATTCAGCATCAATAATTTATTGGCCAGGAATTCATAATAAATTCAAGCATTAGATGAAACCCAATTGAGCTATGATCTGTAGATATTGAGTTCCATAATCCATCACTCTATATTGTGCTAAGCTTCATGAAGTAATATAAGTAATAATGATATGGAAAGATCATAAGAAGTTTAAACATCAGAAATAACAGAGCCATGGATTCCAAGGTCCAGAATCCAATACTCTATCTTTGCACTAAAACACACAAGGAAATTGGCATGGACAAATTATGGTAATGGACATTGATTATAATATAAAGCCCTCTTCACTTATAGATACTAACCTTATATTTTTTATTGCTATAATTCATTTATAAAGATCTTCAAATTGAAAATTACAAATGAAAATCAGTTTTATAATAAATAGTACAACGATTTTTTTCTGTTATGAAGTTGGATATTTAGAATTTACGCAGACTTTACTCTTATCTATTCACCCACTTTCCCAATTTACTTGATTTTATAATATTTATTGGTAATTTTGAATTAATATTCTAATTAATTTATTAGTTTACCTAATAAAAAATGCCCTTTCTTTTTATATACGTACACTTAGTTTTAACTTAATTTTAATTTTTTAATTATGTTCAAATTACCACATGACAGTTTGTATATATATGGGTGAATTATATATATATTTTTTTTATCAATTGATTAGTCGTAATTTCTTTAATAGCACCGAAGGGAAAAATAATTTCAACTGGTTTAAGCAAAAACAGCTGTTAAAAGAAAGTATTTTTTTTTTATTTGCCAACTAAAGATCAATTAATTTTTAAACAGATCAATATTATAATTCACATTAATAAAAAGAGGAAAAAGAAATAATTTGCGCGTCTAGAACTTTAACAATATATAAATTATGATACAATTGTGCATTTAAGCAGAATAACATCAAATTTAATACAAATAAATACAAATAAGAGAAAAAATAATTATATAAATAAATCAAAATAAATGTTGAGTTAATAAAAATATTTAGAAAAGCATGTCTGCCGGGCATCGTTATTTTTGTACGTATTTTTGAAAACTTTATTAATGTATTCTTTAATCAATATCTGACAATCAACTTTAAAAGTTATTTAAGTTTTATATATGTGTGTGCGTATAGTTTGTCTTAACATTTATAGTGATGGTATTTTATTTGCAGTTTTATATTGATCTATTTATTCTTCTAGCTAAAATGTTAAATATTTTTTTGAAAAAATCAAACTTCATTTTTATATCTTTGTAAATATATTGTATATAATATTTAAACAGTAAAGATAAACAAATATGCATGTATAATTGTCTAAAAGAAATATTACCAATTGCTATTTAATTTATGAGCATGTTTTATTCCAAGCTATATTTAAATAATCTAATAAACTAAATTTGCTTTCTCTTTTCTTTTACACACATATATATATTAAAGCCTTTAGCTTTGGCAACAGGCAAATGTTAAGTCAAATTTTATATCAAGACGTCTAAAATATATATATAGTTTAATTTTGTTATGAATAAATTGTTGTTAGTACTTTATAATTATAATGGTCGGGGTGTATGAGTCTTACCGTAGCTGCCGTACAAGGGCACCACCAAGCCATTCGAACCTGGAAAATTTATATAGTAGGCAGATACTTACAGAAAGATCCAATTTTTAAATAAATACGACCGAAATGCCCCAGGCACTAGCTCGCGGAGCAGCAGAGATAATATATATTTTAATTTAAAAGAAATAAAGGTAATAAAAAATAAGAATAAATCACTGCCAGATTAACAATACACAGAAACATTTATTTTGCACATATATAAAATTTTGAATTATTTACTTTTGTATAACTTTACTTTAGAATTTAATTTACTTTTAACTTTTTATTTTAGAAGTTCATATAGATGAATTTATTAATATTTCATTAGAGTGTCGAGTATGGATAGACTACATAGATTGCACTCGAAAAAGAAAATATTCTATATCCCTTATTTAACCCTAGGCCCAGAAGTTCACAGTCAAAATCTATCTGATATATCGATGTATTCAATGCAGCATGAATATGACAGCATAATACTGTACTGTCAGAAATATACATCTGAACAGCATGGTTATCAAGAAGAAATGTCTCTCAACCAGTACAGGAATACTTCATCTGTCTGGTGAGAAGAACAATAAAAAAAGAAAACTCCATAAGAAGGGATTGTGGTTCTTTTTGCCATGCTAAAGTGGTGATCCAAGGAGCAGGAAATACCATCTGCTTCCGATGGTCAGTAAGAAATGGGACTTATTTTGCCCAAGTATGGTGTATCATGTGATCCCGCACGTAGCAGATCTTCATGCTACATTTACTAATTACACCAATACATCCAATCCATTGACCCAATTTAACTGCAAAGCAAATAACCTAGGATTTACCCTCCCTTCTATGCAGCCATTTATGCCTGACTTAAATTTAACATTATTTAATTAAAAGTTTTAGCTTAATGTGAAAAAAAAAAACATAATAAACACTTAAAAGAATGGAAAAATTAAATTAATGGAAATGATTTTAAAACTACATATGATAAAAATAATTATTAATGATTTAATTTGGTCAAATAGGAATTTCTATTTCTATTTAAATATTGGAAATATTTATACTTAATGTTCACGAATTATATATATAGTTCTTATAGTTTAAAAGTCCATCCTTAATAGCTGCTTACAATTTGGATCCAGTGTAAGTTCCCACAATGTCCTAGGGAGTCCAGTATGCTGTTCACTGTTCTATTGGTATTCATCCAGAGGTCCTTTACTCTAGCTGGTATAGTTCGTTGATTGATTTTATTGCAGGAATTTGAAAATATTTCATTTTTTCTTTTGGAAAAACTTAAGGGATTGAAAGTGCGTCTTTTAATCCCTTCTCATTCAACTCTCCCAAAACTCAAAACTGCAAACTCAAACTGAAAAATGAAAAACTGACTTTTATTTCAAATATTTTTTTTATATCAAACCTCCAGATTAACTGAACATGATGTCATGATGATGATTATTTCAATATGGTTTGTTTCCTAAGGGATTTTTTTATTGGCTATTATGTACCTATTGTTTTTCTCTCCTATATGACCTTCAACTATAAATTTTGAGATGCCCAAGGGCTACTTTACTTAAGACTAATTAAAAATAACAATCACTTCCATTTTGGGTCTTTTACCCAATAGTAATTAATTAAATTTTGTACATTTTTAATATCTTTAAATCTTAAAGTTTTTTCTTAAAATTTAGTTTTAAAATACTTTTTTCTTTTTTATTAAAGTTTTCTTTTAATAATTTTCCATCTGTACAATTTTATATATATATAAGTTTAGATGATGTTTAGTTTTCAGTTTTTAAGTCTGTAAAACAAAAATTTTTTTTGCAAACTTTTATTTTTAATTTCTAATTTTATTTATTAGAATAATGTAAAAGCTTGTGTGCCCATTACCTAATACTATAAATTTTTCATATAAAAGTTACTATATCAATATTTTATCGGTTGTACAGTTGTAAAATATTATTTACATAGCTTAAATTGTAGTAGTTTTAAGCTTAAATCAGTGTTTACCATGCTAAAGGCTTTCAATTTTTAAATAGCTGGTAAATTATATGATAAACAATGCAATTTTAAGTTAATAATGCTAATTCAGTCTCAATTTAACTATTAAAATGTTTCAAAAAAGTTGTATTATTTTTAAGGTTAAGAAACCAAGTTCAAATTCTATATTTTGGTTTGCTGGTATTTAAATTAAATGTATAGTGCTTTAATTCATTTTAATTTAGCATGTAATATTTTAGTTAAATATTTTTAGACTCATTTAATTAGAAAGAGTTTAATAAAGCTAATAATTAAAGCTAGAAGTTAAAAGTAATAGGTGAATAAATAAATAATGAATGAATGAATAAAAATTATATTTACTTAACATTATTTTAAAATATTTTTAAAAGATAGTTTTAAAATGTATATTCTGAGACTTGTTTATATTTAAACAATGGTAAATAAATGTATTAAATATTATTTGTAATATTTGTTTTATTAAAGATGTAATGTAAAATTTAATTATGTAAAATTTTATTTTATTTTGATGTGTAATTTTTTATTTTATTTGCAACCAGGAATTTTTAATTAATTTAGTTGTTTACTCAAGATTAAAAAAATAATTTGTTGTAAAATTTTAATACTAATTAGGTAAATTTTTACTTGACAACTAATCAGGAAACAGATTATATGGTAAAAGGTTAATCAAAAGTCTTTAAAATGATCACATGACTAGTAGTATAAATAGATGAGATTGTCACCTGTTCAAGATCCACAATCAGTGTTAATTTTATTTTTGTTTGTAGTAGTTGAATTTTAAAATCTCCAGTTAAATTTTAAAAGTGCATTTTTATTTAAAATTAATATTTTCTATCTTAGTATGATAGAGTAAATTAAAACTATCTAGGCACACTTATCTCAACTGAAACATCAAAAAAATGTGAAATCTTTATAACTGCCAGATTTAATGGTAATATTACTTCATTACTACAATGTTTAGAATATTATTTTTAAAAATTCTATCTTTGAGAACTTCAAAAGTTATTATTATTATCATTATTGTCAATTTCACAGTCCATTTAAATGTCTGTATTATAAATAAAGCTTCCACAAAACATTTAAATTTTTATGGACAGAAAGGTCACAGATTACATTGGTAATTTGTTGCCACTTTCTTTAAAATATTCACTTATGTCAAATATTGTTCAGAATTTATTTACTGTGAGCAAAATCTTTTTAATTTATTGGATAAGGATTATATTTTAATATAATGAATATATGCTTATAACATGTTTACAAATGAGTAAAGTCTCCAAAAGAAATAATAAATTAATAATAATTTTATACTTCAATAAAATAATTTATTTGTGTTGTTATTCCAATAAAGACATTATATTGTTGGCCAGCATTTGTGGTCAAGAGGTCAGTGACAGCTGCTTTACAAGCAGTTGCCCTGGGTTAGCAGGTTCACTTCCCGGCTGATGCTATGACACATGAGAAAAAAAGACATTATATTGTTAATTTCTGATACACAAATAAAAAAAAATTATTTATCATGTCTATTTTGTTTGTTTCCCCTAAAAAAAAACAAAACTTTTTTCTCCAAGTGGGAGTAATAAAATAATCAACTTGCAAGAAACTATGTGATAAATATTATGAATAATTAAGTTATTATTTAATAAAATCAAATATAAAACACACCTGCAAAAAGTCATTATGTTTTAATGAACTTAAATAACTTTTCTATATTTTAATTATTTTATAATGCCCGCATTGTTTTAAATCCTGCAAGCATTATATCTTCCCTGTGAACATTGCTATGGAGACCACTGTGGTCATAAATATGATATTTGAAATAAGTATGTTTCCCCTGCAAATACTTGATAATATTGGATAAACACAATTTATTAGAAGTATTTTATTATAACATATTTATATTAATATTACAAATTAAGATAATTTGTATGGTGAATTAATTTGAAAACATGAATTTAAATACTAGGGAACTATTTATTTTCAATGTAATCAATATATATAATAATTTAAATTTATGGATATTTGTTTGAATGGTCATTAATTTATCCTATCCTTGCTAGTACAATTATGTGAAATTTTACCAAGGATATCCAAAGAAAATGCATTTTATATTTCATAATTATCTTATAGATTTTAATATAAAAGTTATACTGTATTATATGATGGATATGTTTTCTCCACAAAATGTTGTTGCCAACATTCCTCTCCATATTCCAGTTTAATAGAAAAGGATTCAAGAAGAAAGCTGAAGGACTTTTATCAAATTTATTCATTGGATGCTAAAACCATGGTTGAATGTATTTGTATTATAATTTTGCACACCATGTTTTATTTATGTGCATAATATTTTCATATTGCATATATGTTTTTTGAAATATTATAAGTTACAATTCTCAGGATAGTACTTTATCATATTTGTATAGTTCCAAAATAGTATGTTTTCCATTTTCCATATGAATTATTTATTTATTGTTATGCTGTAAGCTGAACAAGTAAATGCATGTTTCTATTATTTATTTTATGATTATTTATTGCCTAATGTTAATAGGGCCATATTTGACATTAATTATTGTTATTTATCATATATCACTTTTTTTAGCTACAGTACTTTTGTTAGAGATGGTAGATTTATTCTCTCTCTATTTTAGGAGTGTTTATACATGCCAGTATATTTAAAGATGATATTGTTAGTCTTTATCATTAATTTGCTAGCTTATTTTTCAAAACAAATGGTAGCTTTTCTCTCTCTTATTATTCATCATCTTGCTAGTGTTTGTATGCTCTTAGCATATATTTTGAAGATTGTGGCTTAAGCTCTCTATTTTTAGGCTATTCTGATTTTGTTTTGTCACTGATGTACATTCTCATTATTTTTCATGACTAGTGACAAAGTCCTAAATCCTTTATTAGCCCTCAAAAGCAGGCTCATTTTGAGTTATACTATCATACTTTTAGTTTGCTTTATTTAGTTATTTGAAGATGAATTTTGTTTGTAGTTTGTAGTATGTTTAATAAAACATGTGTAATATTTTGGCTATAGTTTATCTGGAATTTTAGTGGTTTTATCAAGATATTATTACCTCTATAGCATTTTTGGTTGGCTTAAACGTGAACAATTCATTGTAAATGTGCAAGTCTGATATCTGAGGTTTGCTAATAATGAGGACTAAATATGATAAATAATTAATTTTAAATTTCAAAAGTTCATCACTGGATTGGTAGGTTATTATTACTGAATATGTTAAATATTCATCAAATGGACATTGAGACTAACAACAATTGATGATAACCCACTATTTATTGCAGTTCATTATCAATAAACTCTTTGAAGACTAGATGGCTCAGTTGGTTAAAGCATTATCTTAAAATTTAATTTTCAGTAATCTAAAGGTCCAAGTTTGATGTCCATGCTGGTATTGTCACTGAGACTGATACCAATTGATGATAACCCAGTAGTTGTTGCAGTTGCTTATTAATAAACTCTTTGGAGACAGGATAGCTCAGTTGATTAGAGGGTTACCTGAAAATTCAATATTCAAGAATCTAAGAGTACAGGTTCGATTCCCATGCCAGTAGTATCACTGAAATTATAAAAGTTGATGATAACCCAATATTTATTGCAGGCCCTTTTTAATAAACTCTTTGGAGAGAGGGTGGCTCAGTTGGTTAGAGTGCTATATTAAAGTTCAATATTCAAGAATGTATGGGTCCAGGCTCAATTTCCATGCCAGTACAGTCACTTGTCAGATAACACTTGAAGAGGAGAGTAGACTAACACCTATTGAAATGTTGTACATATATTAATGTGTGTGCTATTATTAACAGTCGAATGTAATTGGAAAATTTAAATAAAGTTAATTTTTTAAAAGAGATTCAATACTTAATATTAGATGATGGAAACAATCTATTATATAAATACAATTATTTATTAAACATTCTGACTGGGAAAAAAGAAATATTAAAAAAAATTGAATTGGAGCTTCATCAAATAATTGACATATTTTATAAAAATTACAACCAAATCAGAAAATTCTGTGAGAGCATGTTCTTTTAAAAAACAAAAAAACAAAAAGCAGCAAATTCGAAAACGTTTTCTGAAGGTAGTTTATAAAGGACTGCCTCAAATCTACTATAGAATTAACCTTCCCAGAACATAAAAAATAATTTAAGAGTATATCTCACGAATATAGGTTCGAGACAAATTAAAAAAATTGTCATTAAATGTAAAACAATCATTAATAATAATGAGGTCACTTTAATTTTAATTTAGAAAGAAATTATGACCATTTAAAAAGGATTGAAATTGAGCTGCCAGTTGAAGAGGTTTCCCAGCCTTAATGATTAAAAGTAAATTAATTAAATATTTGATTAATTATAGTAGGATAATTTTTAAGTTGATAATTCTGTGTTACCCATGAATGAGATTATAAATATCCAAATGGAACTTGGTAGAAAAAAGATTTCAATCCTGACCTCTTGGTTTTTTAAGGAGGTACACCAGGTATTGATGATTGAGGTTCTCTAGAAAAAAGTTAAAAATAAATGAATGGCTTTGATTTTTCTTCATATATTTTACATGGTCTTATTCATTGACTTCATGTATTTTAGATAAGATAAAACATTCTAAATTGTGATCAAATTCTTCAAAGGTGCTGTTCATGGTCTTATGATATGAAATCAGTTTCTTTAATTTTTTTGAGGTATAGGATTTTTCTCTACAGGCTTGTTGATTTTTTTTATCTTTATTCAGTTGCTCTTAGTTAAATCTTCCATGTGTGATTGCAAAACCTCTTCAATGTAGTAATCATCAATTTTTTATTGATGTTATTATCCAAAATGTAAGAAAGGTACTGCATTAATTGTTTATGTTATTACATATCGAATATTGTGATTATTTTTTGATCCATAATGTTAAAGAAGTGATATGGATATTGAGGGTATTAGAAAAAAATCAATATCACTGGGGAAAAAAAGGGATGATTTCACTGTGCAAATGTGCAGACAAATGGGCTATGAAAGGGAGAATAAGCTTGCAGTTGACAGTTTTTTATATTATTCTGAAAAATTGTTGATCATTGCATGGAAAAAAAACCATACTGAAGTTTCAATTTTTGTAGATTCAAAATTTTGTAATATACTAGGAAGTACATCAATCTTCTCACAAGTGCTGTTTTAATATAAACTGAACACACTAAGTGCATGTCAATTATATTAAACAGTGCACGTGTGAAGGCTGATTTATTTCCAAAATATATTACAGTAAATACTGTAAATGCAATATATGGGTAAAAGAAAAAACAGGTGTTATTGACCTCTTTGAAAAAATTATAAGACTGGAATTGGGCTGGACATTTACTGCTAGAAGAGATTATAATAGATGGACAATTGAAATCTTAAAATGGATTCCAAGAGATTGTAAAAGACCCAGAATGAGACCACATGAGAGTTGGATGAAATAAGAAAGTGTGCAGATGTGATGTGGAGAAGAGAAGCTAAAGATAGGGGAAGATGGTTTGAACTTGGAAAGACCTTCATTCTGCAGTGGATTGATAATGGTTGATGATGATGATGATGACTGCATTAAAATATCTATCGATGTATTTAGATTCTAAAATTATTGTATACTACTTGCAGGTGGTTAAAAATCAGATAAATTATTGTGTAATATTTGAATTATGTTCATGCAATTTAAACATCATTTAAAACATCAGGTATAATAGATTCATTCCCTGAATAATGCATGGCAAGAATAGATTGGCTTGCTTGAAGGACACTTCTTCTTTAAAATTTTTGCTTTCCAGTGAGTGAGTGTTAATTCATCTTGAAACAATGCAAATGTGAAGATTAATTTACTTTGATATATATTACAGTAAAATTGCCACTATATAAAAATAAACATTTAGATATTCATTGTTTTACATACTTATGCAAAATTATTTAGAATTACAAAAGCAATCTATAATAGTATCTCATTTAACTTTAGTGTTGTGATCATAAAGACTTATTACTCATCAACAGTGCAAGGGTAACCAAATTATAGTAAAGTAGATTACCAAAATTTAATTCTACACTTAACATTAAAAAAAATGTTCTGACATATTAAAAAAGAAAATATGAATTTAAAGTATTCTATGTTTAAATATTATAATCAATATTTAAGGCTTTTTTTACTATTTACTATAGAGATTTACATCTATAACACTTTATATACAAATACTCTAAGCTATGATCTTTTTTTAAGACATGAAATGGTAACCATTATCTTGAAATGACATAGCATTTTTTGAATAATACAGTAGTTGCTATAGCAGAAATATGGGCCATTTAAATAAAAAGCATGAAGCTTCTTTAGTTTATTTGTATTGCATTTTCATTATACAAAATGTATTATTAAAGGTATTGTGCACAAAATCATTTCCCTCCATTTTGTTTATTAAAAATATGTTTATAACAATAGCCATTTTTATTTCACTGAAATTAATATTCATAAAGGTTATAATTTAAAATTCATGACTAAACATTTTAGCTTTTAGTATGTTGTCATGTATATCAGTTATAGAAGATGGAGTGGATAGCTGACGAGAGCTTGAAGGTCTTTATTCAAATTCCCATTAATTATATCTAAGATTCAGTATATCTCAATAGGCTTGTATTTAAATATTACCCATTCAGACTGAATTCTGCCCTGCCCTCTTCTGCATATTTAAATGAACATGTTAAGGTCCTACATATGAGGCTTTGATCAGAGTGACTTAAAGTCAACATGGGCATGATAACAATGCTGACATCAGCAGAGGCATTGAACATTCTGTCATCAGATTTTCAATAATATACATGACTAAAGAGTTGGAAAGTGGAGAGGATTGAAGCCTGTCCATTAAAGTTGGAAGGTTTGCTATTTTTATATAAACTTATCACTGATTATATATGTGTGTGGGAGATGATAATCTGGATCAACTGATGAGGGCTGGTTCTGCATGAAATGCATATATTCGAATCATTTACCTTTTTCACATGGATGTGGTCATGTGTATTGGTTATACAAGATGGAGTAGATAACTTAAGGGAGCTTGAAAGTCTGTGTTTAAATCCCCTTTAATTACATTTAAAGTTTAGAATATTTCAATATACTTTTATTTAAATTACTAATACATAACTGTATACAATTTAAAATTAACTTTTAATAATATACAACCACAATTTATTTTCATTGTTATGCTGAATGAAATTTGAAATTTTTTTTTGGCACTATAATTTTTAAACCATTAAAAATGTGACACGATCCCCATTTTTTAAGCTTACACAATCTGGTAAAACAAAAACAATTCTCTTCATATAGTAGCTTCAGCCTGTGCGAGTCAGAGAAATTGATGGATGGGTATTAGAAGTTTTGTGTATCTAAGTCCCTATCTAGTGTGTAACCATCCAATATTTTCAGATTAGTTTTTAGCTTATGGCATTTATCAGTCTGTAGCCTTGGATCTGAGAGCACTGCACCTAGATCTTTGAATCTATTGCAGCTCTTCAGTGGCTACTTGTTACCCATTTAGTTAACTATGAAGCTATGAGCCTCAAAATAAAAATACAATAACGTTTCCAATCCAAAGTAATTCACTTGTATGATTTTACAGACCTGAACACAGTTCAGGCACAAATATATAGATAAATTACTGATAATCTATTGGTTAAGCAATAACTGGGGTGATATGATTTATGTATGAGTAATCAATTAACTATATGTAGATATGGTTTAATATATAGTGAAAGTGATTGAATTGTGAATATGAAGATGGTGATCCAAATGTTGACTCTTTTATAAAAGCCAACATTTTATTTTGTAATTAAATTACATTCTTTAAATCTGGCTAGAGATAATTTTTAGTTTTAAAAATGATTATTGATAATCATAATGTATTTACCTAAAAAGGTGACAAAGTTATCAGTGTATAAAATAAGATATTTATTGAACTGTAATAATTTAAATCCTGAACAAATGATGAAAACATGTAAGAGATTGTAAGGTTCATTACGAAATGCATATCTTAACAATCATTTGACTTTTTATATGACATTAATAATTGTTTTAGAGATGCATGGTGGAATGAAAGCTTTATTTATATATATATATATATTGTGAATCTATTTACATAGAAGCTGATCTACTTTGCTAATGTGATTTCTTTTAATTTCCTGAGCAGCTGATGACATTAAGTTTGACTAACAGAAACATATGCCCTGCAAGTATTGATTTTTTTATCAAATGTTGCCATGTAAAAGACCATAAATTTCTATAGAGATCATAAGTAAAATAACAACAATATGTTTCATATTTAATTAAAAAATCATTAATTAATTAATATTCATATTTAAATTTAAAGCAAAGTTATTCAAAAATGAATAAGATAAACTTTGCCATTTCATTTAACAGTAATTGATATAAAAGAGGCTTTAGTTAAATTATCACTAAAATTTGCTTTCAGATTTTGATATCAAATTAATAATCTACAAAGCACATACGATATGCAAGTTGCAAAAGCTATACGCCTGAAAAATATTAATCATTCAATTAAGGCTGAGCGCTTTCAAGGTTCCATACCTTATAATCATAGCCATATTGAAAACTGCAAGATTGTTTGTATTAGACTTAATAATCATTGCAAATCTATTTAAATTGAAATTGAATTGAAAGTTTAAGGTGATTTTAACTGATCATTTGAATAGATGCTAGCATTAGGTTTGATTAATGGAAACACATGTTCAACAAGAGTTTAATAAATATTTTCATCCAACATTGTCTTACATAAGACTGCAAATTTGATAAATTTTAACAGAGGTTTAAGTAAAATAATGTTAATATATTATATAATTAAGTGGCATTTAATTGTTTTATATTTATATGAAGGTAAATTTTTCATGTGTTTTATATTTTCTTCACCTGTAAAGTGATAGTGGTTCTAAAAGTACCATAGTGAGTGAGAGTAGTCTGAATTTTGTGCATGGGTGCAGTATGATAGAATTGAGGTGAGGGTTACACTAAAAAAAAAAAACTTGAATATATGAAGTTTTTTGGGGGCTCATATATATATATATACAAACACCATTTGTATTGCAGAATGAACACAAACACATAAATGTACACATCACTAATTATTTAAGTGATATCAAGGCTTATTAACGTTTCTGGATATAGCTATAAATATTGAGAGGCTGTATATTATATATTGAAATGCTGGCAAGCAATGGTAGGCCATAGCAACTGATGGTCAACAGTAGCATATGGCTGCAGTGCCATCTTAATTATTTACTCCCTTTTCTTTATAATAGACTTTTTAATATACATATTTATATAAATGAAATAAATAATTGAATGGTTTATTATTACTCAATTAGTATAGAAATTCACGTAAATTTTGAACACCGGAAGTTCATGCGATTCAAGTGCCTTCGGTTATAGTGCTTGCTGCTCTACTACCAACCTAAACCACGCAGGACAACATAAAAAAAATGAAGCCTTGTAACAAATTGTCTTTTGTTAAATGTAAATTAAATAATTATTAGATTAAAAGCAATAACAATTGTATAATATTTATACAAATATTAATTGAATGGTTTATTTTAATTCAATAAAATTTGTGGAAAATTCGATTGATATAAGAGCGCCTCAAACGGGAGAATTTGACGGCAATCTATCGACCTTCCATTTTATATTGATCACATTACCACTACTCTAATCCATATTTATATAAATCATACATATACGTTAAACTAAAGAGGACATGTATTACCTAAGAAACCAATTATTATATATTTAATCAGGCGCTTTTAGAAGGCAGATAGGGCAAAATGCTTTTGATTAAGCTTCTGAAATGTTTTTTTAACAGTTAGATTAATATTAAAAAATCGCTTGATTAAACGTTTGTATTTTTTTTATAGTAATAATATATTTTTTGACAAATACTATATAAGCAATATAGAAAAGCAAACTTAAAATCTAAATGTATCTGTTATTCTACGTCTGGCGAAGGTCAGTTTCTTTTTCACCGCTGATCCCGTGGAGTTTTGCTTTTAATTGGTTTTTTTGATGGAAGTTATGACAACTTTAAACTAAGCTCCTAATGTTTAGGGATTCTATATTACGCGAATTGGGACAGCCCTGGTGAAATGAAACCGAAATTAATTGACTTGTGAATGCAATTTAAAATTGAGTTATAGTGTTATACCATGCCATTTTATTCTACTATAGAATATCTTCTGGAGAAACCCTGTCAATAGGGAATTGTTTTAATTTTATCAGATGATCGTACGAAGACAATATTAATAAAATGAAACGATCGAACCCAGTGTATATGGAATTTTTATTAACTGTAATTGATAAAGAAATTACTTTCTAAACAAAGTTTATTTCATAAAAATGAAATATTAGAAATGATATCGAAGTTTTTCTAAAAAAATTAATAATAATAAAAGAAAAGACCTTGTCTAAAATCAATGGAATTAAAAAAAGTATTTTGAGAAATATATTTAAAACATTGAAAAAAAATATTTTATACTTTCTCAAGTATTAATCAGCATTGTATATATTTGCGATTCCATGTTTACATTTAAGTCTTAATTAAATTCATCAGAAATATTAGCAAATACACCACATCCTTTATTTTGCTGTAATATCTTATATAGATGAAATTTATCTACTATTTTGAACATTTTTTAGCCAAAAACTTTTATTGTATCTATATCATACACAATCTACATTTCGACTGTCCTGCAATCTTCTTCAGAACCACTTTATTCGAAACATTCAAAGTAGTGATAAATTGGATCCTAATTAAATTCGTTTTTTTAATATTATTTGTAATTCTTTAGCCGAGAGGTCATCACAGCAGCCTTGCAAGCAAGTAATTGGTTGCAGACGGTTATGGGTTCATGTCCCGACAGATGCTATGACATATGGGAGGAAAAAGCTGATTTATTAGCAGTAATAATCCACTCTATTTATTTTAAGTCAGAGCCTTTTAGTGTTAGCTTAAGTAATAAAAATCTATAGATGTAAGTGTTATTTACTTATGGATCTCAGAATTGAACACTTAGCAGAAGAGCAATACAAAGACTTTAGACCATTCAATGAAATAGGGAGAGAGTATGTTGGGAATATGTGAGTGAAAGAGCAAACATGTATCTCTGACAACATTGAAAGAAATAAACAAAGGCAAAACTCTCCATACACAATTATGTGCTAGTATAGAAATGGTGATCATGTGATGTTTATTGAAAGAAATAATTGAAACGGAATTAGGCTGAACATATTATTATAAAAATGTGATAATACATGGATAATTAAAATTATAAACTATCTCCAAAAAAATGTAATAGACAAAGAAAAGGATTCACATATGAAATGAAAAGATGAAATAAGGAAATGTGATGTGGGGAAAAGCAACTGGATTAAAGATGGAAAGTCCTTCATCCTGTAATGAATGAATAAGGCTTGATAATGATAATATGCTATAAAAATAATTATCATATTTTATAACAAAAACAATTATTGATTTATTTCAATATTTTGAAAGTTGTCTAAGAAGAGGTTTTATTTGGTGTGTGTGTGTGTATATATATATATAGACAAGAGTTGATCATGCTTTTGGCCAGTGAAGCTAGTTTCATAACACACATGAGCTGTATAATTTATGTGGAATGCTAATTTATGTATATTAATAATTTACATATTCCATTTTGTAGATAGTTGAAAACTTTTTTTTATTGATTGTGGAGGAATGATTAAAAATAAACCACACGTCTTTTATCTTTCGCTTTCTGTCACCACGTTCAGGATAGACCATCTTAACAATTATTGGGTTTAAAATGTGACTAGTCTGTCGGCATGCTCTAAAAAGATAATTTTATATTTGGGATCATTTTTCATGTTTGTATGAGTACTTGTGTTATGAGATTCTGGTATTGGATGAGACACCCATAATATTACAGATCTACAAGAATATTTACTGCATTCAATTTTATAAACAGTTTGGAGGGATAGGTTTGTCATGGGAGATTTTATTCTTTGTATTATTTAATAGACTGTTTAAATTAGGAACAGGGGATTCTCAGACTTACATTATACATTTTAAAGCATATGTTCTTCATCATGTATAATGTTCTTAGTGAACATTCATAATGTTGAAATAAATCAATTACAATTAGCATTAGAATAGGATTTTTTTTTTAAAAAAAAAAGATTATTGTAAGTTAAATTACATATTTTTGAAGTATAATACAATGACAATTCTCTAATGCCATCTAGTGTAAGTTTCAGTAATCAATGATTACCAGATGCATATGAGGTCTCTATCCTTAGCATTTAAATTCCATCCTCAGACTAGTTTCTATCCTTTGCATCTACCAATGAGGCCTGCGACTCAAAGTTCAAGTTCAAAGTTCAAAGGGATGTAGATAGGAATCCAGAAATTATCCCTAACTTTATTTTGCCTGTCAAGCAACTTGAAATGCAAATCAGCCGTAAGGTATTGAACCCAAATCAATCTGCTTATCATATTCTTTAAATGATTTGTTAATTTAAATATTATGTTATTGTTATATTTAACCTACATTTTTGAGTGAATTTAATTTACAAATTACAATCTGTAATTTTTTATATGCCTTATTTTTATTTATATCTGCACCAATTTTTTTTTCTAGCAATCAATTTAAGTTTTAGCAAAAAGATTAAAAAAAAAAAAGGAAAAAATCACACAGTTTAGACCATAGCCCATTGCTTAACAATATTTGTCAACATCAAATTGATGGAATTTAATATAAGGTTATAGTTTATAATATAAATTATATGTATTGGTACAAGGCTTGTGAATTATAAGTTGTAATGCTAACCATCTGTGTTAGTTAATCATTGTTGAGCAGATTCTGTGAGTGAATATATTATACATTCATACACACACATATATATATATTGTAACGGGATATATATATATATGCGTTACATTTAAATTTCAATACTTAACTTTTTTGTAAATATCTAATACTGAATTAAAAGCACCAACGTTCAAAATGCACAAATAACAAATTATTAATTTATTAATATGTTTGATTTAAATATTAAAATAAGATAAGCTTTAAAAAATTATAGAATCAATGCAAAGACTCTAATCTTTAAATAAAATACTATAAAAACCTTTTGATTTTAAAAATAACGAAGAGAGTTTTTAATCTTAAAAATAAAAATTACAAACAGATCCTTAGGGCAAAATGACCATTGAAAAGATGATTATGAAAGAGATAAGAGTCAAGGAATAGAAACAAAAGACTTGCTTTTTCCACCAAAAGATATAGACACAGACCTCAGTGGAAAAATCCAAGTAGCCACAAACCCAAAATTATTTAGCCACAAACCCAAAATCTACTTGGCCACAAACTCAACAAACCAATGAAATATAGATATGAAATATGTTTGATGGATCCATGCATTCCAGAGATAAGGTGCCTGAGGACTGTAAAAAGGAAGAATTCAAAACAAATAATGAATCGGAGAATTAGAAAATTAATGTTTTAAATTCATTCGTCTTTGCTGAAAGTAGAAATAAAAATTTAAAAAGCTATTATCACCAATCACCCAAGATGTAATCAGCTTCATCATGCTTCCTTAGGTTCAGCCAGCCGAAGGCAGCCTTCATCTCCACAGATCTCAAAATCGAACCACTGGAACCATCTTCATAAAACGTCTTTGGAAATCTTCATAAAATCATCATCGTCTGCAAGAAATGGCTCTTGCGTAACTCAGATCTTCATCGTAAAGGAACGAGCACGGAGAGAGGAAAGTATAAATTATAAATATGAAATATAAACTTTTCAATTTAAAATCTCCGAACTTTAATTTTATTTAAATATGAACTATAGACTTTAGACTTTCTTTCCAAATCAAACCAGAACTTTATTTTTTTATAAACTTTGCAATTTTAAATTCTTATCTAAAGTTTTAAACATAATCTCTTAAAATATGTATTGTTTTTTTATTTATTCATGCTTAATAAGATCTGTTTGTAATAGGGTATGGGGTTTGCGATTGCAAACTTAAATTTAAAGATGAAAACACTTATTGTTATTTGTGCATTATTGAATTTAAAAGAAAGGAAAAGTAGGTTAAATAGTATTTGTAGTAAAAATGAGTTAAATATAATGTGTCATGCAAAATGATTTTAAAACCTCAAACTAAATATTTTTTTAAAAATTAAATTAATAAAATGATTTAAATATTAGTTGAGTGTAGATGGCTGCTAGACTCGTTTAAATATATGTTAGTTTTAAAGGGGTTTTTGATTTCAGATTATTTGTTTTGTAGTTGTGTCAATGCTGGTGGAGAGATATATGGATGTTTATATCAATGTAATGTGAAGTGTGTTAGCCCATAAGGGCGATGAGTCCAACTGAATGCATGACCCCAAAAAGGTGGTCATACCATTGCAATGGATGCTGACATATTTCCTGCAACATTGACCCATTCCAGCTCTATGGATTGGGACAATAAGCTGGCAAGATAGACCGTTCTCCCATCCATATGTAGTGTTATTCTTTTTATTATATTACATGCATGATCCTTTGGCCAGACAGATGTAAATTCCTGTACTGGACAAAAGTCATGTTTTCTCCAATAATATCACACTGTTCAGATGCGCATTCCTGTCAGCGTGATTCTATGATAACATGTTCACATTGCATTGGTTGCTGATATATATCTGGAAGCAAGCGTTGGTGTGGCTGCAGACTTTTAGCCTGGAGTCAAATGTTTTGAAAATCTTTTAAGTGTGTCGTCTAGGTGGCTCATCTATACTCAACATTCTAAGATTAAAAATTAAAGTAAAAATAATAATAAATAATAATGAAACTTAAATAATAATTTTTTTATATAGTAATTATTTTTCAAGTTCGTGTTATTATTTATATATACGTAAATAAAGTTACTTTTTGTGTTATTAGTACTGAGAGTGATCTAGTGATTGTTTTTATTATTCTTTATTAAAAAAAATATATTTAATAAATGTTTTAAACCTCTGCTACTCCTTGAGCTAATGACTAGGGCTGGCAGTCGTGATCTTAACAGCGCATATCTGTCTACTTTATAAATTTTCTAGGTTCAAATGGCCTAGTGGCACCCTGTATGGCAGATACGGTAAGACTGTATATATCACTTCTTTTCTGACCATTATAATATATATATATATATTTCTTAGAAATAATAGAATTTTTTTTATGAACCACAGATCTTTTAATGCATGGAGCCATCTCTCCTGGAATGCACAGAGTCTGCCTCATGCTATCTCTGGATTTGTTTGTGATTGTGGGCATTTATCTGTGAGTCATTATTGCATTGCAGCCTATATAGCCTCAAACTAAGATTCAATCACCCTAAAAAGTTGAATTTATATAAATCCTGAAATATAATAAATTACTAATCTTAATGCAGACATTGAGGGTAAGCTGGAAAAATAACATAATGTTTTGTTTGGTACAGACTATTATTTAGCAAAGATGACAGCTGCTTTCAGTTAATATATAATTAACTAATAAACTATATTGTTGCTTGTTTATAATTTAATATATAATTAACTAATAAACTATATTGTTGCTTGTTTATAATTATACAACTAAACTAGCTTGAGTTCAAAGCATTAGAGTGCTAGAATCTGAGATCATCCACTTTTATAATATAAAAGGTTTGATCTGGCAGCTGAACATTTAGTCACCTTCTTTGTTAATAAAAGACCAAATTTAATCTGAGGACATGAATATGAAACTGTCATCTAGAATCTAGTGACTATTTAATTTTCCAATGATGAGTTATATAATAAAGTAAATAAGGTAGAATACAATTCTTAAATCATAGGTTGAGAACAGACTTGGAAAGTCATGTGATACTTTGTTTTGATAGTTATGTGGTGATTATTTTCTTATCTTTGAGTTAACAACGATATGTAGGTATTAAAACTAAAGGAGTGCTTTGCTAACCAAGAAATGTATTTTTAGTTTTATATACATAAGCTAGTTCCTACCATATGTGAGAATGATGCAATGGAAAAATATTAAGCTATCAATATAGAGATGAAGATTCACATGATACAGTACTTCTTGCCCTCCTGATGAGCAAAGATTGTTTGTGAATTGTATGCATAGTGAAAAAGAATGGTCTGATTGTCTGTGGAAGTGAATGGTTATGTTCTGCTAGAGTTGAGATGAGAAGTGCACCAGTGAACAGTAAATAAACTTGGAAAATATTTCTGCATTACAAACATTATATACTCCACAATGTGTTAAAAAATACAGAAACCAGTCTCTAACGTGTGAAAATGTGCACTCTACTGACAGTAGTGCCACCCACTGCAAGCCATAGTAATCATAAATGCTAGAAAGTCTGAGAATATTGCATGAGTAGGAATTAGACAGGGATTTTATGCACAAAGCTTCTAGCATTCATCGATTACTATGGTTTACAATTGTTGGCACTAATGTATGGAGAATCTGCTACTGTTTTAAGAGTTTGTGTAAGCATAGGAAATAGTGATCATGTGATATTGTACGAGGGTGATATAATGAAGAAACATCATGCTGTCAACACAAGCATAGAGATTCAAATATTTAATATCTCAGTTCATAGTTGTTCACAAAATGTTTTTCTAATGACACAGGAAGGTCTGGTTTTCTGCTTAGGTTAATGTTGTGATATAGTAGAATTGAGGGTCTTTATAAAGAAAAAAAACCTCGATATACATAAAATACAAAGAATAAATTCTTTATGTTGCTTTTGCAAATTAAAAATAAATCCTAGATATAATAAAATATATTTATCTAACAACAAAATGATATATGACAATATCGGTAATATAGTCATATAATCATAACATATAAAAGCTCTTTTCAGCAAATTTTAAATTTTTGCCCTTTTCAACATGTCTTAATTACAAAAAATAACCTATACTGCATATATAGTGACATCTACCAGCTCTATATAAAATTAACACAAGCCTATAATTACACTTAAATATCTTTCTAATAACACTTATTATACAACCCTCCATTCATTTTTCATTATCCAATTATTAGTTATAAAACATCAATTAATTTAACTAATATATATATATATATATATATATATATATATTAACTAATATATATATATATTAACTGAAAAGAGACCCTTTGATTCCTCTTGGAGGCCTTAAAGGAACCGAGCAGGGCAAATTCCTAATGTCCACTCCATACGTTCTTGTCGTTGCAGCTGTTATTACTATATGTTTATTCATATAGTATACGAACATGGATGGGCTGCTCACCAACACGCATTAGCCAGCGTGGTGAGTTTATTGGCTTTTTACCTCTGAGTTTAAGATCAAGAAACACCATGGTCTTTCTTCTCAGTGCCTGATAAGGCAGAATGAATGTTTGTGTAAATGATAAAGATTTTTCCCAATTATACAATTATGACAGACAAAAATAAAGCATGGCCCTTAATCCCAGGAGGCTGTAAAGTCACCAACCAAGGCAGCGGTTGGTGGACGAAGGCGGAGGGTGCTAAGAATATCCTGGAGGCGGACCCAGGCTGCCATTTGATGACGACTTTTTATTTAGGTACTTACAACTGCAGATCACTTTCAAGTGAAGGAAGATTGCAAGAATTAGAAGAAGAACTCTCTTATATTAAATGGGATATTATTGGACTTTGTGAAGTTAGAAGAAAAGGTGAAGAGACAATTGATTTAAAAAGTGGACATATGCTCTATTATAAAGGCACAAATATTGGAAATACAAGTGGAGTAGGATTCATTATAAATAAAAAGTGGAAGAACAATATTGTGGAGATTGATGGTGTATCAGACAGAGTGGCAAGATTAGTTATACAACTTAATAGCAGATATCAAATGCAGATAATTCAGGTTTATGCCCCAACAAGTTCTCACAGTGAAGAAGTAGTAGAAGATTTTTATATGGATGTACAAAAGGCTTTTGATCAGAGTAAACAACATTTTAAAATTGTTATGGGAGATTTTAATGCTAGAATTGGTAAACAAATGAAAGATGAAAGTGTTGTAGGTAATTTTGGTTATGGTAATAGAAATGAGAGAGGACATAGACTTGTGGAGTTTGCAGAGAAGGAAAAACTTTATATTATGAATTCTTTTTTTGAGAAAAATGTTAGAAGGAAATGGACATGGAAGCATCCAAATGAAGGTACAGCAGAATTGGATTATATTTTGACTAACAGGAAATACATATTTCAAGATTGTAATGTTCTTAATAAATTTAACACAGGAAGTGATCATCGATTAGTAAGGGGTAAGATACATGTTAATGTAAAACTAGAGAGACAAAAATTATTAAGAAAAACTATATTTACAGTTGATATTCCTAATCTTCAGAAATATTCTAAAGAATTTAAATTAGAACTTACAAATCGGTTTCAAGTATTAGTAGATTTTGAACATGATTCAGATTTGAATGAAATTAATATGAAAATAACTGATACACTTTTAAAAACTGCAACAAAGATAGCTGGTAGAAAAAAGCAGCAATTGACTAATAAAATTTCTACTGAGACTAGAGAACTTATGAAGAAAAGAAGGAATATGAAGATATGCAAGAATGATGCATTAAAAAGAATTGAATATCTCGAATTTTGTAAAATGGTGCGGAAAAGAGTTGAAAATGATATAAGAAAGTATAACTGTGAACTAGCAAGAAAAGCTGTAGAAGAAAATAAAAGTCTTAAGAATGTAAAACAACATTTTGGTATTGGTAGGAAATTTATATCTGCAATAAGGAAAAAAGATGGAATTATTACTAAAAAGAGGGATGACATTATGAAATTGGTAGAAGATTTTTATCAAGAATTATATAGTAATAAAGAACAAGTACCTCCTATATCTATTACATCTTCTGAATTGCCCAGAATTTTAAATGAAGAAGTGAGAAATGCAATTAAATGTATGAAAAAAGGAAAGGCTCCAGGTAATGATGGAATTATAATTGATATATTAAAAGAAGCAGGTGAAGAAACAGAAAAAATATTAGCAAAGTTATATACCAAATGTCTAAATGATAAAGATGTACCGGATGATTGGAAGACTGCAGTAATAATATTAATATTTAAAAAAGGTGATAAAGAAGATATTAGAAATTACAGACCTATCAGCCTTTTATCAGTTTTATATAAAAATTTTACCAAGATAATTACAACTCGTCTACAGAGAACCTTGGATTTTCACCAACCAAGAGAACAAGCTGGATTTAAAAGTGGTTTTAGTACAGTAGATCATATTCAAGTATTGAGAGAAGTTATAGAAAGGACAAATGAATATGAGTTGTCATTATGTTTTGGATTTGTAGATTATGAAAAGGCATTTGATTCTATAAACATTTCTTCAGTGATTAAAGCATTGGATCATCAAGGTATAGATCCAGGATATTGTCATATTTTAAAGAATATTTATAAAAATGCAACAGCAACAATTAGATTACATAATGATACTGGGAAAGTCAACATTGAGAAAGGTGTAAGACAAGGTGACTCCATATCTCCAAAACTTTTTACAGCAGTGCTGCAAGAAGTATTTTGTGGATTAAAATGGGAAACTAAAGGAGTGAAAGTAAATGGAGATTATTTAAGTCATTTAGATTTCGCAGATGATGTAGTTGTTTTTGCAAATAATGCTTCCGAGCTGCAGGAAATGTTGCAGGAGTTATCAGATGAAAGTAGGAAAGTAGGACTAAGGATAAATGTTAAAAAGACTAAAGTAATGTTTAATCGATTTGCTCAAAATATAAAAATAAAGATTGATTATGATGAATTAGAAGAAGTTAAGAGTTACAAATACCTTGGTCAGATTATTAATACAGATGGAAACATAATAGAGGAAATTAATCATAGAATTAAACTTGGTTGGAGTGCTTTTGGTAGAAATAACATGATATTAAAAGGAAATATGCCTATGTGTTTGAAAAGAAAGGTTTTTAACAAATGTGTTTTACCAGTTCTTACTTATGGATCTGAGACTTGGACACTTAATAGAAGATCAATACAGAGACTTCAGACCACTCAAAGAAGTATGGAGAGATGTATGTTGGGAGTAACAAGAAGAGATCGAAAATGCAATGTATGGGTAAGAGAACAAACAGGTGTTACTGACCTCATTGAAAAAATTAAAAGATTGAAGTGGAGTTGGGCTGGACATATTGCTAGAAGAGATGATAATAGATGGACAATTGAAATTTTAAACTGGATTCCAAGAGATTGTAAAAGACCCAGAAGGAGACCACATGTAAGATGGATGGATGAAATAAGAAAATGTGTAGGGGTGATGTGGGGAAGAGAAGCTAAAGATCGGAGAAGATGGATTAAACTTGGAGAGACCTTCATCCTGCAGTGGATTGATAATGGTTGATAATGATATATATATATATATATATATATATCATATATATATATATATATATATATATATATATATATAATAAATTACAGAATAATCCACATTAAAATTTCTAACTAAATCCATCACCTGTATTGTAAAGTAATAATTAGCAGCAGGCAAAATAATTAATTCATTTCTTTTCCAATATCTAAGCTGTTAACCAGATTTTACATTAGACAGTAATAATTCTAAGGCCAAACTTTTAAATCAAGGCAGCATATATTATTTGTATTTATATGTTGCGCTATTTACATCATCTAATAGGGGTATATAATGTCTTTAAAAAAATGAAACTATTTAAATATTCCAAATACATTCAACTGTCAGTAATGTCACACAGGTTAGTATAAGCAAAGACAAAACTCCCCATACAGTAGTGCCACCCTGTGCCACACAGAGTAATCAATGGATGCCAGAAGGCTTGTGCATAAAATCCCTATCTAGTGCCTACTCATCCAATATCCCCAGACTAATTTCTGGCTTGTGGCCATCATCATTGAGGAGCCTTGGATCTGATAGCACTGCACCCAGATCTCAGGATCTAATGCAACCCTCCAGCAGCCACCTTTTAACTCTACTTTACTACAAAACTATGAGAATGAAATTGAAAACATTGTTAATATCTTCAATCTAAGCTCAATAGCTTATATAGTCATATGGGTCCGAACTCAATTCAGCACCCATACATTTTGGTGTCTTTGGCTCTTAAACAACCATAGCCACCACTATCCTATTAGGCAGGATTGGTGTTAAACCATCAAACAGCACATGATCACCATCTCTATACTAGCACATAATTTGTTGTAAACAAAGGCAAAACTCCCCATACAGTAGTGCCACCCTGTGCAAAACAGAGTAATCAATATATGCCATAGTTTTGTAGTAAAGTAGAGTTAAAAGGTGGCTGCTGGAGGGTTGCATTAGATCCTAAGATCTAGGTGCAGTGCTATCAGATCCAAGGCTCCTCACTGATGATGGCCACAAGCCAGAAACTAGTCTGGGGATATTGGATGAGTAGGCACTAGATAGGGATTTTATGCACAAGCCTTCTGGCATCCATTGATTACTCTGTTTGGCACAGGGTGGCACTACTGTATGGGGAGTTTTGCTTTGTTTACAACAAATTATGTGCTAATATAGGCCCGCAAGACCGGAAGAAGAGGGGAGATTAATACCTCTCAAAACATTATGCATATACTAACCTGTGTGCTGCTAAACAAAGGCAAAACTCTCCATACAGTAGTGCCTTCTGGCATCTATTGATTACTCTGGTTAGCACAGGGTGGCACTACTGTAAGAAAAGTTTTGTCTTTGTTTACAACAATTATGTGCTAGTATGAGATGGTGATCATGTGATGTTTAGCTGTGTGCTACTAATAACAGTTGAATGTATTCATTATATTTAAATAAAGTTACATTTTTCTAAAGACATTCAATACTCATATTAGATGATGAAAATAGTGCAACATATAAATACTACTAAAACAGCATCATCATAAACCTTTCGGAGACACTAAGAATATAATATTGATTTTTTAAATAATTTGGCAAGTTTTTAAATTTAGTAACAATAGAGGGGAAAAAATATCTACCTTAATTCAGATGTATACATTCAAAAGGCCGTAAAAATATTTTTCAAATAGATAAGGTTGCCTTTTGTGAAAGTAATGAAGTAAAATAAAAGGTCAGAAATATTATTTTGATTAATTATTTTGGATCTAAAGTGATCAAACTCATGAAAACTTCTAATGTTTATGGTGATTGATAAGTTATTTTGAAAATTTGGGCAATTTGGATGAGTAGGCACTAGATAGGGATTTTATGCACTAACCTTTTATCATCCATTAATTACTAAGTTTTGAACTGGGTGATACACTGGTGTAGAGAGTTTGCTAGTTTTAACCGCTTTCGAAGGCATAGGAAATGGTGATTTTGCTTTTGTTGTGTTCTTATAAATCCATGTTAATTTTTAGTACTTCAAAAAATAATTTTATTAGTTATAGAAATTTAATAAGGAATATATTTTTTGTTAAAATATATTATTTTAGCATAAAGTCATAAATCACTTATTTTTGTTATTTCTATCCATTTTTCCCCCTTTTGGTTTATATGTGAGGTAATGCATTACTTTTTTTAATTATTCTTCATTTTTACTTTGTTTTTCAAAAATGTATATTTCATGGAGAAAAAGATATTTTTTTGTTAAAAAATAATAAAAAACATGAAGATTTACTAAATTGCCACATAAGTAGTTCAAAAGTGCACAACTAAAAGATGAACTGTGACACATCATTGCTATAATCTTCTATTTATCAAGCTGCGGTAATTTTTATAGCAGATTTTAAGTGGCTTTCTTTTAAATAGTAGTAAATTTTATGCATTAATAATAAATAATATATGCAAATGTAATAATTATGCAAATATTATGATAATTCAATTTGTAACTTTATTTTTCTTACTGCATTGCCAAATTGATATAATATTAAAGCCATTTATGTTCTTTATTAGTTTTTACAATATAAGTAGAAGTCCTAAAGAAGATTGCTGGGGCAATCGAATCCACCAATAGTATATTGTAAAAGAACATTGTAAAAAGTAATAAAGAACATAAATGATAATTCAATTTATTTGTGAAACTTAGACAAAAATATTTTTACAAAGACTATTAAATAAACTAATAATCAGCTTTTTAAGCTAATAGATTATGTATATATTTACTTTATCTTAGATCACGTCTTAATTTTATTACAAATTGTCATTAATGTCTACAATCAGACAACTATAAATGTATTTTGGAGACATTTTACAGTGCTCTGAGCATTTATTTGTGTAGAGATAATGCAGGAAACAAGATTTCATGGTTTTTGGTTAAATTCTGGATTTGTAAAATTAAAAAAAAAAAGAAAACATCTATTTCATCAATATAATAAAGGAGTTGTGCTTAGCCATTGACTTAGATCTTCAAGTGTCATTTGATTTCATGAGGAATAATTAAAGAATAAACTTCATCCTCAATTATTTTATAAAATTATTCTTGAATATCAATTACGTCTGAATATGTTATTATAATTCATGAATGAGATTCGTAAAAAAATCATTTTAATAAATTTATAAACAATACCTACGTCCTTGTATTAATGCAAATAACAAATGACCACTTTTATCTAAAACCCTAATTACAAATAAACTAAGCAACCTTAAATTGAAAATGAAAAATATTTATATTAAAAGTGATTTTTATAATTATTTATCAGGTCCATAAATAAGTTTAGAAATGTTCAATAGTGGTGATCGTTTTAATGGACTTACTAAAATTATTAGATTTTTTTTTTCGTGCATAAAACGTCTCTCAAAATAATGCAACTGAACTCTGAAATATTTAATCTTTTATTTAGTACAACTAGGATGCAGTTTTGTCACTTCCCTAATTGAATATCGTAATGCAAATTGAATATTTATTTTTTGTTTTAACAAAAGGACATTATAAAGACAAAATTCATGTGAAATCGTTTTAACATAATGTTAATTTATCATCGGATCTCTTTCTCAAATTATCTATACATAAAATAGTTTTTAAATAGTCTACTACAGGATTAAAGCTTCTGTCATTCATTTATAAGGAAACTATAATGACAATTATCTCTTCACTTTATCAGTCCACAATATTACCATATAATACTAAATTGTCCATTCACTTTACTACTGTTACACAATGCTTTATTTACAACTCTTTTTTACAGTTTACTGTACAAAAGGGTGACAATGCAATAAGAAAAAGTGGTTATATTTTTTGAAGTCCACAGTATTCTTTGATGATTTGGATTTCCAATTTCCATACTTCTCTTTCAAACCACACACATTTTTTGCTATAATGTTTCTATCCATTTCATCTTTTCAACTAACATTTTGTATGTCTCCTTTTACTCTGTTCCAATAGTATCTGGATTAATCACCATATTTGCATATTCATGTTATTCCAATTTTTTTATTTTGATTGAATTTATTATAATATGTTCAATATTCATTATTTTCCAAATCTTTTATTGTTTATCAATTCTTCCTTTGACTATCCTACAGCTTTTTTCCAGTAAAACATTTCTTTAATAGTTGTATGAAAATGTCATAATGATTGAATAGTGAACTGTCAAGGTATTTTATTCCTCTAGCTCATTTGATGATTAGAATGGCTTCATGAAATGCATGTGTAGTGAGAGAGAATGATTTGGATTTTTGGACTTGTGGATGGTTTTTATATAGTGGTATTGGTGAGGGGTAAATTCCTATTGGTAGAGAAGGTGACATATCAAAAAAGAGAAGAGTAGTATGTTTATTTTGCAAATAAATTGCAAAAATGTGATATGGTAATGTACATTCTACACTTTCATAAAGTGTTCTGTGAAAACAGGAGACATAAACCTATCATAACTTATATGATTCTTTGAATTTGTATATGGTAATGTAGATTTTATTGATATTCATAAAAATTATTCTACACGAATAAAGTGTGATAAACAGAGCACCAAAAACATTAATTATAAACAACAATTAGCCAAGCACTTTCGGTATTGTATACCAGAATCATGGCAACATACAGGAACTGAATGGTTAATATTCCTGTGCATGCTCAGTGGAATTCTAGTGTTACGCTGATTAATAACATTTTTAGACTTCGCAATAAACCAAGCCTCTTTCAACTTCCTTTTCCGATTATTTGACTCATTGCACACAGTAGTAATATTTTGAGGATAAAACTCGTGACCACAATTACTTTCATGATTTGAAAAAACTGAATTAACCTGCAAATCACTTTTAGATTTTTTTGTACTGATAAATATGCTGTTGCAAATGCGTTAAGACATTGGCTTTCGTTTCCCCGAAATAAATAGCATTACAATCAATTTTTTTGCAAGTAATGGAATAAACCACTTCATACTTATCCATTTCTCCTACATTATCCTTTGAATTATTAATCTATTCAAACACAAAGGGGAACGGAATCCTACATTATAATCTTCACTGACAATATTTTTTTTAATTTCTTACTTATAGGTGATACATAAGCTAAAGTAAACCACTTTTTGACCACTTTATTATTTATATCCACTTTATGTTTGAACTTTAAATTCCAATAAAACAAACACAATTGTCTGTACAATATAGTCTTTATATTCCACCCCTATCAAATCATCCATATATTTATCAATATTATCTTTCCTATCTGCCTCAAATTTACAAAGATGCAAATTACGATATAAGAAACATTTAATCCAGCCATTTTATAATTCAAAGGAACATTCGATGATGGATGTATAAACGCTGGTTTAACAAACATTTTATACCCAAACATATTACAGCATTTATATACATTTACATCTAAATACTTTAAGATACCGTCATTTTAAAACTCAATAGTCCATGACACATCAGAACTCTCATTTAATTCATTGAACATATTCACTATCACATCTTTTGAACCATACACAAAAACATCATCCACATATCTTATATATATTAAATCATAACTCCTTATAAATGGCTCCACAATATGTTTTTCCATTTCTGAAACATATAAACTACACACAATACCACTCACTGCTAATCCCATTGGCCAACCATTTTTCATTTGATAATTATCCTTTCCATATCTTGCAGTAATATCTCCATTAATCCATTCCAACACATCCATAATAAATCTGGCTTTACAAGAGTCTACATTACAATCCATCAAAAGTTTATTAATTACACTTATTGATTTATTATGATCCACTGATCCATACAAATTGCATACATCCAATGAGGCCATATAACCATCATCAACCACCTTGGCAGACTCCAAAATCTGAACAAATTGAAATGTAGAATTAATTGTATATTCGTCAAAACCCACCAAATCTTGTAACCATTTTGCAAATAATTGTGATGCTTTCTGATAATAACAACCCCCAAAATCCATCATCAATCTTAATGGAACATTCTCCTTATGAACTTTAACATTTGCAAACAAACGTGAAACAATTGCAGCTGATGGATAAATCCTCAAATATTCATCTCTACTAAATATTTTACCAACATAAGGTCCCAAAACATTGGAAACAAACTTGTTCTTATACACTTTTAACTTATAATTTTCAACTTTTTCAAAGTTCAATTTAACAATTTGCTGAGAAATTTTTTCTTTATATATATATTCTAACCCAATCAAAAGAAGACGACTTCTATTAAAATAAATGAGCGAATTCAATAAAGAGAATTCGGAAATAAATAAACTCTTTCTTCTAGGACGGGTAGCAAACCCTACATTACCTAATATAGCTCGACGTTTGGTTAGTTATAATAATTCAGCTACAGTGATATGCAGTTCAGACAGAGATAGAATAAAAAAAAAATTATCATTAATAAAATAAATTTAAAAATAAAATTTAGAATAAACTAACATTCTTTCTCTATCCAAAACACATTCTCTGAGCTGTAAGTACTTGCACTGTTCGACAATGATGATGATGATTTCATGTCATTGTTAATATTACTGACTAAAACAAAACATTCATTAATTTGCCAATATGATCTCAATATTTTATTATTATACAATCAGAAGTTTCAATCTCTTTAGCCATGCCACGCTTGTAATATTGATCATAATGAATCAATTCTTAATTTAAGAGTACTTATAATAATGACACTAATCTCAGGGTTCTCTGTTATATTTAATAAAATGCTCGGCAGTATTGTGTTGTCGCATATGACTGACATTCTGGTCGGCTATAGGAAACATTTATCTTATTTAAATTCCATGTGTCTTCATCCACATATCAACTATTATAATATTTAACGAGATGATAACTATATTTAATAACAACGCATAATTTTGAATAATACAGCCATTTTATCCAGAATCTCAGTCGGAATGATGAAAAGACAAGGGTGCTTTTGTGTCCTTCCATTATCCATGACAACACAATAATTGGACTAAGATTTATTACTCAGACACTTCACTTAAAAGTGTACTTAACAATGTGCAACCAAAAGCGACTAGTTTGGGAATAAAGTGATTTTACACACATATAAAATAAAATGTCTTGGTCTGAAGTTTTCAATTCCATAAATAATTCTTATTAAATTAAACTATAATGAAATATTCTGATCTGCTTACAATTGTCTATCTGGTGTATTGAATTTAAGATTTCATAAATGATTTTGGACTCAAGAAAGTATTGCAAGTATTATGCCAATACACTTTTATTTAGCACACAAGAAAAATGACTCAAAACAACTTGTAACAAGACTATAATTTATTATTAAATTTTAACAAGATTATGATTTATTATTACAGTTTAACAAAACTATCCTTTATGATTAACATAATAAACAAACATATACAATTTATTCGATCCCATATGGATAAAACAAAATATAACTAACATTAATTCGTCTATACTTTTAGACCTGGATTCGAACTACTTCTTCATCTTCTTTTTACATTTATGCAAATTGAATATAACAAAATAAATATTATTATCGATACATCAACTCATCCATTTAGTGTATCTTATATGAACGGCTGCTTAACTTTATTAACTAACTATTTGTTTTAAAATACAAATAATCTGATTCTAGGCAATGCGTACAAACGATTTTTATTATCATATCTTTAATTAAATGATAGTTTTTATTTAAATAACTTATTATAATTTATGGGTTATTTATCAGAAGTTACACTTATTATTTTTAATATTTACCTTAATAACAACTGAAGTTGTTATACACATTGTATTCCTCAGTATAAGTTATATTGTGAGTGCTAATTAATTATTAACCCGAATTACACCTAGTATTTGAACCCTCCATTGGCAAATAAAAATTTATAAAGCACGCAATTTTAAACTTACTCTCTCCATTGACTTACGTGTGGATTACCAGCACTATTCCGCCGCACAATCCAGACATTGATCATATATACTAGCACGCTATTTTTACTAAATGGATCTTGAGGAATTAACCTCCAATATACCCGTTATCTTGCCATAACTTTCTAAACAAAACACAATATTCAACACCTTCCGTGGTGGAATTATCTCTATTTTCTCATGAGGAATATGGAATAACACTGAAGGTCTGTAGAGTTAACTACTATATTAAAATAGTTTGGTGGGTCCTTGCCTCTTACTTGGGCATAATAGGAACACACACCAAATATAATCCTCTCCTGGGATTTTAACGAATGAAATACACTAAATACGATATAAATTACTGATCGTCCTAACTCTGAGAAGCGATCACTTGGGTTATAAACATACCCGAATACTAGATTTATCTATTCCCCTCATGGAAAATAAAGCTTTTGGGGAGATCATTTTCCATCCCACAAAATAGATACATTACAATTATTACTAATGCGAATATTAATCATATACTGATGCTATATCGGGGCAAGACAAGCAAATACACTAATTACACTAAATTTATGTTCCGGGGTATACTTAGATCAACGTCTGAAATCAATGGATAACACAGAATAAACCATAATAATTTTCACCTTTGCCAAAGAAACATTCAACAAGTAATTGGTAGTATAGTATCTTGAACTAAATTAAGTGAATGCGTTAATAAAGAATAATTGGGAATAAGTTCCGCAATTAACATAGTATAAATTTGTTTCAAACTTTAAATAAGTAATATCCTGTATAGCACTTCTCTTTAATTACTTCTGATAATTTTAACTAGATATTTTACCTATTAAGTATCTGAATTTTTCTTCTTTTACGCATCTAACATATAAATTTATATCCATAATGCATATCATAAGTAAACACATTTTATAAAAAAAAATATTTTTTTTTCATGTCGAATATAAATTTAACCTAGAATAAGTATATGAAAACATACCTTTATGATTACAAGGTCATTTAAATATTACTTGATTATACAGCCTTTAACCTGTTGATATAAAAAAAAATACACATAATTTTACAAATTAGTAAAAAAAAAATCATTACTTAACAAGTGATTATTATCTCACTAGAAAAATGTTTTTCCGTTGGGCAATTTATCTAGATGAAGAACTTGATCCATTCGTAGTTCACGAAGCAAATTTAAAATAAGAAACACATTTTATTATTTCATTTATATAAAAGTTGCCTCCATTCTGGTGCAATTAATAAATTAGGCAAAGAAAACATAGCAGCGTTGGATGTTAACTCTTCCTTGAATTAACTGATATAATTTTGGGATCCAAGAAAACAATACATATTTTAACATGACGAATATTTGACGATTGACGATCACATATACAATTCTTTTCTTTTTACTATTGGCGATACGTATCATTTTTAGCTAGCTGGCTTAGGAATAAAACTAATGCGCGAATTTTCCAAAATATTATTATTATAAGGACTGCAGCTGACTTACGTGGATATGAAGTTTTAACGACTCCAATTGATGTATAATATAACATATTATTTTATAGTTATAATTAAGTCATTAATGTTTGTAGTTTTTATTCCTACTCTAGGAATTGTAATTTGTCTTTAATAAGGAATTCTCCGTAAAATGCACACATACAAATTTTCTGATATTTGCCTTGAGAAAATTTATATTTTCTTTTTAAAAAATATACAGGTGCATAAGTAAATATCCTTGATCATTAATATTATTTTTAGATAATTTTCAGTGAATAAAACATATTTTAACGTGGGGAACTTACATTATTTTCAAAGCAGACAATGTCCTTTAGAAAGAGCGCGAAATTTTCTAGTTAACTTTCCTTGGCTTTTATAATATGTCTTTTAAATATAATTTTTCTTTTATACCACGAAAAGATAATTAAATAAGGTAAAGTTAACAAATCATTGATTATTTCCTGGAAATTATTTATACTACTTATTTTAAATATAATGACATTTTCAGTGATTGCTGTAGTTAATACGGTCATTTTGAACTTTAGCATAAGATAGTACATTTTTGCGTATAAAAAGCTTTAAAATAGGTAGATGGCCACAGAAAACAGAATATCTTATCAAATAGGATTAGCAATGCATGATATTATTAAAAATTTACTGGACTTATATTTATTTCTGCAATTAAAAAATAATAAAAAATTTGTTACCGAATTTCAGTACTGCTTCCTCCTTGTAAAACTAAAGTCAGACTAAACTTTCTTCAAAATTTGGCGGTCTTGTTTTAGCGACCTCTTACAGAAAAATAATCATTTAATTATAACATAAACAAAAGAAAAGGAAAAAAAAAAACTTATTACAGTTATATATTTCCGTATGATTTAAATGGATTACAAAGTAATTTGACAAATAATGAAAAATAATAAATATATTTAATTAACAATGCTTATTAGTGATGTATAATTCTGTATACATTATTATCTAAAATAATTTAAAAATTACCAGAAGTTATTGTGTTTTATGATAAGATACTCATCCACTCTCCCTCTACCCATCCAAAATCAATTACTGTTTATAATATGTGCTTTTATACTATATTAAATTGCTCTTATTGTTAATATTTTAATTAAATTATTCATGCTCTTCTTCAAAATGACATCAAATTACTAAATTTATTAGTTATTTGCTTAAAACACGTTAAAGTGAGTAAATAGTATACTTTATTAATCACTTAATATTATTATTATTTTATCTTTTTATTTTCTAAAAAAGGATAGCATTGTTTTCCTGTGGAAACAATGCCAAATAAACCAAGTGTCAATAACACTAGGTTACAATATATATGTCCATCGATCAACACAAATGTATTGCCTTTATCTTCTTTTGCACAAATAATATTTTTATCTTTCAGCAACACTGAAATTACTAATCGTTCTATACCACTTCTTATCCTCTGCAAGATTATAATAACGATCTTTTAACAATGGAGCAACTTGCTTAATCACCATCTCCTTCTCTAAAAACTCATATGCTGTCTCAATATCTGCAATAATCTCCATATTCGGATCCCTCCAATCACCACCAACAAATCTAGGACCACATTCCAACAAAGATTTAAATTCCATTGACAAATTTTCATTTGATAAGTTCACAAATTTATCTTGTACTTCATTATAAATTATTACATTTTGTTTCTTTGCTAAAAAATTAAATTTATTCTCAAATTTACGCTGTAAAAACATTTGCAAACCATTACACCAATCAATAATATCTTCCGGTATTGAATAAAAATTTAAAAATCCTCCGCCTTCTTGCAAAATTTAAATATAATTGTTTTTTACAATCTTCCACAATACACTTTAATAATGTAATCCTCATTAAACCCATGGCTTCTCTCTTCCTGTAAATGGAAGGGTTAATAACAAAATTGCAACAGTTCGGGAAAACTTTAAATTTCATGCACTTCTTTAAAAACTTTAACTGCTCTCCAAGTTTAACAATTTCTTTACATAACTTCAAGGCTTCTATGTATTTCCAATCATATTGATATCGATGCTCCATAATTATACTTAAATAATAAATAAATAATATAAAAACTCTGTCAGATAATGAAAATTATTCTACACGAATAAAGCGTGATAAACAGAGCACCAAAGACATTAATTATAAACAACAATTAGCCAAGCGCTTTCGGTATTGTATACCAGAATCATGGCGACATACTGGAACCGAACAGTTAATATTCCAGTGCATGCTCAGTGGAACACTAGTGTTACGCTGATTAATAACGTTTTTAGACTCCGCAATAAACCAAGCTTCTTTCAACTTCCTTTTCCGATCATTTGACTCATTGCACACAGTAGTAATATATTGAGGATAAAACTCGTGACCACAATTACTTTTATGATTTGAAAAAACAGAATTAACCTGCAAATCACTTTTAGATTTTTGTACTGATAAATATGCTGTTGCAAATGCTTTAAAACATTGGCTTTCGTTTCCCCGAAATAAATAGCATTACAATCCATTTTTTTACAAGTAATGGAATAAAACACTTCATACTTATCCATTTCTCCTACATTATCCTTTGAATTGTTTATTAATCTATTCAAACACAAAGGGGAACGGAATCCTACATTATAATCTTCACTGACAATATTTTTTAATTTCTTACTTATAGGTGGCACATAAGCTAAAGAAAACCACTTTTTGACCGCTTTGTGATTTATATCCACTTTATGTTTGAACTTTAAATTCCGATAAAACAAACACAATTGTCTGTGCAATATAGTCTTTTTATATCCCATCCCTATCAAATCATCCATATATTTATCAATATTATCTTTCCTATCTGCCTCAAATTTACAAAGATGCAAATTACGATATGTAATTAAGATATGTGGATGATGTTTTTGTGTATGGTTCAAGAGATGTGATAGTGAATATGTTTAATGAATTAAATGAGAGTTCTGATTTGTCATGGACTATTGAGTTTGAAAATGATGGTATCTTAAAGTATTTAGACGTAAATGTATATAAATGCTGTAATATGTTTGGGTATAAAATGTTTGTTAAACCATTGAATGTAAGGGTTTTTATACATCCATCATCGAATGTTCCTTTGAATTATAAAATGGCTGGATTTAAATGTTTTTATATCGTAATTTGCATCTTTGTAAATTTGAGGCAGATAGAAAAGATAATATTGATAAATATATGGATGATTTGATAGGGGTGGGATATAAAATGACTATATTGCACAGACAATTGTGTTTGTTTTATTGGAATTTAAAGTTCAAACATAAAGTTGATATAAATAATAAAGCAGTCAAAAAGTGGTTTTCTTTAGCTTATGTGCCACCTATAAGTAAGAAATTAAAAAAATATTGTCAGTGAAGATTATAATGTAGGATTCCGTTCCCCTTTGTGTTTGAATAGATTAATAAACAATTCAAAGGATAATGTAGAAGAAATGAATAAGTATGAAGTGGTTTATTCCATTACTTGCAAAAAAAATGATTGTAATGCTATTTATTTCAAATGAAAGCCAATGTTTTAATGCGTTTGCAACAGCATATTTATCAGTACAAAAAATCTAAAAGTGATTTGCAGGTTAATTCTGTTTTTTCAAATCATGAAAGTAATTGTGGTCATGAGTTTTATCCTCAAAATATTACTACTGTGTGCAATGAGTCAAATGATCGGAAAAGGAAGTTGAAAGAGGCTTGGTTTATTGCGAAGTCTAAAAATGTTATTAATCAGCATAACACTAGTGTTCCGCTGAGCATGCACTGGAATATTAACCATTCAGTTCCAATATGTCGCCATAATTCTGGTATACAATACCGAAAGCGGTTGGCTAATTGTTGTTTATAATTAATGTTTTTGGTGCTCTGTTTATCACACTTTATTCCTGTAGAATAATTTTCATTATCTGACAGAGTTTTTATATTATTTATTTATTATATTCATAAAGTGTTCCTAAAAACAGAAATAAGCTTATCATTAGCTTGTAGGATTCATACTACTGTTATCACGATATTAACATTTTGAATGATGAAATTCATTGCGATGTTAAGATTTTTTTCTATCCTTTTAAAAATTGTATGTTTATCTTCTGTAACAAAGTTGCCCCCAAGAGTCATTTTTTAGAGCCTATAGATGCATATCTTTTTCAACAGTTTTGCTGAATTGTATGATCTCAAAAAATAAGTCGAATCTACATCTTTCTACACCACCATGACTGACATCAATTCTTTCAGTAGTGAAATCCTTTGGATTTCTGTCAATATCTTGTTTTTATCTTTTAATTATAATTGCTTCATATTATGTGAAGAATTGTCTCTAATTAATAATGTTACAGTGATTGATAGTGTTTAGTTTTTTGTATTGCTACAAGGAAACGATGTGGATAGCAATGTTACTGGCCGTGTGGGAAGTAATTACGCAAATAATGAATTTCATGAGATATGGCCACTAGGAGAAATGATTTATTAAATTTATAAGATAAACTACGAAAGAAATGGAGTATGTAGAAAATAAATGCATAAGAATTTACTACTAGATGGTTAAATAAGCAATTATTTTATCTAGTGCCATGTTTACAATTATATTACATTCAAATATCAGCCTTTCAAGCTAATTGAGCACACACCTTTTGTGAGTGTTAAATATTCATTTATTTAACACTCTCAAAAGGCGCGTGCTCAATTAGCTTGAAAGGCTGATATTTGAATGTAATACTAGATGGTTAACTAATTAGAGTATAATAATAATATAGAACCCGCAAGAATATCGGGTTCTGGGTTTTTAGAAATTGTTAGTTTAAAAAATAAAACCACAATAATAATTTCATAGTATTAGCAGGAATAAATGATGGCATAAGTGACATAAAAACATTCATCAAAAAACTATGTGTATGAATTAAACGAAAAGAAAAAGGTCACATTTTTGCCAAGATTTGGTAATGGGTAAATGTAACGAAAATCTGATGATGTATTTCTAGGTTGGTCTATTTCCCTCATCTAATTTTAATACTAAATGTTGAATGTCTTAAAAAAAATAACTTTGTTTAAATTTTCTAATTACATTCGTCTGATAAATAATATTTAATTTATAAAGTGCAGATAGTATTTGAAATTAAACTGACAGACTGCAAACCTCTTGCGCTTATTAGTCAATCAGGTGTTATTAATAGCGATCAAATCGTAAATACAAAACAGAGAATTTAATAAGAAGAGGGCATCCACCCTCTTCTTTACTTGTCTTTCTATATATCCAAGCCAGTCTGAAGTACTTAGATTTGAAAGCGTGAATCTTCAAACATATTCACATTTAATTCACTGAGTTTAAATTACAAACATACAGCATGAAATTCTACGATTTACTATGCAGTAGTTTTTAGATGTTATAACTTGCAGTAATGTATGTAAATAATATTTAATTTATAAAGCACAGATAGTATTTGAAATAAAACTGAGAGACTGCAAACCTCTTGCGCTTATTAGCCAATCAGGTGTTATTAATAGTGATCAAATCATAAATACAAGGCAGAGAATTTGTCTTGTATTTACGATTTGATCGCTATTAATAACACCTGATTGGCTAATAAGTGCGAGAGGTTTGCAGTCTCCTGATAGTAATAACACATAGGCTAGTATATATACAGTGTTTTGGGTGATCTCTCTTTTTCAGGTATTTCTGGCATTACCAGTGACCATACTAGCTTGGGGATGGAATTGGACCTTTAGATTTCTGAATATTAAATTCTAAAATAATGCTCTAAATAATTGAGCCATCCTACCAAAGAAATTAATTTGAATTGAAATGTTTTCGGAGAACAAAGTTGTTATTTTTTTTAAAAAATGTGGGTTATATATTTTATAAACAACAATTTAATAATTTTATTTAATTTAGATAAGTTATGTGAAGTACTATGACAACAAAATTTTCTTAATTTTTTTATTGGTTGCTAGCCACTACAAGCATATACATTTATACAAATCTCCCTCATTCAACAATAGAACATCTACACTCCATGCATTCAGACTTGATTTGAATCTGAACCAGTAATTGTGATTTTTTTTCAGTGGACTTGGGTTTTAATTTCAGTTAGTTGCTTCATAGTTCATTCAAATAATTATCCAATATTCTTTGATAAATGATTATTTAGATATTATTATCCAAAAAAATAAACCAAGTACAAAAAAATGTTCAATTTGTTACCATCTATAAATTAAAAAAAATGGGGAACTATTGACGTTTTTTTGACAATATAGCAGGTCATTGAAAAAGTATTTTACACACAATAAATTGCTTGAAAGTTGGTATATCTTTTATGTATATGTATAAATAATAAATTATATTTTTAACGTGGAGTAAGATTTAAATTTTTTGATAGAAAGCAAGATTTAATTTCTAATTTCAAAAATTACCAATGAACAGCTGCTTCACAGGCTAGAAGAGATTGTAATAATATTTAAAATTTTAATATTTACATAGTGGAATGATGCTAGGGCAGTGGTTGAGAGTATGCGGATTACTGCTGGTGAACTAATCAATGATATGGAAATTACTGCTGAAGAAATGGATGAGAGTATTTGGAATACTGTTACTTTACCGGTCAAGAGTATGGAAAATTTCTGTTCGAAAAACTGGATGTGAGTATATGGAAAAGTTATGAGTATTTGAAATACTGATGAAGAGTGGTTGAGTGTATGTGGAATACTGTTGGAAACTGGTCAATAGTATGTAAATTGCTGCTGCAGAACATGAAAATATGTGGACTGTTGTTGGAAAACTGGTCAAGAGTATGTGAAATAATGTTGTAAAACTGATTGAGTGAATATGAAATACTGTTAGGGAACTGGCTAAGAGTGTGTGAAAACTGTTAAGAAAGTGGTTGTATGTGGAATACTGCTGAGGACTGGTTGAGGATGGGTGGAATGCTGTTAGGAAATTGGTCATTAGTACATAAATTACTGCTGAAGTATTGGATGACTGCATATGGAATACTGTTGAGAAACTTGTCAAGAATATGTGAAATAATGCTGAGAATCTAATTGAGTGTATATGGAATACTGTTAGTGAACTGGTCAAGAATAAATGTAATACTGTTGAGAAGCTGATTGTGAGTATGTGGAAGAGTTGTGAGTATGGGAAATACTTTTGAGAATTGGTGGAAAGTATGTGGAATACTGTAGAGGAAAAAGTCAGTAGTATGTGAATTACTGGTGAAGACCTGAATGAAAGTATGTACAATATTGTAGAGGAAATGGTCAAGAGTATGTGAAATACTATTGAGAAGATGAATAAGAGTATGTGGAATACTGATGGAGGCTATTTGGTAGTGCATGGAATACTGTTAGGGAACTGGTCAATAGAATGTAAATTACTGCTGAGGAATTATTTGTGAAATATTGTTGGGGAACTAGTCAAGGGAATTGAGTGCATATGGAATGCCATTAGACAACTCATCATGAGAATGTGAAAATCTGCTGAGAACCTCATTGAATGTATATGGAATACTTGTGGGAAAATGTTGAAGAGTATGGGAAATAATAGTGAAAAACTGGTTGTATGTGGAAAATTTGTGATTATATGGAATACTGTTTGGGACTGGTTAAGAGTATGTGAAATACAGCTGGGAAACTGGTCATTAGTAAGTAAAATACTGCTGAGGAAGTAGTTGTATGTGAAATATTGTTGGGGAACTGGCCAAGAGTATGTGAAATACTGTTGAGGATCTTATTCAGTGTATATGGAATACTGTTAGGGAAATTGCCAAGGGTATGTGAAATACTATTGAGATATTGGTTGTATGTAGAAATGTTGTATGTGAAATACTGTTGGGGACAGGTTGACAGCATTCAAAATATTGTTGGGGAGTTTATCCATAGTATGTAAATTACAGTTGAAAAACTATATGTTAAATATTATTGGAAAAGTTAAAAGTAAATGAAATACTACTTAGGAACTGTTTGTGAATCTGTGAATTACTGTTGGGAATCTAGTTGAGAGTATGTGGAAATACTTTGGGGAACTGATTAAGAGAATGTGAAACATTATTGACAAATTGGTAGAGAATATGTGAATAATGTTAAGAACTAGATGAGAGTAAATAGAACTCATTAAGGTTAGGTAGAATGCAGTTGTAGCTTTGATTGAGAATATATAGAATGCAGTTGGAGCACTGATTTGAGAGTATGTAAATGTAGGTTGGTTGTGCTAGAAGTTATTACTATGTGGGTTGTGAAAAGAGCTAAATAGTATATTTTGACTTTCACAAACATTTTGACATATTTGTTATTAATACTGAAGTACTGTAATGGTTTTACTATGTTTATGTAGTTATTTTTACTTTTAATGGTACTAATTTAGCATATAATCTATCCATCAGATGGAGCCATGTGGCACATACCAATGGTCTGAGTGTTATAGTGGCAAAAAATGGAATAGAAAAATAGATGCACTAACAAAAATAGGGGGTTGGAGAGATGGAGAACTAGTACAAAGAATAAAAAGAGTTTGAAATATATATAAAAGTAAACAGAATATTAGGTAGGGGTTAATTTATGATAATAGCAAGGAAAGTAGTTTACTATTTTAATTATTTAACCTAGAATATAAAGATTTATTATTTATCTAAGCCAAACTTTTGCTTTAGATTTGTGCTAATGTAAATGCACTATAAAAAAGATTATTTTGTCTTGCCTTGCCAATAGAAATTATTTTGCCTTGCTTTTCAACCATCATTAGTATGTTACCAAGTCATAAATATTATATTATCAGATATGAAATATTTATCCATTATTGCCTTTACAGTTAGTAATTGATATTTTTACAGTAGTTCTTTGCTTACTGGGATTCAAATTGTCTGTGTATTATTATGCTTGTATACGTGTGACTATTATTAAATTTAACTATAATAATGTGTAAATTGCAAGTAAAAATGATATAAAGTCTATCGGTTTCGGAGAAAGAGAATGGGTCAATTGATTTGGAAAGATTAGAAATTTACTTAGGTATGAATTTATTGTTCTTTATTATGCTTGAAAAGTATCTAGTGGCTACATAGAGTGAATTTAGTGATGTTTTATAGTATTTTATGGGATTGAGTAATCTCTCCCCTTTTGTTATTTGAATATTTGACATGGGTAGATTGCCTATTATATTGTATGGGATAAAGTAAACTCTCCCTTTTTGTTTATTGAAGTATTTGATAGGAGTAGATTGAATCCTCCAGTTTTGATATTTGAGATTATGAATTAGAGTATATGAAGCCAAGTAATTTATTTCCCTGATTATTTGGTGCTGAGATTTGTTCCTACCAGTTTATTTAGTCTCAGAAGTTAGACTTGGGAGTTGTTGTATTGTTATTTATATGATTAGAATTGTGAAAATCTTTTATCCCCATGTGCCTAAGGAATGTTTTCATCTTATACTTATAGCCAAGTGCCAGATAATTATTGATAAAAAGGAAGAATAATAGCAGAATTGATTTTCTCACAAAACAGCTGTAGTAGAATTAGTGCTAAAGCTTGGTTGGTCATTGTCATCATCTGTATTATGACTTTATTACAAGTTCATAAGTAAACCGATTGGATTGATTAATGTTAATTATTTTATGACAGACAGCATAATTCAGACACATGCATAAAGTATTAATTTAAAAGATATGGAAAAATCTATCATTAATGTATAACTTTAATTATCATTTCAAATCATTTTGTATTTATCACTTAAGTTTCATATCATCAATTTTCATAATATTCAATCATCATTTGAGTAAGTAAGCACAAGAGGACAAAACATAGTTAATTAGTAGAATTATTTATTTCTATTTTGATAAAATAAAACATAGTTAATTAATAGAACTCTTTACTTCATTTTTGCAAGGACAGAATATATTTGATTAATGGAGTTATTTATTTCCATTTTGCAAAATATATTTTGATATTATTCTTATTTTATACCTATTACTAGATTCAAACCCTTTTATTTTTTAGTTAATGTGCATTTGAAGTAAAATGCCAAAAATTTTAGTTTTATGTTATAATTGAATATAAATTTTTAACCATATGTTAGTTATCATAGAATTATCAACTAATTGATAATTTGAGAGCACTAAAAATAAGATGTCGAATATAAAGGAAACTTTTGTAGTTTATTGTTTGAAGTTTAGGACTACCTTACTTCAGTTCCATATGTTTATCAGAAGTGACTGATAACTGAAAACCATTTTGCAATAAAATGTAAAGATTTTATCTTGGTTCATTATGTTAGTGTTAAAAATATAATGTGTTTCCATAAGTCTATCAAGATACTTTGATAGATGAGATGTGTCAGATTAGAAATTAGAATATTATATTGTGTTATCTATTCTTATGTAAATTTTTCAGCCATTGATGCTAAATACATCCAAGAACTTGTACTTGTACCAATTATAAAGAAATTAAATGTTTGCTTAACTATTTTTTTTTTGTTAATAAATGTTTTATTATTCAAAATTGTATTCAGAGTTCTTTTTTAACATACATTTGTATTTCATATTTCCACACATGCTCACACATTTACTTTATCTAATATGATATGACTGTACTTTTCATTTAATTTAATTATAAACATCCAGTTATGATGGTATTGATTTCCTTGATCCAAATACTGTATGAAATATCAATTATTTACTGATTTTCTAAAAAGGTTTTATCATTTAGTAATTGTTTAGATGATGAATTGAAATCAAAATGTGCCTGATTTCTTTCATTATCTAACTACCATTATTTAGTTAGGGTATTGCTTAATTTATATCATTATTTTCATAATAATAAATAATAGTTTTTGAGAGGTAGAGATTTTAGATTAAGCCATGCAATAAGTTAATTCCCTGAGATATTCAACTTTTAATTCAGATTAAATATTAAATTCAGTTAACTAGTTTAAATTAGTGTACTATTAAAAGTTCAGTAATGTTAGGTTTATTTTATATTTAGTTCCAATTTACTACACACTATAGTGATTAAACTTTACATTTGGTTATTAATTTAATTTTTTAATATGGTAGAGGTTCTTCAATGCATGTGGATGATGGAAGGAGGTGAAGTATATAATACAACTTATTAATTTTAGATGGTAGAATTTTATCAATTAATCCTTATTTATTATAGAATCTAATAGATGTTTTATTCCTATTAATTATAATATTTCCTCACACATCTAATGTACATTTTACACCTTATAGACCTCTATATCTCTCAACTGAGCTAAGCTAAGGCAAAACTTTGTTTAAGAGCCTCATAAATAATTTTAGGATAAAGTTAGGTTAATAGTTTATTCTATGGTTCACAGGATTGGCGTCCTCAGGATTTGTGGTTGTTGGTTATCCGTGATGAGGGGTTACAATATATATATATATATATATATATATATATATTGTATATATATCATATATATATATATATATATATATATATGATAACTACAATGCCAATTGTATGTAACTGACAAAGCAATGTTCTTCATGCATTATTAGTTTAGATAATTGAATTTTTTTATGGGTGCTAAAATTCTGTCAGTTGTTTTATAGTAAGAATATAGTGTTTTATTTATAGGATAGCTCAATTTTTATATTGACATTTTTCGAATTGTATCACTTTTTTTGATATATACATAAATATTGTATTTTTATATTGGACTATTTCCATCATCTAATATGCATATTAAATGTCTAAAAAATTTAACTTTATTTAAATATTGCAAATACCTCTCAAAGCACATGCAAATACTAATCTGTTTGATGTTCTATTACTAACAGATGAATGTATTTGGAATATTTAAATAAAGTTAAATTTTTCTAAAGACATTCAATACTCATATTAGATTATCAAAATAGTCCATTATAAAAATGCAACTAAAACACCATCATCACAAACATTCAGGAAAACAATACATAAACATGTTATAAATGATAGAAGATTAATGAGAACTTTGGTGCATTTAAATCATTTTCAGTTATGCTTCAATGTATTGAAGGGCTAATTGGCAACTACTATTGCTAGCTGGCAGTAAAACTATTTATCCAAAATTCTTCACATCAAAAGTAGAAACTTCTTTCAATCTTTATGGCAGATAATATTACTGTAATTGTGTGCTTATTGAAAATGTAACAATTTTATGATCACTCTCATAATTAAATAAAGCTCTCCCCTAATCTAGGTTTTATATAAAAGTTTTCCTACTAATTCTATTTGTAAGGTAATAAATCTTCTTCACTAGCACTGTGTGTAATATTAAATTAGTGAAGTTAAATGTGTGGATGCTCTCATTCCAGCCACAAGATAAAGGCCTTGAGAAATTAAGAATGAACATCTTACTTTAAAACCGAAAGACCCTTATATAGGCCAATCTCAAGTGTCTTGAAATGAGAGCATAAATATATTAAATCATTTACTTTACATCAATTTCTTTTAATAATCTTATTAACACTTATAAAATATTATAATTTTCTTTGTGCTAATATTAAATGTTAAACTATGTAATAATCAATAAATTTTACTATCACAGTGTCCGATTATAATTCTATTTAAAATGTAATAAACCTTATTTACTAACACCACATATAATATTAAATCAGCAATGTTAAATGTGAGATTACTCCTATTTCATCCAGAAGATAAATAATTTGATAAAGTAAGAATGACCATCTTATTTTCAAACCCAGATGCATTTATATAGGTCAGTCTCAAATGTCTTGAAATGAAAAAATGAGTAAGTTTTACAGATTTTATATGACACTAGATTAAGAGATTTCTCTGAATATTTAAATCATTTATTAGTTACTATATATATATATAATCAAGTAAATCTTTTCAAAATTAAATAATTAGCTAAATCAAGTTAAAACAGTTCACTATTAATGGTTTGCCTGCAAGACAGATTTTAATATATAATTTTGCCACTTTGCACTAGAGGTCAGCATTTTCAAAAAAAGCATAGGTGGTGAACTGTTTTTAATTTAATTGTGGATAGTGATTTAATTTTTGAATTTGTGAATTGGATTAATTAAGTTGATTGGTTTAGCTTTTGACATTATTTTGTCAAAAAGAGGTTGCCTTGGCAAAAGTTTGAAATTGTTGATTGTTATTGATATTGGGATTGTTTAAGTGTTGACTGGTTTTTAATGATATATATATATTGAAACAGTGAGATTCGTATTCGAATCTCAAGTTTCACCTTTTTCTGTCGTCTCTCACTGACCGGTCTATCCCACCCAAATTTAAACTTTTTGGTATCGAATTGTGTGTGTAACAATATTAAAAATGTATAAATATATGTAGAATTCAGCATAAACACGCACACATTTCGATCTCAAATTAAACGCAATAAATACGGATAAAATAATATAATTTAGATTTCTTGTAGTTAAATAAATTTTGTGTAATATTAATCAGTTATTTTGAATTTTATAAAGTTCGTATTTGTTGCTTAGTTTAAATTTCGTTAAATAATAATTCTAACAAAATCTGATGCAATAATTAATTAAAGTTAAAATAATTTTATTCCCTTTTGTCTTTGAAAATTTAAAAGCATCGGTCAGTGACAGATAATAAATTAATTATAGCAAAATTCCAAAAGAATGTAATTAACGAATGTAAAGAAAAACAAACAATAGCACAGCAAATTTCTTTCTAATTAAAACCAGCAGAGCATTGATTATCCTGAGGGCAAGATAAATAAAACCTAAAAATATCTGAACAGAAAATTTAAAAGATCAAGATAAGAAAAAGGAGGCCATCTTAGACTTGCTGGAGACTTGGACTTGAATTTTAGCTTTGCTCTCGAGTGGAGCGTCTAAAATATCTTAAATAAATTAATACTGCAAGGTATGACCGAGTAAGCACCGAAATTATTCTCCACCGGGAGATGGCCCACTATATGCCGAGCTTCACCTTGCCCATCGTAAAAACACCAAAATGATCTGCTGCCTGAAATAAACAAGAAAGCCGCTGCTGTTAAAAAAAATCAATAAAACAACATGCCCAGGACAAGAAAGAAAACTTCTAATTACGAACAATCTGCTATTAAACCAATGGACGAAAACATCTTATAAAACAGGTACCTGTGTGTGTATTCCAAATTATAGAGTACTCTAGTAATAATAAGCTATAGCTCATCTCCTATTATTTGTATAACTTCTAAATGTTAAAATTGTAATTTTGAGAAACTAAAATTTGAGAATTCATGTAATCTGTAAATTTCTCGCATAATCTAGCTTACCCTCCCTCTATCACTTCTTAGGTGTGTATTTCTTAAATCTACATTTCATTTATAATTATCATTGAAATATTACCTTCTCATAATTATCTTAGTTTTAAAGCTAAATCCATAATCGCTTGAACAGTGAATGCGTGTCGAATTATCATTAATATTTGCTTTTATAAATAACTTAAATTTCATATAAATCGACACGCATTCAAAGAATCAGTTATTGTAATGCAGGGTCTACTCCTCCGTAATAGCTGGCATACTCGCTGTAATAATTCCCTTTTTAGATATTTTTTTATTATTAAATGTTAATGAATAATTATGTAAATTTCATTTCTTTGAGAGTCACCAATTTTCTTTCAGTCAACGGTGATAATGTTGGGCCGAGTTTGAAATCTAGTTAAATATTACCACAATCTTTTAGATATTATACATGTGTTACGTTTTGAAGCCCCGATGGCTCATTCCACGCCGTGAATACTCCGGATTCTCTAGGGTTGAATTAACCCCAGTCGTCCTACACAAGCGGACATGATAATGTTCCCGTAGGGCTTGACGACCGTCACGCAGCCAGCTGGCAAATTGCGACACGGACCGCTTGTCCCTGGTTATGCTCATGTGACACCTTACCTCTTCGGGTCGCGGCAGAGACCAACCCGAAACCCTTATAACTTATTCACGGCATTGCAGTTTCAGCGCTGCCATTTTACATCGCCCTTCTAAAGCGTACCACGTGTTCTTTTATTTAGTTTATTATTCTCTCTATCACTCCGCCTCGGCATTATCTTCGTCATATACTCTCAAATAAATGTTTGCCCTTTGTCGTAAAATAAATATTTTATTAAATAAATGTATGTCCGCCGTTACTGATGACTCTGGCAGTGCAAAGTATAAATTCCTTACAGCACGCATTAGAAATACTCACTCGAGAACCCTAGGTAGCTAGATTACGCCTTCATATAAATAAATGCTCCATATAAATAAATGTATTTTTATATATTTAATATTATCAATTAGCTGTTGAGACTTTGAATTTAAAATATGATTAATCACATTAATAATGTTTTCTTTTATTAAATACGTAAATAAATAATTCTAAATATACGTCTGTAGTTAAGTTTTCATTTATTCGATGCCCATTATAGACATTTCCTCGATTATATATATTAATTAATATTCGTTTGATTGTTGGCCAACTCGGAAACAAAACCCATGAATCTCGTGCATCTCCCTGACCACCGTGCCTAAGGAAGTGTTTACTTATGTCGCATCAGAGGCGTTATTCCGTAGATTGTATTGTGGAACCGATAAACTATGTTCGAACTCAGTATTACCGGTGGCTTCGCTACTCGATGGTGCTGCTGTTCTGTGTGGTGGTCGAATTCTGCAATATGTTAACGAGATACACGTGTTTTGACTGTTACATAGTTAAATTTTTTTTTTAGCGTTTGGCGCTTTCCAACGTGAGGCTTCGAGTATAAAACCCATAGATACCCTGAGCAAAAATAACGCAGATAAATTTCTTTAGCGTTCGTTGCCGAGTTGGCTAATTATTTTATATATATACGATTTTGTTTTGATAAAAATAATGAAAAAAAAAATAAATCGAGTGAAATAATGTGGGTCGAGTGAGTGAAAGGACGGCAGGCGTAATAACAAATTTAAGGAAAGCAGGGATGTGTGTGTAATTTAAGAAGGAACGATATACTCGGATCTAATGAAATATCTTTTATATATATATGTCGAGAAAAATATATTTATATAGTAATAATAATAATCAGTAGCTAAATGAGACAGCAGAAGCGTATTATGTTTAACAATAAAATTTACTTAAGGTAAAAATATATATATCATAGACAGCAGTGGCTTATACGCGTTACTAATAGTTAGTTATAATATATATGTTAAGTATATTAGGGCAGCAATGTAGAATAGAGATAGGGCAATGAAAGAGTATTATAGGGCCAAGATACCGGTGGGGGATAGTTAAATGCTACTAGTGAAAAATAAATAAATAAATGGATAAGAAAATCGAGGAAATAATCAGACAGAGTATGCAAGAAATGATAGCAAAAGAAGATAGAATAACCCAAGTCAATAAAGAGGGGGAAAATATAAGGACAAAGGAGGTTAGACCTCAAAGCTATTTAGGAAAGATTATTCAGATAAAAATCTTTAGAGGAGGGACAGGAGAAAATCCTCAAGCCCACTTAGAGAGCTTACAAAGTTTCTTTCAAGTGCATAAGGCAGAAGCAGGTGAACAGATAGCTATTGCCAGTTACCATTTACAGGGCTATGCCAAAGACTGGTGGGATCTGGTGAAATGGAAACCTAAAACTATAGAGAAGTACACAGATGCATTAATGAAACAATATTGGAGCGACAAGCATCAAATTGATATATACAACACGCTCTGTCATGAAAAATATGGAGCAGTACCCCGAGAAACGCATGCTCAGTTTTTCCTCCGCCAAGCAAACCGATTTAAATCTCTCACGACGTTCGCATTGGCAGATAGACAGATCATTGGAACAATTCAACAAAATATGCCAGTAACTACTCAAAAGCTGATGATCATAAGTGGTATCAAAGACATGGAAGAGATGGGAGAATTTCTTGCGGTTTTAGACGACAGCCATTGGTCTGAAAGTCTAGTAGGTCACGAATGGAAGCAGGAGACCAGACAACAGCAATCAGCGACTACTAGCAATCATAATGAGAAAGACAGAAACCAAATGGCAACTCGATCAAGCAGGACGTCAGTAAAAGATTACCAGTACCAGCATTCATCTTGCCAGCAGCTGAAAGTAGTGGAGATGACTAACCTAACGTCGGTCATCCAGGAAGAGGATCCCACTTGGGGACTTCAGATTGGCCCTTGTCCAATGATTAATACAAGAATCGGGGCCTCAGTTGCACAAATTCTTCTTGACACAGGTAGCCAGATTTCCTGTGTTTCTAGAGAGTGGTTAACAAATTACGAAAAACATGGACTCATACCCAGGCTTCCCGCTCGCCCAATCCAAATGAAGCTGGCTGATGGGAGGACGACCAGAACTGAAAACTATCAAGTCTGGTTGGAAATATCAATAGGAGAAGCCACTGCAGGACACGCCTTCTTAGTGATCAGAGGACTAATTCAGGACGTGATAATTGGGTCCGACTTCTTAACCCAACATGAATGTATCCTGGACTATAAAAAAAAGATACTAACTTTCCAGCAAGAGCAGGTTAGTTTTGATACAAATAAACAAACTGAAGAAATCCAATTAAGATGTCTGGAGGCCATTCCTGATGAGGATATCCAAGAAAAAATTATGGGATCATCATTAGACAAGGTAAAGGACCAATTCCAGTTACAAAAATTACTTACGGAAAATCGTACCATATTTTCTCAGGTCCCAGGTGAAATTAGTGATTACGTCCATCGGATACGAGTAAAAGAAGAGACGCATTTCCAGACCCGCACATACCCTATCCCATTTCAGTATCAAGAAGAAGTGAATGCTCAAATTAAGCAGATGATTGACTGGGGTGTAATTGAAAAGGGGTCATCACCCTATAATAATCCGTTAGTCGTAGTCAAAAAGAAAGATGGAACCATACGATTGTGTCTCGATGCTAGGACATTAAACAACATTACTATACCTGAGCGGGACATCCCACCACCCATCCAAGAAACATTCATCAAGTTGACTGCTAAGAATATTTTCTCCACCCTTGACCTAACTGCCAGTTACTGGCAAATGGCTCTCCACCCCCAGGATCGAAAATATACCGCGTTCAGATACAATGGGCAAACCCACATGTTTAAGAGAGTACCGTTTGGGTTGATAAATAGCGGGGCTGGCCTCATGAGGTGTTTGGACCAAGTATTGTCAGAAAGTTTAAAAAAAAAATTGGTATGTTATGTAGACGATGTAGTCGTTGCGTCTAGAGACATTGCAGAACATCTGGAGGATTTAAAACAATTTTTTGATGAATGCACCCAGAAAAATATAACTGTTAATTTAAAAAAAAGTTTTTTCGCATTGAGGGAAATTTCCTTTTTAGGCCATATTGTAAATGGTCAAGGAATTAGGGCTCACCCTGACAAGGTCGCAGCTATTGAAAATTTCCCTAGGCCCACGAACCGAAAACAAGTTCGATCATTTCTGGGCCTTTGCAATTACTATCACAAGTTTTACCCCCATTTTGCCAAAGATACATCATCACTAGTGGAATTGATAAGACCTCACCACCGATGGGAATGGACGAAGACCCATGAAGAAGACTTCAGTCGAGTAAAGAGAAGATTTTTAGAGACTGTGATGTTACACTACCCAGATTTTACCCGTCCCTTTTATTTGCAGACTGATAGTAGTCAAAAGGGATTGGGCGTGGTTTTATTTCAAGTCAACCCAGAAGGCCAACACCAAATACTATATTTTAGCAGCCGTACTCTGAAAGCAGTCGAAAAGAACTACACCGTGACGGAACAAGAGACACTAGCAATCGTGTGGTCATGCAATAAGTTCAAGCAGATGTTGCTGGGTTCAGAAGTGATTATCATTACTGACCACCGGTGTCTCGAATTCCTAAATAAAAGTTACCTGAACAATGACCGCCTTATCAGATGGAGTCTTTCACTTCAAAGATTTCATTATAAAGTCGTCTACTGCCCTGGGCCTGAAAATACAGTGGCCGATATATTAAGTCGACATCCTATAGAACTGGAGCCACACAACCCCATAATAAGTGATCAGCCATTGGTAATTGCAGCAACGGTACTGGACCAGGAGATGGAACACAAGTTAAGGAACCTTCAACATTGGCAGGAGCAGCAGCCGCTATATAAGAAGCTTATCCAAATTGTACAACAGCAAGGAAATCCAATACAAGGCTGCTCAACACCTCGAGGAAAGAAGCTATACCGGATAAGAAATGGGTTGCTGCAGCAGCAGATTGTGGGAGATAAAATTTACTGGAAAATCTTGGTACCACCTGACCTCAGAAACCGTCTCATCATGTATATGCATGGTTTAGTAGGGCACTATGGCCCTAGAAAAACTGAAGAAGCTATAAGACGACAATTTCACTGGCCAAAGCTATATGAAGATGTGATGGATACTCTCAAGAAATGTGCTATTTGTGCAAGAGATAAACCACCAAATAGAAACTTTAGTGGAGTAGGTGCCTCTATCATTCCGTCCGCACCAAATGAAATACTTGCGATCGATCACTATGGCCCATTGCCATCCTACCGTAGATTCCGGTACTTACTTGTAACTTATGATCTATTCTCAAAATATGCTTGGGCCTATCCTGTGATGCGAGCAGATTCCCGTTGCGTAATTCGAGTGCTACAAAAGTGTCAGTTCGTCAAAATTGGAAAACCGATCACCATCCTCTCGGACCACGGATCGGCCTTTACATCTCAAGAATGGAAGACTTGGTTGAGGCAGCAGAACGTTAAACATATTCTGACCTCAATTCGAAATCCTCAGTCTAACCCATGTGAACGGGTTATGAGGGAAATAAACCGACTATTTAGGACCCATGTTCACCAAAATCACAGAAGCTGGGTAAATCAAACTGAAAAGATTTTTCAATATATCAATGGAACCATCAATGAGGCCACTGGCATGACACCAACACGTTTGCATTTTGGTAAAGCGGACTCAGTACTGATCAAGACGCCATTACCCATGGATGAACGTGAAATCAATATTGAAGCTGACAGACGCAAGGCACACCGCCGCCTTACAGAAAGGGCAGGACGGAAATTACGAGCAGATCGGAGAAGCCAACATTTCCAGGTCGGGAACTATGTTTGGGTACGGAACTCTCAACAAAGTAACCGGGATAAAAGAGTATATAAAAAGTTCTTTCCTTTGTACCGGGGACCCTTTATAATTGATCGCACATGTGGCCCAAATGCATATTTATTAAAAGATGGAGATACCATAAAAGGGACATACAATGCCCGTAATCTCAAACCGTGTAGGTATTATCCACCTGACCCGGGGTTATAACAATATTGGAGCATTTCGGACGGCCATTCCGTGTATAAAATTTAGTAAAACGAACTTAATAAATATTGTTGGAATGGAAATTATATTGGGCTTTATATAGAAATTTTGTTATGTATATTTAATTATTATTATTCTTAAAATTTTTATATATATTATGTTAATTAATATTAGTCTAAGAATTTTTTTTTATATCTATAATCAGTTTAACTAATCGTATTATCATGATTGCTAACCAGACACGGCCAAATTAGGTCATTTTAAAATTAAAGTTTAAATTCTAGATCCGGGTATATAAATTGTTCGTTACTTCATGAAATCTCTGCTTTCTCTATTTCAATATCTGTAAAAACAATAATAATTTTTTTTCTTTTCGTCTTTCAATTATGTAATGTAAATTTTTTTTCCTCTTTCATGCCTCCTTTGTTCTTCCTTAATTGTTCACGGGAAGTACGGGGAAATGAAACAGTGAGATTCGTATTCGAATCTCAAGTTTCACCTTTTTCTGTCGTCTCTCACTGACCGGTCTATCCCACCCAAATTTAAACTTTTTGGTATCGAATTGTGTGTGTAACAATATTAAAAATGTATAAATATATGTAGAATTCAACATAAACACGCACACATTTCGATCTCAAATTAAACGCAATAAATACGGATAAAATAATATAATTTAGATTTCTTGTAGTTAAATAAATTTTGTGTAATATTAATCAGTTATTTTGAATTTTATAAAGTTCGTATTTGTTGCTTAGTTTAAATTTCGTTAAATAATAATTCTAACAAAATCTGATGCAATAATTAATTAAAGTTAAAATAATTTTATTCCCTTTTGTCTTTGAAAATTTAAAAGCATCGGTCAGTGACAGATAATAAATTAATTATAGCAAAATTCCAAAAGAATGTAATTAACGAATGTAAAGAAAAACAAACAATAGCACAGCAAATTTCTTTCTAATTAAAACCAGCAGAGCATTGATTATCCTGAGGGCAAGATAAATAAAACCTAAAAATATCTGAACAGAAAATTTAAAAGATCAAGATAAGAAAAAGGAGGCCATCTTAGACTTGCTGGAGACTTGGACTTGAATTTTAGCTTTGCTCTCGAGTGGAGCGTCTAAAATATCTTAAATAAATTAATACTGCAAGGTATGACCGAGTAAGCACCGAAATTATTCTCCACCGGGAGATGGCCCACTATATGCCGAGCTTCACCTTGCCCATCGTAAAAACACCAAAATGATCTGCTGCCTGAAATAAACAAGAAAGCCGCTGCTGTTAAAAAAATCAATAAAACAACATGCCCAGGACAAGAAAGAAAACTTCTAATTACGAACAATCTGCTATTAAACCAATGGATGAAAACATCTTATAAAACAGGTACCTGTGTGTGTATTCCAAATTATAGAGTACTCTAGTAATAATAAGCTATAGCTCATCTCCTATTATTTGTATAACTTCTAAATGTTAAAATTGTAATTTTGAGAAACTAAAATTTGAGAATTCATGTAATCTGTAAATTTCTCGCATAATCTAGCTTACCCTCCCTCTATCACTTCTTAGGTGTGTATTTCTTAAATCTACATTTCATTTATAATTATCATTGAAATATTACCTTCTCATAATTATCTTAGTTTTCAAGCTAAATCCATAATCGCTTGAACAGTGAATGCGTGTCGAATTATCATTAATATTTGCTTTTATAAATAACTTAAATTTCATATAAATCGACACGCATTCAAAGAATCAGTTATTGTAATGCAGGGTCTACTCCTCCGTAATAGCTGGCATACTCGCTGTAATAATTCCCTTTTTAGATATTTTTTTATTATTAAATGTTAATGAATAATTATGTAAATTTCATTTCTTTGAGAGTCACCAATTTTCTTTCAGTCAACGGTGATAATGTTGGGCCGAGTTTGAAATCTAGTTAAATATTACCACAATCTTTTAGATATCATACATGTGTTACGTTTTGAAGCCCCGATGGCTCATTCCACGCCGTGAATACTCCGGATTCTCTAGGGTTGAATTAACCCCAGTCGTCCTACACAAGCGGACATGATAATGTTCCCGTAGGGCTTGACGACCGTCACGCAGCCAGCTGGCAAATTGCGACACGGACCGCTTGTCCCTGGTTATGCTCATGTGACACCTTACTCTTCGGGTCGCGGCAGAGACCAACCCGAAACCCTTATAACTTATTCACGGCATTGCAGTTTCAGCGCTGCCATTTTACATCGCCCTTCTAAAGCGTACCATGTGTTCTTTTATTTAGTTTATTATTCTCTCTATCACTCCGCCTCGGCATTATCTTCATCATATACTCTCAAATAAATGTTTGCCCTTTGTCGTAAAATAAATATTTTATTAAATAAATGTATGTCCGCCATTACTGATGACTCTGGCAGTGCAAAGTATAAATTCCTTACAGCACGCATTAGAAATACTCACTCGAGAACCCTAGGTAGCTAGATTACGCCTTCATATAAATAAATGCTCCATATAAATAAATGTATTTTTATATATTTAATATTATCAATTAGCTGTTGAGACTTTGAATTTAAAATATGATTAATCACATTAATAATGTTTTCTTTTATTAAATACGTAAATAAATAATTCTAAATATACGTCTGTAGTTAAGTTTTCATTTATTCGATGCCCATTATAGACATTTCCTCGATTCTATATATTAATTAATATTCGTTTGATTGTTGGCCAACTCGGAAACAAAACCCATGAATCTCGTGCATCTCCCTGACCACCGTGCCTAAGGAAGTGTTTACTTATGTCGCATCAGAGGCATTATTCCGTAGATTGTATTGTGGAACCGATAAACTATGTTCGAACTCAGTATTACCGGTGGCTTCGCTACTCGATGGTGCTGCTGTTCTGTGTGGTGGTCGAATTCTGCAATATGTTAACGAGATACACGTGTTTTGACTGTTACAATATATATATAATAAGGAACTTGCACATATACATTTAAACTCTCCAGTGCTATAAAATCCATCTTATACAATGGATATACATGACCACATACATGAGGAAAAGATAAATGATCTCCAATATACATAATTCATGCTGAACCAGTACTCACTAGTTCGTCCAGATTACCATCTCCACCACATATATACTGTCACTGCTCTGTTTATATTAACATAGAAAATCTTCAAATTCTAATGGACAAGCTGTATAAAATGGATTGATAGCTGTGGGGAGTTTGAAAGTCTGAGTTCAAGTCCCTTATAATTACATTAAGTTTAGTATAGACAATATACATGTATTTAAATGTTATATATATATATATATATATATATATATATATATATATATATATATATATATATATATATATAATAGTTTAAATTCTAATAATATTAAATAATAAACAGTAATAAAATAGAAATTTAAGCAGAAGTATATTCGTCTAAATAGTTATCCTTATCAACAGATTTTATGCAGGCAAAAAGTATATGTCACATGATTTTCCAAGAACCCTATAGAAATTATTATTAATGTATGTATTGTCTATTTATTATACAATCTTTAAATTGGTTTATAAAAATTGCATCTTTAATTTTTTTTTTTGTCTGTGATGTGGTTCTTGTTTTAATATTCTTGTGCGATCTGAATTAAATGTAAATTTAAAGTTACATGATTTTTGGTCATGAAAAATCCATATGATCTTTGACAAGTAATAATGTATCTATGGTTATCAAATAGATAAATACGTGAAAATCTGACCTCAAGAAACTTATCAGGTCGAAAATTCTGCATGTAATTTGTCAGTCACTGGAAGTCCTGAATTTCTCCTATGCTATCTCTGTTAAGAATACAGAATGATTTGAAAACACCATTAGAGAAAAATGTAAACTGAGACTTAACAGGGGTTGATATCGGAATGTCAATAATGAGATATCCTGCTGACAAGGGACATGCTAACTGAATAACTTCATTTTCATACTCATTTTTATCTTTCTTGAACACATCAGCTGTCAATCCAACCACTTTCCGAAATCAGCAGAACCAAATGGTGGTTAGTAGATGTTAAAGATTGTGGACTTTGTCAATGCCATTTGAAATTTCACCAGACTTTTAAAAATATAAGAAACAAAAATGAAATCTGTCAAATTATTTACAGGGATGATGAAAAAAATGTCTGTTATTTTTTTTAAAATTTGTTCAAATTGATGGTTGGCATTCACTTTAAATTTAGCTTTACTTCTGATCCACAAAAATATTACATCAAGAAATAGTTTATAAACAAAAAAAAATTAAAATGGTAATTTTTATATACCAGTTTACAATTTCTGTAATAACTAGAAAGCTTCTAAGTAATATATTAATTAAAATAACATCCACACCACCACACAATCTTTTCAAATCATATAAATAAAGATACAATAAAAGACAAATTACACTAAACTGCATTTTGTGCTGGACCATCACTCATCAGTTGGCCCAGGACACCATCTGTCATATTTATCTTTATCCTACGTACAGTATTTATCAATAGTAAATTGCTACATTTTGATTTACAAGTCATTTATCTTTTACTGTGACATTATTTATATGATGTTAAAATAATCCATGGCAGTGTGGAGGTTGTTTAATGCATTTATAAGATATTACACATGCTTAAGAGAAATCTGAATATTTCTCTGTGTATGTGTTCAATTTAAAAAAAAAATATAGATATATTAATCTTCAACAGGTTTATAGTTTAGATCTGGGTTAGAGATAATCTCTAGTTTAATAACTGATTAGTGACAATCATTAATGTAATTATCTAGAGGAGATGGTGTCAAAGTTGTAGTAGGAATAAGATTGACACCTGTAAATCAAAATTAACAATAAACATAACCCTTGAAAAAATCGCAACATCAGCATTTTGTCTGGGTAAATTCAGTTGATAATGATTACAATGTAGTAATAGTCAAAAGTACTGCTTATGTTTGTACATTATTATTTTTTATTTACTATTATTATAATTCAAAACTTTTGCATATAGTATATTTTTATAGGCCAGCCTATCATTTTACATATATATAAAATAATATTATTTAAAAATAAATTGGGGAAAACTTATTAGTAGATTATGAAATAATTAAAAACAGAATTAATATGCAACAAATTAATCAGGAATATCTATACTTTTTGGCTTTTTACATTATTTAATAACACGATTAATTTTATTTTAATGCGTGCCTACTTTTTGCGTCTTTCTATGCATCATCTTTTTGTCTGCTTTATCCATTTCCAATCATTTTATAAAAAGTAAAAATGATCAATTATTAATTTTAAAGTTATTTTAATACATTTCTATAATACGAATTCCTTTTAATAATAGCTTTCAATCAATTTCCATTCAGATAATTATATTTCAATGCACTTCATTATAATCGATAATTTCCCCCTAAGCATATGGTATTCATGTTCGTTTTCCATTTCAATAAATTACAATAACTATTTATATAAAATATTTCATTTTGTTATAAATAATTAAATATTGATTGCATTAAAGTCTGTGTGTATATATTTTAACTTACCTCTTTTGAGATCAGTCCCAAATCTCATCAATGCAGACCATCTTTAGTCTTTGATTTATATATGAGTAACTACTGTTCCCTCTCTGCCACTTTACAATACTGCAATATCTTACAACTGCTTTTTGTCTTTTCACTCATAATACACTACATTTTATAGTCCACCTGGCATTAATATTAAGGTTAGTATTTATAATTATTTGTTGGTCTCCATTTGCATACCTAATTGAATTGCAAATGTTTTTAGAAACATTCAAACTTTAGTTTTAAATGAACTTTATTTCATTTATTATATATATATATTGTGCCCTTATCTATAGGTCATAATAAGGTTTATTTTTAAATGAACTTATATTTCATTTATTATATATATATATTGTGCCCTTATCTATAGGTCATAATAAGGTAGAAAGGTCAATTACTAAAAAATTTTAAATTTTAAGATATGTTTGTATGATATATAAATAATAGTAGGATAATTAGATTTTATAGTACAAATTAAAACTGAAAATACCTGGTATATAAAAATGTAAAGGATTATTAAAAGAGAAAACAGTTAAATAAAGCTTAAATATATCATTGCTTATGGTTGTAAAAGCTGGCCATATAAAATAATACAGCTATAAATAGTTAAAAGTATATTAATAATTTGAATATAATATTTTTAAAACTAATAAATTAAATAAATACTATATGTAGTGTTATAATTATATTTAATAGTCAAAATTAATAGATTATATTTTAAGAAAAACTTTGGGATGGTGAGAATTATATTTAGTTCTACAAGTTTAAATTATTTTCCAAATTTTTTATAAAATATATCAGTTTTGGTAATTTAGACCGAGACGTAAATAAAAAATCATCTGATAAAGTTAGTAATCACGTGACTGTATATTATATACCTTCACACACGCTTGTTAGAATAATAATAAATTTTGTGAATTAGGAAACTAAATATAATTGCCATCGATCCTTAAAGTAAAAGTTTAAATGTTAAATATTATTTTAATAATTATTTTAAAGTTTAAATGATTTTGATAAAACTATAATTGAATTAAAAAATACTAGTCTAAATAATATTTAAGACATTACATCATAAATTCTTTATTTTTAAAAGTCTAGTCTGTTATAAAACTAAAATGTGTAAATTTGTTCGCGCTAAAATAAAGTCATTAACCAATCAATGGAGGTAATTTAGCAGACAAAATATAAGAATTAGACGGAGCGGGAGGAAAAGTAATGTGTAAGTGAAGGAGAAAGTAACATATTTTTTAGCTGATAACACCGTAGCTAGAAAAGTGATATAAATTTAAAATTTTGTATTTATTTTAAAAGTTCTTTTTTTTAACATATAATATTTTGACTGCCTCTACATGGATTGCTAATTTTAAAAGTTATCTTACCAGGATATTTTATTTGAGTTTAACCAAAACCTTACAGTAAAATGGAAGTACAAGAAAAAATACCTAAAAATATTGCTAAGGGAAAAATATTTGGAAAGTGCCTTAATACAGCTTTATTTATGCTCAACCAGAAACTTATTATTATAACTCAGAGAAATATAATTGGGATGCTATGCGAAAACTTAAAAGAGAAGTTACTTGCCGTCAGGAAAAAATTATGACGCACAAATTTATAAGGCTACTTTGAAGTTATTTTATTCTTCTCTATGGAAAAATTTAATATGCGTTTTTATTATAAACAAAAATTATGTAAAAGTATAATGAAGAAAGAATGTTTATCTTTTAAAAGGAAACATTATAAAATATAGTACCAGAATTTTAAATAAAGAAAAATTTATAGAGTAATATGAAAGAGTTATTGTGTTTTATAGAAAAGGAACCGAAAAACTTTATCTAAGAAGAATTAAAATATTATAAAGTATTCAATGGAGGAAATGCTTGACTTAAAAATATAAAATTAAATTACTTAGTGAAAATGGATCCATGGAAACAGAAAAATTTTATTAAATATTTAAATAAAAGTACCTAGAAGATGCATCGTAAAAGTCGCGCGGGAAAATATTAGCAGACAATATTAGAAGAGAATATGTAGACGTTTTTCTTCAGGATTAATTGATATCAAGAATTAATAATAGTATTAAATATTATAAAATCAAGGATTATCGTCTATGAAGATTTATTAATTAGAGCAATAATTGCTTTACCTTAAAATGGAACATTAAGTGACTGAAGAAAAAATAATATACATTTTTTTTTAGCTTTAATATGAACGATTTTCAAGAAAATTCGATGAAGAAGTACTGTAAATATAGTTTAATATTTTTTACTGATTATATTTAAAATATAAAATGCTATGTGAGATTAGGGAAAACATATAAACATAAATTTAGTAATAGTGAGATTTAAATATAATAGCTTAATAGAATTATAGAAATATTGTTTTAAAAATAAAGTGTATGTATGGAAGTCTTATATCTACGAGAATCAATGGGATGGTGAAGCCTACAGAATGCGATCGAGAAGATAAAGATCGTTTGGTAATTTTGATATTTATTTATAATGCATAATGTATTTTTTTTTTAGATCGTCTATTGATTAAGAATGATGTGTGAAAGTTTAAATTATATGTACACATTTTATACAACATTTTAAAACATATTATGAGATAGGAGTAATTCTGAATAAGCATGCAATAAGTTATTTAAAGTATAATTAATAATATAATTTAACAGAACAATTGTGTGATTCTTTTGAACTTTCATATGATAAAGTATTCAGATATTTTAAAATAGTTTGTATATGATAAAATATACGAGGAAAGTAGTAAAAAGATTTTCTTAAAGAACAGCAGAATAGTTTTGAAATAAATGAATTTTATTATTGTTAGAAATGCAGATAGGAATTTGTCGATGTACTGTATAGAAAAATCTTGAGAAATAAGATCGGATAGTGACTTGGTAGTACTAGTGGAGAGGAAACCAAGATGATGTTTTTTTTTTAAGAAATAGGAAAATAAAGTATTTGGATCATATTTAGTTTGTGTGATTTCAGTATAGCTAACTAAGCCCTATGACTGAACACATATCGTTTGGACAGTGTTTTTGCATATCTTTAAATTTTTTGATGTTATAATAAAGCTGAAGAAATAGCTTTAGCATCACTCCTATAATAGAGGTTGGTAGACAGGTAAAGGTCACTCCTCTATAGTGTTTTTTAAATTCACTGTGCCATGATTGTCAAGGTTTATGATGAGTAATATTCTAGTTATATTTTGATCCTATGCATCTATCTTCGCTATCCTTATTTCGTGAATCTGCATCGTCAGAAAGATATTTTCAAAGAAATAATGAATAAAATAGAACTGAAGATATGTTTTCGTTTATGTAAAAATAGTTTATTTACTGGAATGTATAGAATTGTGTAACTTTAAAATTGAAAGTCCAAAATATCATAAAGAGAAAAAGAATCATATAATACAGTTTAAAATCAATTCGGAAATGAATATAAGATTTTTAAAAGAGAAATCTAAACAAAGTTTTTTTTTTTAAGTGATAATAAAATTTGAATGTTTTAAATAGTATTTAGAAAATAAGTATTGCATATTTATTAAGAAAATAATTCAATAATGTGTAATAAACATATATTTGTGCATGGTATATCAATAGTTGTAATTATATCATCCGAAGTAAGGCTTGAATGAGTATATTAGGATTAATAAACATCGGATAATGAACAATAAAACTTAATACCGAATGTAGAAGAATGTTTTGAATCTGTAGGATTCCATACAACCAATATAAAACTAGAATTTTATTGTTTTGTAGAATGTTTACTACGAATGTAATTTTGTAAAAATATAATTTTAATAATAGTAGGGATGCAAAGTGTTAATGATAATTATATAAGAAATACATTTTGTAACAAGCTAACCATATTAAGAAATCCAATAATAATAATACTGTATTTTCTTAAGCATTTAAAAGATAAGAGTTAACTAGGAAAAATAAATAGAAGTTTGATTTTCATTTTTTATAAACTAGGAAACTAAGTGGAGATAGGAGAGTAAGGATATCCAATGTACATAATGTAAAATATTGTTATTTGTTTATGTTATTAATAAACTTTGTTGTAAATTTATTTTAAAGTTTTGTGTCCTCGTTGTTATTTCTCCACATGGATGCATGATCTCATGATATATTTATAATTGAAACAGACATATAGTTTTTGCACAAAAAGGGTAAACATAAAAGTGTTATAATGATTTTGAGAATGTATTGGTATATTAAAAAATTAAAAGATCATAATTTTATATTATTTACTGGTCATAAGTCGGTTGCCACAATATTACATTAAATTATATGCTAATGTTGTCACACGTATTCTGTAGTCAGATTATTAAAATACTACCACGTACGTATTTATTATTTCATTTAGGAAGAAATAAGATTATATTATACTATTGTTGTTATTATTATTATTTATTATTGTTAGTTGCTGCGTAGTGAATTATGACATAAAATTCCCTTTTCATAGTTTACTACCTAATTTTAAATCAGTTAGAATACAATTTATGAACCTGAGATTTGATTTTATTTTATATTATTTATTTTCTTTATTTTATTTTAATTAATTGAGCTAGATTATTATTATAAAGAATATTAAGATATGATTATTATTTTAATCGTAGTGAATAGAGCTTAGAAAGTCGTAAGAATACTACGAGTTAGTTATTTGGTATAGTAAAAGGGGAATAGTGTTCTTATGCCATTGAGATAGTATCATGTGGATAATATCTCAATGTAGTCTATCTCATTTCCCGTGTCGTCACTCCATGTCTCATGAAAATAGTAAATATTTGTTTATTCATTTTAAAAATATAACCGTATTTGTATTTTAAAGATTAGAGCTAGTAATCATTTTTAATTAATGCTGGATATTTCATTTATTTATTTATTAACTGAGCTAGAACCCGGAATATGCGTAAAATTTTAAACACTATATAAATTTTAGAGACGACGAGCGGAGGGGGAGGTTAGAATATATATATTGATAATAGAGATTATTTATAAATCTTGTTAAAACAAAAGAAATTTTAAGTAAAGAAATAATTAAAACTGAATCTATAACTTTCCAAATACATTCAACTGTTAGGCATAACCCACAAATAGATATGGAACAAACTTTTTCAAGCTGTGTTAATCTCCTCTCTTCCTAAGGTGTTTTTGCCATGAATAAATAATGTGCTATTCAGTTGGGTAGAGCATCATCTTAAATCCAGTATTCATAAATCTAAAGATGACTGTTTCATTTTCATACTAGCTGTCACTAGTCTGGCCAGAAACATATGAAGGAAAAAAAAATACCACTTTAAATGTTTAAGTATTTATTTTTAACACTCAACAGCTACAATCAGTTCGTAATTTTTCATGAAATTTTTGTTTGCCTTAACTTATTAGAATTTTTTTAATTTAGAATATCCATGTCACTATCTGCCTAGGTATGTCTGTATTTTGAAAAAATCAAATTAGTCTTAATTTTATTTGCATAGTGTAAGTTTTATGACATTTTTGGGTGCTTAGTTGTATCTCATATTGCTTGTAGCCTAAACATAAATAATGTTTTTCTTCATTTTTATGCTCTAGATTAATTTTTTCACCACTTTTTTATATAAATATTATAATATGCTCTATATAGGGAGTTTGAACTCAGACTTTCACATTACCCTTAACGATCCACACTATCTCATACTGCTGGTACACTTGATCTCACACATATTGAAAAGGTAAATAATTACCAATATACATATTTTGTGCTAATCCAGCAGTCATCAATTGGTCTAGATTATCATCTCCATACATATATACAATCAATGCTCAGCTTATATTAAGATAGCCAATCTTCATACTTTAATGGGCAGGCTTCAATCCACTCCACCCCACAACTCTTCAGCTGTCCATTTCATTGAAAATATGATTAATAGAATGCTCAAAGCCCCCATTTGTGCCAACCTTCTCATCCTACCCATGTTAACCATAAGTCACTCTGACCCCTCATGTACAGGACATAATCTATTTACATACATATACAAGGAATGGGAAGACTTTACAACACTATTCATATATTAAAATATAGTGCTGTAAGGTCTGGCCATCCCTAGTATATGTATGTAAATGGATTATGTTCTGTATATGAGGGGTCAGAATGACTTATGGTCAATATAGTATGGTAAAGTCTGCTATCTCTTTATAGAGATAGATTAACAAAATATACGAATTATTGGAGGGGGGTTGGTTTGCTTTTAAATTATCGACTTTTTTCACTATCGACTTTTTATTGATTTTGAGGGTTTTTTTTTGGAAATCACTATTAATCAATCCATTTTTAATAAACCAACAGTAGTTTTTAGAGGGTGGAGGGGGGTTGGTTTGATTTTTAATTATCGTATTTTATTTTCTTATTATGAGGGTTTTTTAAAAAAAATATTTAAGCTACTGAAACCTTTATATGATAGTGAAAAGTTCTTCCTTTATTTTTTGACTTTTTCAAAAAGCCTTAAACAGTTCACTTTTTTTAAAAAAAACATTTTTTAGGGGGGCAGGAAGGTATGGTTTGTTTGACTCCAGTAATGAGATAAGCCTCAAAGCTGTAAATAATGGGATTTTGGAGTCGTCCAACCAACTTCCCTTACACAGACCCCAGGTACACTTGCAGGAGTGGCAAGAGAATTCCCCAGATCCTGTAATTGACTAAAACCATGCTCCTCCTGCAAATGCATAGCTTTGCATCTGGAAGGATGTTCTCTTTCTGGAAAAACACAACAGTGTCAACTTCTGTGATCGGTAATTCACTCCCCTTCAACCAATTTCGAACACTGGCCACCATTCTCACCAAATTCAAGCATAAACATGCATTTGTGCATGAACTTGGCAGAACTCTGCTAAAAACCCTAACCTTTTCAGATTGTGTGCAGTTCAAAATTGTAGGGCAGCATGCATGATGGCCTGGCAATTCTTAATATGTAATACTAAATACACTACACTTTCTCAAAATTTTTGCACAATGAATTTTTTGATAGTTTCGCATCCTTCAAATACAGCTGCCATCAAATCAGACCATAGCAAGAGCTGAATTGTGCTCACTTGAGGAATATTGTTGCAAGTCAATGGGCATAGTATTTCATTATGTAATCGTCAGATATATTGCCCTTTAGGTGGTCTGTTATGGCTCAAATGACATTGCTGAAGGGGTAAGCCATAAGTTAGACCACTAAAATGGTATATTGGTATGCATTGTGTGAAAAACAATGGCATCAAATGGTCGGGTTCAGTATACATACTATTACCCATAAAATAATAATTTCTCATAAGTTTCACGGGCACACCCTTTCTCCTGTCTATATCCGATGTTGGTGAACTTAAACCAAATAATATAGATCTCAAGAACTGGACAAGTAAGCTAAACCATAGACTAGATGGAATTTCTATGGCTGTCTAGTCACCATAACACCTGTAGGTAATATTTAAACATTATCCACCAAAGAAAATTCTGATACGAATTATTCATACAAGTATTGTTTACTTGACACAAATTTTAAGTGTTGTGTAAATGGGATTTAAGATAAATGAATAAAAGTTTCCGGTAGCCCTTGTATCTTGAATAAGATCTCAATATAAAAAAAATGTTTACGAGAGAATATATTTATGAGCGTCAATTTATCGATGACCTCAAACGTCAAACTCACTATTATGGTGAGAATTATATTTCCCGGTTAACAAGGTGCCTGAGCCAGCTAACTCACTCCCAGGGTGGGGAGGAAAACCTATCAGATGAATGGAGATAATAACACACAAAAAATATAGGTTTGTAATTAATTTATAATGCACTTATAGACGTATCCATTTACCTCGGACAGATTTGAATCATTGGACTTTATTTGGCAAATGAAGTAATTAGAAAACGTAAATGATAATTACTGAATAATTCTAATGCAAAGGTAAATCTGTACTAAATTTTATTATTAATATCTAAACGCTATCTATTTAAATCAATTCTTATCCCTCCCATTCAAAATATATAATAAGCTCCCCAAATCATAAATGAAACAATAAAACATTTAATTTAGAATAAATACATATTAATTTATATATATATATAAAACATTTTACTATACAGTTGTACGCAATAATTTTATGTTATGAAATAATTTAAGAAAGTTTGTTATTTTTGAGAGCAATTCTGAGTTATATAAAAACAGAGTTCACTTTACCTGATGAAACCCCGGGGTATGGGATCAGAATTTAATGAAGCATATCAAGTGGATTTCCATGATCTGGTAGTATTTGGAGTTGTTTTATAAAAGCACAATATATAATTTCTTTCTGCCGAGTCCAATATTTAGATGTCCATAAGTAATGGTGCAGCCGTAGGTGAAGTATTGTTTAATATAATTTTCAAATCAAATAAATTCATATTTTGGGACATAAGATTCTTTTCTATTTCATTTTATGTTCAGCAATCCGGAGTATTCACTAGGTTCCTAGGTTCTTCGGCGGAAGGCGGTTTAGAATCAGTTCACATTGGCTGAGGGTGATGAAGCCCTTTACGTATGGTCCTTACTCTGTCATGTTAAATATTTTTTTCTATATCTTTATGAGTCTATCTCACTCAGCGGTCACAATCTAACTGAATCTCTGTCTTTTTCCTTTCTCAAATTCTCATTAATTAATTTTTTTTTCTAATTAATTTTCATTTCTCAGACAAAGGAATTATTTTATTGGATCTCCAATCTAATTCTTTTTCTTTGAATAGGTTTTCCTTTCCAAATTACTTTTACTTCTTTAAATTTACGTTTCCTTTGTTTTGGTGGTGCCATCATTCCTGGTATCTATTCTTTTTGGTCAAACATTCTTTGGCTTTTTCTTGGAATTTTATTTTTGCAGTAATTAGTGATTGGGATTCAAACACAGAATTGCTTGAAGGCACAAACAATATTTCCTTTTCACTACCCTCACTAATTTGAAATATAATTGAAACTTAAATCAATATTCTAAACAAGATATAACATATTTGCGCACAACTGTAATTTTGTTAATTTGTAATATTTTAAAAGTAAAACATTCTAAATAAATAATGCTTACTAATCAATCCCTTCCCCATTTATTTTCTAACAAAAAAAAAAGAATAATAAAGAAAAAGAGTTTAAAATTTACTTCACGCACGTATATATATGTATAATTAGATATATTTTTAACCCTTTATCGCCCGCTTGAATATATACCTGTATTGAGGGTAATGCGTATGTGCTTTTCATTTTCTTGTAACAGGGTTTGAACCCAGTTACTGTTACATAAGCTACCTCTAATACCAGATGTAACATTTACATTACAAAGTGATGTTGTTGCTGTTGTGGGTTAATATTTAATAAGTCTAGAATTTATTTTCACTCTGGCTCTTAGATGGAAGATATAGTCATGGAAAAGAATAAATAAATAAATATATATATATATATATAAATTAAATATATATTTTAAGCACTTTAGCTTAATTACATTTAATACATCCAGTAAATGTTAAAGTGTTTATTATTTCTAATAGTTGAATGTATTTAGAGAAGAGTAAAAAAAGTTTGAATTTTTATAAAAAACATTTAACAATCCAAATAGATGATGGAAATTGCCCAGTATATTACTACAAGTAAAATGTCATTATCATAAACCTGCAGACAATCATGTGATTAATACACTTATTTTTTTCTAAGAAATATATAGAAAATATTTTATGATAAATGCTTTTATTTACCTGGACTAAAAATCAAAAAAAATGTAATTATTTCTTCAGTTACAATTGGGTTTAAATTTGACTTGATAAAAAAGTGGGGTATCCAGAAATTAATTAATTCAATCCTCACCATATTTTTATTTCAAGTTAAATGGTTAAAAAAAACAATAGTCATTCTTTTTTACTTTTTAGTATACAGAAAATAAAAGCATTTACGATAAAATAAATTTAAATATATTATTTTTAGGTTTTTAGCATTCACACTATAAACAAAAGTATTTATTACAAAATATTTATATATATTATTTTTAAATTTTAATATTTAGATACTATTTTTAATTATTCCAATTTATATGATAAGGATTTTTCATCCTAACACATGCACTGTACTGTTTTTAATATAATATCTCAATGATGCCTTAGTGAGTATTAAGGAAACTCTCAAACTAAGACATAAGATTTTGAAAAGATAAGATTGGCCATCTTATTTTTATACCTACATTGTTTTAATGTAGGCCAATCTAAAAATCTCAGTTTAAGAGTGTGAATATGTTTCTCAGTTCACACTATTTCTAATAATTTTTTTTTGCATATTAACTTTCACAAAATCTTTAAATTTACTATGAGACATTTGGTTTTATTTACAAGTGGAGGGATAGCATATACTGTGTTTTATAATATCTCAACAATGTCTTGTTGAGTATTGAGGAAACATTTGAACAAGGACATAAGATAAAGATTTTTGAAAAGATAAGAGCAACCATCTTATTTTTAAATCTACTTTCTATTCCAATTTACAATTTCAAATGGATATCTTGAGAGAAAAATCATGCACATAAAAAATTATTTACAATATTCTTTCATTTATTAAAAAAGCATTTTTTAAAAAAAATCAATTTTTACAATCAAAATTAAATTTTATACATTTTTTTTAAAAAGAAAACTTTTACAATCAAGAGAATTCAATTTTTTTTTATATTGCTTAAACAGTGTTTAATTTAAGATTTTTAAATATATATATTGTACCTTTTATAAATGGTACAGATAGTTAGGTAGAGTTGGAAAAGTACTTATATTAAAAAAATTAGGTTATTTTCTAAAATATAATTTAAATGTTATAGGTAGTAGGAGTTCAAACTCAGTAGATAGAAGCTTATAAAGATACATAAAATAGTTTGAACTTATTGTAAGATGAATTCAATAATAAAATGATACAATAAGTTGTTTAAAAGATAATAATAATAATTTGTATTTATTATATTAAAAAACTACAACAGATAGAATAGCTTAATTATAGCAATAAATATTTTATATCATAGATTTAAATTAGTTATTTTGTTTAAAACATTGTTTATATGATAGGTTAATTTAATATTAGTTTGAAATATGCTGAAAGTATCACATGATTAGAGATGATTGTGTTAATATGTAGGCTTACAAAAAGTTAGGCAAAAAATTTTGATTTTAGCTTGATAACAAACATTTGATAAATAATAAAGTGTAGCAAATATTCAGTCTAGAGATAATATTAGAAAAGTAATGAATAAAATTATTATCATTTTATTTAAATGTAATATGTTTAGGTCAATTTTATGTATATATTAAAAAATTGTTTTAATAAGGATATTTAATTTTTTAGATAAAAATATTTAATATTTAAGGTATTAAATAATTTGATAATTTTGATGGCTCTTAGTTTTAAAACTTAATTTTGAAATTGATATTGACGTAGTTATATAAAATAGCAGATTTGTACAAGCAGTACTGACCAATGAAATCATTGTATTAAGATCAGTATAAAAAGAGAGGTTGAAGTCAGTCTAGATAGTGATATTAGTGATTTCAGTGATGTAGAGATTTTCAGTGATACAGTGATTTACAGATTTGGATTAAGACAGATTTAGTTTGAAATTTATAATTTTTTTATATTGTGACAGTAGTAATTCTTTTTAAAATATTTTATTTAAAAGTTCTTTTGCAACATATAATTGAATTAACTATTTAAATAATGATTCACTAAACATCAATTTTTCCTGTCAGTCTATTCTTATTTGAACTTATCTTAGGAACACAATAATTCTGTGGAACGCAATAGTAATTACTTAAATATTGAAATTTTGAACACTAAATGTCAAGGAATATACTGCAACACTGGAGAAGATTTTATGTAAAAGTTTTGAAATTTTTATAAATAATATGTCTGGAGTGAACATTTTTTTGTAATAACTTTATCATATTACTAGGAAAATAATTTATTAAGGTCAGTTAAGAGGAATCAGACTTTTATTAAAAATCTTTATCATAGTGTTAAATTTGAAAAAAAGAAAAGAAAGTTAATTCTCTGCGTCTAAGTTCAAAAACTAAATTTAAAATGTTTTATAGTATGATGAATGCCTGTTTATTATATAACTGATACTAATAATTCACATTTCATTTGTCTTTAAAGTAATAAAAATATACTTACGCTTTTAGAACAATATATTTAAAGACAAATTGAAGAAGATGACTTTTGAATGACTTTTATGTTTTTAAAAGGACTTTCTATTGATCAAGTCAATAAATAAAATTATATACTTTAAAAAATAAATTTATCTGGAAATAATGAACTCTGATACGTCTTTTTAAAAGATTGAAATTATATAAGTTAATAAATGTTTGAATGATATAGCTGTCATTTTACCTGAAAAGGAAAAATATTTAGTGATAAGATATACATTTTTTTTAAAAAGTATGAAAATCATAAATCTTTTAATGAAAGAAATATTTATTTTAATTCATAAACTATATGTCTGCTGATAAATGTATTAAATAAATAATTTATATTATATAATGTCTGCTACTAATGTTTTTGACCAATGGAAATTGCAAACAATTTTTATGTCATATTTGTTGCAAAATATCTGCTATACACAATGGCTGAAATGGACATAAGAAATATTTCATATAAAATGGATTTCAAATCATTATACTATGGAAATATTAAATGCCTGGATAAAATTTCAGAAAAGACTGAAATAAACATTTTATCTTACAGGATAGTTAATATTTTCTATGGATTTTGTTAGATTTTACTGGATTTTATTATTATTATCATATGTATATTTCTTCAAATGGCATCAAGACAAGAGTATTATTTGTATACAAAGTTGTCCAACCATAACTAGGCGAAAGTACAAGATTCCTGACAAGCATTCAACTTATGAGCAGGAGGAGAGGAAGCAAATCTTTTTGTAACTTTAAAATGTTATCTTTTTTTTTATTAAGTCTAATATTAATATTTAGAATTTTTTTTTTTTAATTTTAAAACTAACCTTTTGTTATTATATTTTAAATTTAATCTTAAAATAGATTAATTTTATTATTATTAGAATGTTAAATAATAAAAAATGGGTATTCAGAAAGTAATTTTCTAAACAAGGTGATTTCTTTTATTATTTAGATTACATTTTGCTTAACATTTTTTAAATTATATATCCTAATTAGTATTTTATATTGCTTGAATAATAGAAATTATCATGTGTATTTTTTATTAAAAAAATGATGAATGGGTATGAATGTTTTTTGAATACATTCAAGGATATTTAAAATATTTGTTTAATGTGAATCCTTGAATATGTGTACATTAGATAACATATTTAATTTATTAATGTTTTATTTTTGTGAATGTTATCTGTTTAAGTACAGACGAAGAAATAATATTGATCTCTAAATTATATAATAATAAATAAACAAATATATGGTACTAATGTATGTTTTATCAAAATCAGTTGAGCTTGAAAACTTTTGGAAAAATCTTGAAACAAATTTAGATCTTTGTTGTTTCTTTAATATTGTTGTTTTTGTAATTATTTTAGAATGCAGTTTATATATTTTGCAATGTTAGATGGTTTATTCAGTGTGGAAGATATAGGATGGTGGTTGGGAGAGTACTATTTATATTAAATACTAGGTGTTAGGGATATATTGAAATCTGTAGTATGTGAATTGCATTTTCATACTTTAAAGGTATTAAAATATACAAATAACATTGGGCTGTATACCATTTTCCATGGACTGTTGTGTTTTCTTTTCATCAATAAGTGCTATAATAGAGCCATGACTTGAAACTTAGGTGCCTGATGAATATGGATCTATTATTATGATTTACACTGTATATATGATGATATTATTTTGCACTTTTGAGTCATTATTATTACTATTCCATACCCTACACTCTAATTGCTATCATTGTAGAGGATAGTTTAATAAGTTGGTAACATAATGACTAAACCATTTGAAGTTGATAATTTCTAGGAGGGCAATTTGAAGCATATAGAATTTTATTTCACAAATGATGTTTATATGTTTGATGAGTGACATAGTATATAAAACAAGAGAGAAATAATTGATACTAATACAATTATTAGAAATCCCACAGCTTAAACAGATGTATATTTAAATTGGAATGGAAGTGAGAATAGTGAAAATGATTTTTGGATGACATAACAAATGTAAGAGTATAAAAATGAAAGAAATACAAACATCAAGCAATATAAACAATGAGCATTGCCAATTGCTTAACAAGCTTTGTGGTAAATGCTTAGCCAGAGAAAGCATTTAAAATATCTCTGTCAAGATTCCCCCCCCCCCCAAACCATTGACAGTTCTTTAAATTTTATTATAAATAATTTAAACTCATTAAACTTACAAAAACTTATGAAATTATCTCTTAAATAGTTTTGCATAATAATTAAATTTTCTTATGGGGGGAGATATTCATATTTTTATTTAAAATTTTTTGATATTCAAATATCAGAATGATACTTTGCTAAGCTTCAAAGAATGTCTTCAATAATTTTTCTTTTAATATTTTATTTATTGGTCTTTAAGATATGTATTTTAAAATATAAATTTATATTGATGGAATAAATCATAAGAAGTATATTTTATAATAGTAAAAGTGTAATATTAAGTTTCCTTAGAAATTGGGAAATTTATCGTAACTATTCCCAATATAAATAATAGAATACTATATTACTGAATGAAGATTATATATTGTCATTACTGTTGTAAGTTTTATTTTATTTTTAAATGGCCGGAAGGCTATCTTATTTTATTTCATGTAGTTATTTGTAAGATTTACTGTAAATATATATATATATATTGAAACAGATATACTGTTCCACACATATATATTCAAAAGACCCCCCCCCATTTAAAAAAGACTAGCATGATTTGATCAAATTAAAAAAGAAATGAAGCAAAAAGTTTATAGTTAAAAGAAAATCATTATTGATTTTATAGTTTCAAATTAAGATGTAAATAAAAGCTGGCATTTATTAAAAAGATTACATTTTTAATTTTTGGAAAGATGTTTTCGAATAAAGTGTGATAACAGCTTGAGGCAGTCTTATTAAATTGGAAAACATAGGTTAAACCTTATGCTTTCTTATCTTTGCCATGAAAAGGATTGTCCAATTGTTAAGAAGAAAAGAAGCACTCGGGCTTAGATGAGAGCAGTATGCAAATCAGGTACAGTGGGAAAGGCTGCTTAACCAATCCAAGAATAAGAATATATATAGTCAAGTTGCAAGTCAGAGCAGATTTTTAAAAAGTTTCTTCAAAGAGATTTTTTTAGGAGATCAAATAGTTATTTTTTTTTCAAAGAGATATTTTTTAAGTAGATGTTAAAGAAGAATTTTGAAAAAAGATTTTAATTTTAAAAAGATATTAAGAGCAGATAAAGAACCACTGTTAATAATGGAAAAAGAAAACATTATTAAGGAAATTATAACGATGGAAGGCTAAACCAACAGTTTCATCTCTTCATCAAGCCATGTTTCTCCATGATTTGTCTGGATAAACATCATAGAAAATAAATAATGCCATTCAGCTGAAGTGAGTGCACCCTTTTTAATGCAGCCACATCATGGATTTGAAGAAATAAACTGGATAAAGTAAAGGTAACGATTTTATAAAAATATTCGATATTATGTGCATTTATAAAAGATAAGACAAAATGCCTTTCTTAAATAAAATTATGAATAAATGTAGATGTGTGGAGATGCGTTTTATTAATGATAAATATTAAGAATATCTATAATCAAAAGGCATTTATTCAATATCTATACGTGTTTATGAAAATAAAAACCAAACAAACATCTTTCTTAAAATGTAGCTATGTGATAATACATTTTATTAATGATAAATATTAAAAATATCGATAATCAAAAGGCATCTTATTCAATATCTATAACTAAACACAAATACTTATAACAATTTATATTACTGATATAAAAATATTTATACCTAGAAAAGTCAGAAATACTGAGCTATTACATATAATTCTAACTGGCTAATAAATTAAATGCTAGCAGTTATCTTCATTATTATATCTGTAAAGGATATATACATACAAGAATTATTAAACCACATTACATGTGACTACTACCTAAAATACTACAAATCAAAATTAAGGGGAACTCTGAATTAAATACAATGCTATTAGTTATATTCATTATTATATCTATAAAGGAAATGTACATACAAGAATAATTAAACCACATTACATGTGATTACTATCTAAAATACTACAAATCAAAATTAAGTGGAACTCTGAATTAAGTGCTATTAGTTGTCTTCATTATTCTCTCTGTTGTCTCAATATATCACACTCCTTTCTGTGAAGTAACTAAATGATTAAAGATATAAACTGTTAAAGAACTGTTGAGAGAAGGACTTTATTGTACTCTCAACAGATTACCTTTTCTAAGTCATCTAAAATGTTATTGGAAGTAGGCCAAAAGATACAAGGGACTGTCAATTAAATACTTTGTTTGATGGGCATTTATTTAAACCTGTTATTAAATAAAATTATTGTTACTTAAAATTAATTTTAGTTATCCAGTTGTTCAATTCTATTTTGTTTTTATTGCAGCACTCATCATTCAGTGCACTTGTGCATGAGAATCTCATGCCTTCTGAGCTATGTCTGGCATAATTAGACCTAGGTAAGTCAGGTTGTAGTGAGATGGAACTCTAGTGGCACCATTTGGAAAACCAAACATAGAAATGTCTAGATGCTTCCAGTCTCTATGGTGCTACATCCTCCGATGAGCAGGAAATATTGTTGTAGGGGGTGTTAACATCTGCATTGGGGAATACCAATCGATAGTTCCTTCCTGCAACATGCTCATCAGGAAATTGTTACACCGTGGTAATAAAGGGGTTGTACAGGGTCCAGTTACAATATATATATATATATATTATGTTAAATAACGTTAATTCTTATTTTACTTTTGTAAATAGTTTTTATTATGTTTTCATTAAATTGTAATAATATGTTATTGTTTCATTTATAAATAAATCTGCTAATTGTTTTTGAAACATTCTAATGGAGTTGTGATTTATCTGTATGTTGCTTATTTGATTTTTCATTTTATATGTATGATTCACAGAAATTAATAATTTGAAATATTACTTACTTGGTACATGATCCTTAAAGATTACTTAAATATTATTTCTATTATACATCTGGGTCTCATTTTATGCAGTAGATAGGTTCCTCAGAAAACGTGCACAAAAGAAATATACAAAAGTAAACTTAATTTACATTGAAAAATGGGAGATAGGTGCTGTAATTTTCAGAAATTGGCATAAAAGCAAAGCAACAAGAAAAAATTACTTTAAAATTCACATTAAAAAAAATAAGAAAATAAAGTATGACTAATAAAAAATTTCAAATATTTAAAAAAAATTAATACAAGACAAACTTTTTTTTACTTTTTTTATTAACTACAGTATTTAATTTTACATTTTTTCATACATATTTTAACCATTATACTGCTATTTGACAATATGCATTTATTTGTGAACTGGTATGAAATCAGATTCATGATGTGATGTACAACTAGCGCCACTTTCAGTCTTGTGCTGTGTTGATGGTTTTTTGTTTCTATTTTAAAAAATGAGATCGCAATCAAAACAAAAAGATTATACACTATCATTAGAAAGACTATTTTCAGTTTATAAAATCAATAAAATCATCGTTATTATTTATTTTAAAAATCTAAAAAAATATTTATTTCTTTTAATGTCTAACAAAATACATTTTAAAAGTTTAAAATTTTTGAATATTTATTGTGATATTTTTATATGTACATATAAATCTATTATTACTATTTATTCTTTAACATAAGTATGTTATTTAAATAGAAGCTGAGATTCTAAATACAGCTTCAGGCCATATTCATGTTAGCTGCTAATATAATGTTATATTTTTGAAAAAAAAGTATTTCAAGTCAAAATAAGTTATTAATAATTTAAATTTCTTGATATCTAATAAATATAGTGAAATATGAAAGATATTAAGAAGAAACATGAATCGCATAACTTCAAAATCACATTAAAATAATCTGCATAAAATGAGACCCAGGTGTATTTGATTAAATAACAAAATACATTATTATTATCATAAAAGATGTGATCATTGGTAATTATTTTTAAACTGATACAATATCCATGAGAGGTATACTTGACCATGCTGCATTTATGCACAAGCCTTCTGGCATCCATGGATTATTCTGGGTTGCACTGAGTGGTAATATGTAGAGAGAGTTTTGCCGGTTTTAATATTCAAATACATTATATTTTTAAAAATACAGCATTAAACAAAGAAAGATTGTTCAACGTTTTATTTACAATTTTATTTTATTATTTATATTTTTATTGCAAAACTTTAATAATTAAATAGATTTAATCTTGAGAGTTATTAAGTTATTTTAGTTGCTTCTTGTTGTTATTATTTTGTAAGAGTAGATAGATGTCATGTAAAATCTATCATCATATTTAACTACAGAGTTTTAATTAATTTATTCATTTTGTTATTAGTTTGTTAGAAATGAACCTGAGATTATTATTATTATGCGTCCCAGGCTGCCATTTGATGACGACTTTTTATTTAGGTACTTACAACTGCAGATCACTTTTAAGTGAAGGAAGATTGCAAGAATTAGAAGAAGAACTGTCATATATTAAATGGGACATTATTGGACTTTGTGAAGTTAGAAGTAAAGGAAAAGAAACAATTGATTTAAAAAGTGGACATATACTCTATTATAAAGGCACACATATTGGAAATACAAGTGGAGTAGGATTCATTATAAATAAAAAGTGGAAGAACAATATTGTGGAGATTGATGGTGTATCGGACAGAGTGGCAAGATTAGTTATACAACTTAATAGCAGATACCAAATGCAGATAATTCAGGTTTATGCCCCAACAAGTTCTCATAGTGATGAAGTAGTAGAAGATTTTTATATGGATGTACAAAAGGCTTTTGATCAGAGTAAACAGCATTTTAAAATTGTTATGGGAGACTTTAATGCTAGAATTGGTAGACAAATGAAAGATGAAATTGCTGTAGGTAATTTTGGTTATGGTAATAGAAATGAGAGAGGACATAGACTTGTGGAGTTTGCAGAAAAAGAAAAACTTTATATTATGAATTCATTTTTTAAGAAAAATGTTAAAAGGAAATGGACATGGAAGCATCCAAATGAAGGTACAGCAGAATTGGATTATATTTTGACTAACAGAAATTACATATTTTAAGATTGTAATGTTCTTAATAAATTTAACACAGGAAGTGATCATCGATTAGTAAGGTGTAAGTTACGTGTTAATGTAAAACTAGAAAGACAAAAATTATTAAGAAAAACAATATTTACAGTTGATATTCCTAATCTTCAGAAACATTCTAATGAATTTAAATTAGAACTTACAAATAGGTTTCAAGTGTTAGGAGATTTTGAACATGATACAGATTTGAATGAAATTAATGTGAAAATAACTGATACACTTTTAAAAACTGCAACAAACATAGCTGGTAAAAAAAAGCAGCAATTGACTAATAAAATTTCCATTGAGACTAGAGAATTTATGAAGAAAAGAAGGAATATGGGGATATACAAAAATGATGTATTAAAAAGAATTGAATATCTCGAATTTTGTAAAATGGTACGGAAAAGAGTTGAAAATGATATAAGAAAGTATAACTGTGAAATAGCAAGGAAAGCTGTAGAAGAAAATAAAAGTCTCAAAAATGTTAAACAACATTTTGGTATTGGTAGGAAATTTATATCTGCAATAAGAAAAAAAGATGGAATTATTACTAAAAAGAGAGATGACATCATGAAATTGGTAGAAGATTTTTATCAAGAATTATATAGTAATAAAGAACAAGTACCTCCTATATCTATTACATCTTCCGAATTGCCCAGAATTTTAAATGAAGAAGTGAGACATGCAATTAAGTGTATGAAGAAAGAAAAGGCTCCAGGAAATGATGGAATTATAATCGATATATTAAAAGAAGCAGGTGAAGAAATAGAAACAATTATAGCAAAGTTATATATCAAATGTCTAAATGATAAAGATGTACCAGAAGATTGGAAGAATGCAGTAATAATATTAATATTTAAAAAGGTGATAAAGAATATATTAGAAATTACAGACCTATCAGCCTTTTATCAGTTTTATATAAAATTTTTACAAAGATAATTACAACTCGTCTACAGAGAACTTTGGATTTCCACCAACCAAGAGAACAAGCTGGATTTAAAAGTGGTTTTAGTACAATAGATCATATCCAGGTATTGAGAGAAGTCATAGAAAGGACAAACGAATATGAGTTGTCATTATGTTTTGGATTTGTACATTATGAAAAGGCATTCGATTCTATACACATTTCTTCAGTGATTAAAGCATTGGATCATCAAGGTATAGATCCAGGATATTGTCATATTTTAAAGAATATTTATAAAAATGCAACAGCAACAATTAGATTACATAATGATACTGGAAAAATCAATATTGAGAAAGGTGTAAGACAAGGTGACTCCATATCTCCAAAACTCTTTACAGCAGTGCTCCAAGAAGTATTTTGTGGATTAAAATGGGAAACTAAAGGAGTGAAAGTAAATGGAGAGTATTTAAGTCATTTAGATTTCGCAGATGATGTAATTGTTTTTGCAAATAATGCTTCAGAGCTGCAGGAAATGTTGCAGGAGTTAGCAGATGAAAGTAGAAAAGTAGGACTAGAGATAAATGTTAAAAAGACTAAAGTAATGTTTAATCGATTTGCTCAAAACATGAAAATAAAGATTGATTATGAAGAATTAGAAGAAGTTAACAGTTACAAATACCTTGGTTAGATTATTAATACAGATGGAAACATAATGGAGGAAATTAATCATAGAATTAAACTTGGTTGGAGTGCTTTTGGTAGAAATAACTTGATACTAAAAGGAAATATGCCTATGTGTTTGAAAAGGATGGTTTTTAACAAATGTGTTTTACCAGTTCTTACTTATGGATCTGAGGCTTGGACACTTAATAGAAGAGCAATACAGAGACTTCAGACCACTCAAAGGAGTATGGAGAGATGTATGTTGGGAGTAACAAGAAGAGATCGAAAACGCAATGTGTGGGTAAGACAACAAACAGGTGTTACTGACCTTATTGAAAAAATTAAAAGATTGAAATGGAGTTGGGCTGGACATATTGCTAGAAGAGATGATAATAGATGGACAATTGAAATTTTAAACTGGATTCCAAGAGATTGTAAAAGACCCAGAAAGAGACCACATGTGAGATGGATGGATGAAAAAAGAAAATGTGTAGGGGTGTTATGGAGAGGAGAAGCTAAAAATCGGAGAAGATGGATTAAACTTGGAGTGACCTTCATCCTGCAGTGGATTGATAATGGTTGATGATGATGATGATGATGATTTGTAGAATTATAAATTTTCTATTGAAAGATAAGTAAGAAATTATTAGCTAATATTAAATGTCTAATTAATATTTTATTAAAAAAAAAAAGTAATTAATTTATTGTTATTTCTATAATAAATTTATAAATTATATTTTAGGATTATTAGATGCATATGTTTAAAGTCATAAGAGTATTACATAGTAGTTTATTAGGTAAATTTGGAGGGATAATATTCTTATGCCATTGGGGGTGTATCTTGTGATGTATTCTCAATTTTTAAGCCAGAGTACCTTACTGAATGTCTCATGCTAAGGGTTTCATAATAATATTTATTATTTTGATAGAAACATGTTTTATTTATAATATTGAGCAAGTTTATAAGTTAAATTTATTATTGAAATGAATAGATTTAGTATTATAGTTGGAACCCTGATTATTTATGTTGAATTTAGTGTTATATTATTTTATTTAATGTTTTCTTATATTTAGTTATTGAAAAATATTGTTTTTTTTTACTATTCGATAGCGGCGTATCTTGAGCTAGTCTTAATATTAATTGTCTTGATAGTTTATGTAACGTAACTGTAGTTGAATATTGTTATACCCTAGTTGCAGGATTCTTTTGTTCAGATTTCCTTTAAGGAAAGGATACTATATCATCATCATCATCATCATCATTATCAACCATTATCAATCCACTGCAGGATGAAGGTCTCTCCAAGTTTAATCCATCTTCTCCGATCTTTAGCTTCTCTTCTCCACATCACCCCTACACACTTTCTTATTTCATCCATCCATCTCACATGTGGTCTTATTCTGGGTCTTTTACAATCTCTTAGAATCCAGTTTAAAATTTCAATTGTCCATCTATTATCATCTCTTCTAGCAATATGTCCAGCCCAACTCCACTTCAATCTTTTAATTTTTTCAATGAGGTCAGTAACACCTGTTTGTTCTCTTACCCATACATTGCATTTTCAATCTTTTCTTGTTACTCCTAACATACATCTTTCCATACTTATTTGAGTGCTCTTTCATAATCTACAAATCCAAAACATAATGAAAACTCACATTCATTTGTCCTTTCTATAACTTCTCTCAACACCTGGATATGATCTATTGTACTAAAACCACTTTTAAATCCAGCTTGTTCTCTTGGTTGGTGGAAATCCAATGTTCTCTGTAAACGAGTTGTAATTATCTTGGTAAAAATTTTATATAAAACTGATAAAAGGCTGATAGGTCTGTAATTTTTAATATCTTCTTTATCACCTTTTTTAAATATTAATATTATTACTGCATTCTTCCAATCATCCGGTACATCTTTATCATTTAGACATTTGGTATATAACTTTGCTAAAAAAAATTCTATTTCTTCACCTGCTTCTTTTAATATATTAATTATAATTCCATCATTACCTGGAGCCTTTCCTTTCTTCATACATTTAATTGCATGTCTCACTTCTTCATTTAAAATTCTGGGCAATTCGGAAAATGTAATAGATATAGGACTTGTTCTTTATTACTATATAATTCTTGATAAAAATCTTCTACCAATTTCATGATGTCATCTCTCTTTTTAGTAATAATTCCATCTGTTTTTCTTATTGCAGATATAAATTTCCTACCAACACCAAAATGTTGTTTTACATTCTTAAGACTTTTATTTTCTTCTACAGCTTTCCTTGCTAGTTCACAGTTATACCTTCTTATATCATTTTCAATTCTTTTCCGCACCATTTTACAAAATTCGAGATATTCAATTCTTTTTAATGCATCATTTTTGTATATCTTCATATTCCTTCTTTTATTCATAAATTCTCTAGCCTCAGTAGAAATTTTATTGGTCAATTGCTGCTTTTTTCTACCAGCTATCTTTGTTGCAGTTTTTAAAAGTGTATCAGTTATTTTCATATTAATTTCATTCAAATCTGAATCCTGTTCAAAATCTACTAATACTTGAAACCGATTTTTATGTTAATGCTTCTGAAGATTAGGAATATCAACTGTAAATATTGTTTTTATTAATAATTGTTGTCTCTCTATTTTTACATTAACACGTATCTTACACCTTACTAATCGATGATCACTTCCTGTGTTAAATTTATTAAGAACATTACAATCTTGAAATATGTATTTCCTGTTAGTCAAAATATAATCCAATTCTGCCGTACCTTCATTTGGATGCTTCCATGTCCATTTCCTTTTAACATTTTTTTCAAAAAAAGAAATCATAATATAAAGTTTTTCTTTTTCTGCAAACTCCACAATTCTATGTCCTCTCTCATTTCTATTACCATAACCAAAATTACCTACAGCACTTTCATCTTTCATTTGTTTACCAATTGTAGCATTAAAGTCTCCCATAACAATTTTAAAATGTTGTTTACTCTGATCAAAAGCCTTTTGTACATCCATATAAAAATCTTCTACTACTTCATCACTATGAGAACTTGTTGGGGCATAAACCTGAATTATCTGCATTTGGTATCTGCTATTAAGTTGTATAACTAATCTTGAACTCTGTCCGATACACTATCAATCTCCACAATATTGTTCTTCCACTTTTTATTTATAATGAATCCTACTCCACTTGTATTTCCAATATTTGTGCCTTTATAATAGAGTATATGTCCACTTTTTAAATCAATTGTTTCTTCACCTTTTCTTTTAACTTCACAAAGTCCAATAATGTCCCATTTAATATAAGACAATTCTTCTTCTAATTCTTGCAATCTTCCTTCACTTGAAAGTGATCTGCAGTTGTAAGTACCTAAATAAAAAGTTGTCATCAAATGGCAGCCTGGGTCCACAATCAGGGGATTCTTAGCACCCTCCGCCTTTGGACACCAACCGCTGCCTTGGTTGGTGACTTTACAGCCTCCTGGGAATAAGGGCCACGCTTTATTTTTGTCTGTCATAATTGTATATATGTATTGGAAAAATGTTTATCATTTACACAAACATTCATTCTGCTTTATCATGCACTGAGAAGAAAGGCCGTGGTGTTTCTTGATCTTAAACTCAGATGTAAAGAGCCAATAAACTCACCATGCTGGCTAATGCATGTTGGTGAGCAGCCCATCCATGTTCGTATACTATATGAATAATCACATAGTAATAACAGCTGCAATGACAAGAACGTGGAGTGGACATTAGGAATTTGCCCTGCTCGGTTCCATTAAGGGCTCCAAGAGGAATCAAAGGGTCTCCTTTCAGTTAATAGCAAACTCCTTTTAAAACTATTATGAGGTCTTTCTTATATACTTTTTCACTGAATTAAATATGTAAACATAATCAACTTAATAGACAATTTTTTTTTCATTTAATCGACTTTTGTTTAAAATTAAACCTTGCCAAGATGTTATGTTAACATATCCTCTATTTACCAATCTCAACTCTAAAAGATGTTTATTAGATGAAAGTAATTATATGATTAAAATATACAGTTGACTATTAAGTTGTTTATGTTTACATATTTAATTCAGTGAGAATATTTTTATTGAACCTTATTAAAATATGTGTGTTTCATGAGTGTTTTGACATTTGTAATATTTAAAAAGCTAAAAAAAAGTAAAAGTTAAAGATCATTCAAAAGATGCAATTTATTTTTCTTTGGGGGAGGGGGTAGTATGATTAATTCTTGGAAACTTACAATGAAAGTTGCTTTTGTTTCATATTTCTTTATTTAATTTAATTTAAATTAAAATTGGAAAGAATGTAAGGCATACATATTGTGTATCCAGATAAATAAAAGAAATACATTACACTAATTAAATATGGTGAAAATATTTATAAAATAAAAGACTTTGTAACTGAAAACTAATAAAGAATGTACAACATTATCAACCTGTATTTTTAATAAAACAAAAGATAAAGGTCTATGTGCAGAAGTCTAAAAACTGACCCAAGGCTATAAAAAGGGCAGAAAAACTTCAAATCAGGTCTTGGCTTGAACTGCCAGTTTCCATGGATCCATGATGCAGAAAGTATCCTGGATTACTTTATGCTGAACTGATTTATCATGCAGGAGTGAAACCAGCCTGTTTGTGGACAACTTTTTTCATCATAAAGATATCACTCCAAAATGACTTTGCATCAAGCCTTAAAGCAGACCAGGAGAAAAAAATGCTGGCAGGAGAAATCAATTAACTTTTAAAAAGCTCAGCATCCTCAAGAAATACACAAACTTACCGGTAAGCTACTATCTATTCATACTTGATTTGTGACTGAACTAAAAGTTTGCAAACTAAGTTTAACAATGAAACTTTTATTACCAAAATAGACATTCACCTTGAAGACATTTAAGTATAACATAAACTTTTTATTTGATTAATTTTATTTGGATTGGCATGTGTGTGTTCTTTCCAGCTTATTAATAATTCTCTTTTAAATGTTATAATTTGCTGTAATAAAATACTTATATTTAATAACAACTTTCATTGTATGTTATTAATTTTAAGTTTTCTAGATTTTATTATCATAAAAGATTATTTATAAAAATGGATAATTACCTATGCCAGCATGTTTGTTTTAATATGTGAATGCTGGAGAAAATTCTTAAATATTAAGTTACCAGAAAACTAAATAACAGTCTTATTTTAGTTTTTTACTGTAAAAATATGTGATGTGATGGAATTTAGTGGGTTAATAACATTGGTGCCCTTTCAAATAAATAAAAAACTGATTCCACTGGCAATGCAAATTATAATAAATAGTAAGTCAGTTAATCAGGAAATATAGCTATGTTCTTAAGATATCTAAACTTATACATGAAAGGAAGATTTTTCTGTTTCATAGCTTGATTAACTTGCACTTTTAGTGTGTAAAGCTTAAATCCAACCATAAATATTAATAATAGATCATGAACAGTACAATATATAAATATTGTAACGATCCGGAGAATAGCCTTAACGTAAACTGCACTACAGGGCGCCATCTAGGCTTTGAACCAGAAAAATTTTAAAGTGGCGATCGTAAGTCAAAAAAAAAAAATTTTTTTTTTCCTTTTAAATTTTTGGTTGTCGTTGCCATGTACTAGCTCAGTGGAATAGCAGAGATTTAATAAGATAATCTAAGAGCATATATATAAAAAAAGAATAAAATAAGCTACTTCCAGTAATTAACACACAAACATTTATTTATTTCACATATATATAAGATTTAAAATTATTTTAGTATTAGTTTTACATTTTAACATTTAACATTAATTTTAACTTTACCTTAGATTTTTGACTTTAATTTACATTTAATTACTATTATATTCTAATTTTACATTTTAATTAAGTTCGCACAGATAAATTTAGGAAAGCTTGTTTATAATGTTGAATATAGATCGGTTACATAGATTTCACGGTCAAAAACATTTCAAAGTAAACATAAACATCAAAATACAAAATTATTGATTACTGACAATTGGGAGGGAATTTCTATAACCCAATAGTATTCATCATAAGATACTTGCATTGTCACCAATACTTAAAAGACATCCGAATAAATACATTTTAGATACTCCCGTAGGTATCATTATTTATCAGATGTCTATATATTTTGATCAAATATGAAAACAAAACATAGTTAACCAATAAACAATCCATGCAAGCGTCTATAAACAACTTAAATTTAATGCATTTTTATTTAGAATCGAGTATGAATAGACCACATAAATTTGCTTTTGAAAATAAACATTCTATCCCTATTTAACCTTAGGTTAAAATTGTAGTCAAACGCTCATTCCTCTGATATATCGATGTATTCAATGTAATAAAATACCCACAAAAGTTAAGAGAAGAAATTGCTTCTCATGAGATAGGAATATTACATCTATCTGCAAAGAAGAGCAATAAAACAAAAAACTCCATAGAAAGGAACGTGGTATCCGACTTATAATTCCTTCCATAGGCAAACGGAAGTGTGCGGCGTATGAAGTGTTCTGCCCGTAGTGAATCAATATTACATCTACTAATCACACCAATATATCCAATCCATTGACCCAATTTAACCACGAAACAAATAACCCAAGATTACCCTCCCCTAATATAACTTTACAAATCTATACAGCCATTCACGCCCGACTTAAGTTTAACATTTATATAATTAATTTAATGGAAAACAACAATCATAATAAAACTTAAAGAACAAAAAATAAATAAATGGAAATGATTTTACAAAATAAATAAGAAAAAAAATACATCAAATAACATTATTAATGAAGAATTTAGTTTGGTCAGATAGGATTCTATTGCATTATTTACTAAAAAGTTTTAAAATTTAGAGTTCTTATTGTTTCAAGTGAATATATAAGTTCTTACGATTTTTAAAATGTCCAACTTTATCCGTTGCTTGCCATGAACGCAAATTCCCACGCCGTCCTAAAATTGGTATCCATTTAGCCATTGTTTTATTTATTCATTCGGAGGTTTTTTAATTTAGTTGGTCCTCAATGTAGGAAACGATAGTTCATTTCTCCCTTCTTTAACAGCTGAAGGAATTGACAGACGCACGGTCAATTCCTCCAACTCCGGACTACTACATATAGTCACATCGTAATAATCAATTTCCAGTCACTGATTAATAATTTCCAAATTTTCCTTTTATATTAATGTGAAGGATTGAATTTACATTACGTCACCGATGCGATGGTCCTTTCGCTGCGGTCCGATTCCATAGGGATTTCTTCTTATTTGCTAACAGTTTTATTGTTTTCTTATCTGACCGGTGTTTTTACATTTAAATGCCAAGGCTGGTTTACATTTAACTAATTAACAATCATTTCCATTTCTGATTAATTAACCTGTTTTCCAAATCAAAAATATATTTAAAGATAAATTTAAAGATATAATTTCATCTCCAAATCTTTTTAAAATTTAGTTTTAAAATACTTTTCTTTAATAAAGTTTTATTTTAATAATTTTTCATTATCTGTGCGATTTAATTAATATATAAGAGTTTAAGATGATATTTAATTTCAATTTTTAATTCTTAAAGAAAATTTTTAAATGCGAACTTTTTAATTTACTTTCATGTTTAATAAATTTAAAAAAAAACAATCTATGTAACGAACGTCTATGTTCGTTACTATATATATATATATATATATATATATATATATATATATATATATATATATATATATATATATACCACCCTTTCACAGGCATTATTAAAACCTTACCCTACTTATACCAATGTATTTGAAATTTTTTCTGTCAATATTTTTACATTAAACAAATGAGAGTAACCTGAAATATTTAATTGTAATATTGCATTGGCAGTAATTTACAACCCATGTACAAAATTTGAATGCAAACCATTTGATAGAAGCATTTAATTTTTGATTTCAAAATTTTACTTAAAGAAACCTACATAGATTCTAACTTAAATAAAAATGCTTAAAATGCAAAATTTTTTGTCAGATTTTAAATTTATTTATTTGATTCCTTCCATCTTCCTTTGTAATGATACTTTGAAGTGTTCTTCTTTTTGATTCTGTATGTTTATATTTATGTAATTTATAATTTAACAAAATTATTAAACTGTTGTTTCTCTCAATTTTTCAACTATATTGGTACAATAAATATGTTTTCTCATATTAAAATTTGGTGTAGTCAATTAATTTAAGTTGATTTGTTATATCTATGATTGGAAAAGTTTGGAAGTAGGATTTGAACAATTGTTTTAAATAGGTCTATATTTTTTTTAAAATAATTACAGTTCATCAAGATCCTCTTCGTTTTATTTGTCAGTGATTTAAAAATGTGTAAATTATATTTTTTCCGATTGCTAAATATAGCTTTTACTGATCCAAAGTCTGATCTTAAAAGATAACAAATAAAAAGGCTTACTTAATTTCTCATACCTCAAAGTCAACTATTATATAGGGTTTGGATTTTGAAAATATTACAGTTAAACTAAAATGCTATCATATATAGTGTATTCATTGCAGTATGAATGTGGTGAGTTTAAAATGGGTATCAAACGTTAAATATGAAAATCTAGATTTACATTTGAATTTTTTGGAAAATAATAATCAAATCTGTAAAATAAAAATAAAAATAGAACAAATAGTTTGAGAGAAATCAGCTACAAGCTTGAAGTCTTTTATATAGTGATCTGAAACAAAATGGAGAGTTTTCTAGTGAAAAGATCATTGGTTCCTCTCCATGTTGCCATAGCTTTATTGCTAAACCAATGCATGTGCTCTATAATGATATATTTAATTATTTACACCAAAAGTTGTAAAGTTTTGATTGGCTTGGATCATGAGTTATAACATGAAATTTGATAGTATTACATATATCTTTGCAGCTTTTCTTCAATCTATCCTTTACCATCACAAGATTTGTTAAACATTGAAAGATATTTTTGTTTCTCACAATATTACCTGACATACACAATTTATAACATTATACATAACTGAAACACTCAGGCTTATTATATACCTGTGTATATATAGGGTATACAAGCACAGACTTTCACACGACCCATTACTCTCCCCACTATCTCATAACACTGATACACTTGAACACATATATGTTGAATAGGTAAAGAATCTTGGCTTCAGGGTGGCCTTTGAACGTTCCATCATCAGATTTTCAATTGAATGGATGGTTGAAGAGTTGGAGTGTGGAGTAGATTGAAGCCTGTCCATTAAAGTATGAGGATTGGCTGTCTTAATATATATCTGAGCACTTATAGCATATATGTGTAGAGATGATAATCTGGACCAACTGATGATTGCTGGTTTAGCATGAAATACGTATATTGGTGATTATTTATCTTTTCAACATATATGTGTTTAAGTGTATCAGTGTTATGAGATAGTGGGGAGAGTGGTGGGCCATGTGAAAGTCTGTGTTCATATACCCTATATATAACATTATACATGTTTAAGTAACAGATTTTCCTAATTCAGCACAAGATCTAATATTAACACATTGTTTTACTGTGGGGTTATAACCAAACAAATTCACATTTTATGTTGGAACTCATGATACAAGCATAAATAGCATCTTGAAACGTTAGTGATGAATAGCTGGATTATATCACTATGTAACATGTGTGTTGATTTAGAGACGCATTGCGGAAATCTTGAAGAAAGGAACCAGATCCCAGTCACCATTTTCACTAGGTTATATTATATCAGGAAATAAAAAAGATCTGAAAAGAAAAAAATCATTAATATCTTGAAACAAAAATATAATAAACATAGACAAAACTAACATTTAAAAAAAAGAGTAAAAATGTGATGAGATTATTAAAACTCAACACATGTATAACAAAAGTCTTAAAATTGAGTTATGTAGCAGAGCATGAATTTATGTGATTACAAAAAAGAATGAAGGAATTAATTGGCATATAATTTCACAACAATTATAAAGTTAAAATATTTAATCTAAGAGTACAGGATATGACAAAAATGACCCCTCAATTTATAGAGTGACAAATGTATCACTTTAATATAGTAATTGAGAGGTTATTTTGCAATTATATGTAAGAATATATATATTCACAATGTAAGGCTTTGGCTATGCTGAGACTATTAAAATATGGTAGATCTAAATTTAGTTCAGTCCCATATTGCTATTTAAGTTAGATAGCTGGATTTAAAGACATTTTCATGTCCGAAAATTTCAGAGTTTCTACTTAAATATATGTATGAAATAAGTGCTGAGTTTTGAATTGACATTTTAGGTCTAGTGTCTGAATATTCTAGCTCTCTACTGATGTCAGCCATAAGCTCAAAACCAGTTGATCTGGTGATGAGAGTGTTCTGGATAGAGATTTTAAATATTTTCTCATACCACACTTATTAATTAAGAGCTTGTTTGAGCTATTGATACACTCTCTGTATTGCATTTTTGTAATTACAAGCTTATTAAAAGTAATCCACATTATATATGACTTGCTTTTTTGATTATTGTAACCCATTGAGCAATATTTTAAATTTAAGAAAATAAATTTCAGTTGTGATGAGATGCTGCAAATGTGTGGTCACTTATTTGAACATAAACCACAGATATATCTACTAAACCTTTTGAAATTAAAAATATCAAAAGTACAAAATCAATGATGACAACTCAAAAAATGTACATTTTGCAGAAAACAACAATGTCTCATTTTACAAAATGATGAGCAAAGGAATAATGAATCTTAATGAAAAAATTCAGAATGAACCACATCAATAGTAGTAATTGGAAAACAGAGACAAACAAACATGCAAAGAATGATTGTAAAATCATAGTTAATAAAGGAAAATAAAGTTTGTAGCCAGTTCCAAACATGACTTTGATTCATTCCAAAACTAGTTATATTTGCTAAGCTGGACATGGAGCCTTATTCTTATAAATTTTTAGTTGACCATAAGTCAGCAAAATTTATAACTCTTGCCTCTCTTATTGGACTATCAAACCACTAAAACATCACAGGATTATCATTTTTATGGTACTGTTTTTCATTGGACTTTTCAAATTGCAATCAACATCTTTCTTTTGACATTAACTTTATGCTTGAAATCTTTTATGCAAACATGGATGCTCTAATAGAAAAATTAATGATGATCACCAAACTGAAATTTAAAGCTTAATGCAAAATATACTGGTAGTTTGTGAAGATGACATAAATTCAGAGTAAAACTAATCTCAAAGAAATGCCTTTGGAGTCCATGGAAAATTTGATTTATTTTTTATAATATCTCAGACAAAAGAAAACGTACAATACTGGGTAAAATATTTCATAAAACTTAAAGGAGTTCTTGGGATAGGAAATTTTTTTGAATGTTTTCTGAAGAGTGAGTTTAGGTTGATAATATATTTCCAATCTAATAAGAGAACACAAAAATGAAAAAAAAAATTAGATATCCAAAAGCACTTTTTAGATCAAATAAAATCTAGATACATTATATCAATCTTGTCATAACTTCAGCTAAATGTGTTTATTCATGTAAAATCAATATTATCCTACCACAGACAAAATAAGATGAGACATCTACCATTAAGCTTCTAGATTTCAGTCAAATGCAAAAGAGAATTAATTATACACAACTCAAAGTTTACTATATTTATGAATTGTAATGTTTATTGAGAATTTTTTTCAAAGTTCAAGTCTCATTTCAAACATTCATGTTTTTATACATTTAGATGACAAAATATTTTGCTCTCTTATGACTACTTTTTAACATGGCCAAAACTGATTATTTTTTGAAGATATATTTTCAAAGATATCTCGCAGGTTGGAATTCTTTTACATAAAATCATTACAAAAGTTACATTAGCACCCTTAAGTCATTTATAAAAACAAAGTTTTCCACATCATGAATCAAACAAATTCTAAATATCTATTCTTAAGAAAATATATTAGACAAAGATAGCCTTTCTTAATGAAACCTGAAATAATATTTCTCCATGTAAAATTGATAGCATTATCAAAGGAAGTCATATTGTGATTTTTCCTGAAGATAAGAACAGATTTTTAAGTCTGATTCATCAGAGATATTCACAAATTATGGGAGGGTGGCAATGACCAATTATTTTGTTTTGATATCTAGGTTAAATCAAGATTTGGAAAAGTATTCAAAAAGTTATAAAACATGCCAGGATAAGTGAAATCTGACTCAGAGTAAAGAAAATATATTCCAACCTAAATCTACAATGCATTGGTGTCAAATTCATTTAATCCATTTAGGACTCATATAAGAAATAGTATTTTTTATTTGTGGACTTATACTCATAATGGGATGAGAATAAGCTGGTTAGAAATGTTACCACTCTTATTATGGACATCTAGATATTACTTCAAAAATATTATTAAAAATATTGGTAATGATTTAGGACTCGTATACATGTATTTGAAAAGGACAGTTTGTAATAACTGTGTATCATTAATTCTTACATATGGATCTGGAACCTTGATGCCTAAGAGAAACAAAAATTCATATAATTCAAGCCATAACAAGAAGGAGTTGAAAGTGAAATTATTAGGGGAAAAAACAAATTATCACCAATATCAGTGAAAGGATTAAAATGCTAAAATGAAGATGGTCTGGATATATTTCTAAAAGAGATGATAATGGTTGGATAAATCCTAAATTATATTCCAAAGAATTATCAAAGATTTATAAGAAATCATGTTGTGAGAAGAATAGATGAAGTTAGAAATATTATTGGTGAGATGTGGAGAACAGAGGCTGTAGATCAGAAGAAAGGGAATTAAATTTGGAAACCTCTTCATCATGCAGTGAATTTATAATTACTACAAATAATAATGCTGGATTACATAAAGTTAAATGAGTTATCTAAAAAGGTCATCGTTAATCTATTTTTCCAATAATGTTGTCATAATTCATAATTCTCTTAAATGATAGCAGGTAACTACCTGGATGAGTTAATCATTATCATGTAAAAGAGAGTTCACCTCTATTGCTATTTAGTAACCAAAAGATGATTAAAATTTCATGAGATTCTTAAATCATTTTTAAATATGACACATTTCAGAAGGAGCACAAATATCAATAAAGAAGAAAAGTCAAGATTATAAAATCTGGTGAAGAGGATGTGGAAAATATTTCCCAGAGTAAATCTTATTAGTCAATCTAAAAATGAATCAAAATGAAATAAAGAGCAAACCAAGGCAGATACAGATATAGTGAACATTTGAAATTGAACCAATTGAAACAACTAAAGAGGATATCTCTGCAAACAATAACCACTGAGAAGCTTCTACTAAGCTAAGAAGCAAGAACTTACTATGTATTAGATTATATGTTGTTCTTAAATGAAAAGTTTATGGTGATACTGGTGTGTGTGTGTGTATATATATATATAAGCATTGTGATATATTAAAAAGGTGTATATATATGATAAACAAAAATGCAAGTTCTTTATTCCTGTCTTTCACTGATGATAGCAAATATCTTGAAATCATGATCTGAAAGTGGAATTATAGTTAGAGATAGTGAATGCTATTCTGACGTTTATGTAAACAAAACATACGCTTGATAGGTGTTTTTGGTAGAACGCCATCTGTGGATATATATATATATATAAGCATTGTGATATATTAAAAAGGTGTTATTTTTTCCCTAGCTGTCTGCAGTAATATGTACATGCTATGTTGCAACATATGATCATGAGTCATGACATAATTATGACAGAGACTTTTATATTTTGTAGATCTTCTTCAATTCTCTTCTTCTATCATGAAATCTTGTAAACAACTTGAAAATGTTTTTGTATCATATGGCTTCAGTAATGTACACAGTTTGATACATTTAAATATTGCAGTAGCAAAACAAAATTAAATGTTAGCACTTGTTCCATCTTGAGTTAAGGTATGAAACACCTTGTCACATTTCATATCGTAACTGAAGATCCACTTATAAATGTAAGTGGTAAATACCTAATATATGTTGCTGTGCAACATATATGTTCATTAAAGTTAGTACTGCAGTCATCTTAGAGAATCAGTTACCTGACACAATTTTTTTATGTCGAAAATCTAGGCCTAAAAGTGGCCTTTAAGCGTTCCATCATCAGATTTTCAATTGGATGGACGGTTGAAGAGTTGGAGTGTGGAGTGGATTGAAGCCTGATCATTAAAGTATGAAGATTGGTTATATATATATATATATTGAAATAATAAATTTAACGGTTTACAAACTATTATAAACAATCCTTAAATCCGCAGAAGTACTTTCGGTTAATTTCTTAAACCTGCCTCAACTGCCATTATTAACCGAAAGTACTTCTGCGAATTTGAGGATTGTTTATAATAGTTTGTAAACCGTTAAATTTATTATTTCAATTATAATTACAATTTTGTTTTAAGTAACGGACATTTTATTTATATTACATATATATATATATATGGAGATGATAATCTGGACCAACTGATGATTGCTGGTTTAGCATGAAATACGTATATTGGTGATTATTTATTTTTTCGACATATATGTGTTCAAGTGTATCAGTTTTATGAGAGAGTGTGGAGAGTGGTGGTTGGTATGAAAGTCTGTGCTCATATACCCTATATATTATATGTATTGTTACAGGTATATAATAAGTCTGTATTTCAGTTAGGATTATATATAATTCAATAATATATACTGACGCGTTAATTATTTAAAAGAAGAGAACTTGAATTTAGAATTAAATAAAATATAACCACACTTTTTTTATTACAATAACTGTACCCAAATGTAAAGCACACTAAAATAAAAATAAAAATGCTACACATGTGTTCATTTATCACTTAATTTAGGTATGTCATAACTGAAACACAGGCTTAATATATACCATGTGTCTATATATGTAATATAGGGTATATGAGCACAGACTTTCAAAGGTCATTTGAAAGTTTAGGTATTTCATAAAAAAAAAGTTTTATGTCATTTATCTGATCTTGTTTATTTTTTTCTCTTTTCATCTCTTTTTCAAAGTGCGTGTTTGCGTGCGAGTATATATATATATATGCATAACCAATGTTAACTTTTACTTATATAAAAAGTCCTATTTTTTTTTTTTACATTTTTAAAAGCAATATCTTTATTCATTGTTGATTTCTAGTTAATGAAGTTGAATTGAAAAGATTTTCGTTTTTTTTTTTTTTTCCAAGATGTTTCTTTAGTAAATTGATATCAGAATCATTATTCTATTCATAAATAAATATTATACCTTTACTTTTTTTTTCTTTTTGAGACATAGTTATTTTTTTTTTTAAATCTGAACCTATAATAATTCCTTTCATTTAAAGTTTCTTCCATGTAGAAAAATTATAATGATAGCAAAATAATGACTAAAGTCTGTGCTTAATGATAACTTTAACTACGTGGTTGTAGTTTAATTACTTTTCAAGTGTCAACGCTTTTGTTCATCGATCTTAGTAAAGATACGGATGGGAAGATAAGATTTCGAGTCTTGAGTACCTTCACCGTAAAAATTCAAAGACACGCTATTAATTAGACTAATGGCTAGATATTTTAGAATCGTGATTTCTGAAAGTATAAATTACTCCAATCCAAATCCGTAACTAAACTGAATTGAACAGAAAATGTCGATTTTTTTTCTTTTACATTTCAAATTATATTTAAATATATCGCATAGATATATATAATTTTTCTTAAAAAATATGTGAAAACATTTTTTAAAGATAAAAGTCATTTCATAAAAGTATATATAGTTAAAAAATACAAATTTATTTATGGGATGAATTACACCTAAAAAAAATTAAATTGGAAGTTATAATTTGTATATATATATAATCGAATGGTCAACGTGACGTTCGACTAACGGAAATGGTAGGTTGGGCTTCGACCTTGGAATTTTTAGATCTTAAGTTCGTTTCTCTACCGCATCATTATGTAACATAGGGAATATGTTACAAAGGACACAACGCTTTATTTGTCAAAAAAGATTGAAGTAACACACCATTACAATACGAGTGAAGAGAAATATAGAAGGTAACAGGTAATTCGTGGATTTGTTATGGATAACAATTTTAATTTTTTTATAATTTTCAAGATTTTAGGATTCAGTAATATTTTATATCCTATAAACTATAGATTGCATCATCAGAATATTCAAACATAGAATCATATTATTGCATATAAAATGATTTTGTTCAAAACTAATGTCTTCAAAGTAGTTTTAACGTCAATATCTGCCATGTTCAAAACATGGTAAAAATAAATTGGTGTTGTTTAATTTTTCAGATAGTATTGGTAGATAAAAATTTGAATATATACCTACATGTTTTTTCTTTATGAATGTTTTATTTTGTGAACCATTTCATCTCATATCCATATTGTATTTTACACGGGACTGCTCAGTGCAGGTATGCAGGTTATGTGGGACACAAAAGTGCTTCAGCAATGGGGCTGCCATATTGTAGCAATATTTAATACAATTTATGTATAAATGAAAACATTTAGGTGGTAAACATTTTTTTATTTAAGTATAAACTCATTTTTTTATTTAGTGTTATGACATTTGTTGAAATATACTACATATATACTCTATTACTGAGCTCCGGGTTAGCACCATATTGCTGTAGTAATTGATAAAATTTATACTAATGAAAAGTAATATTCATTAAGGCTGTAGCCTCAAGCACATGCATATAAAATGCGATAGTAGGGACCTTTACAGGTCTTAAACCACAAGCTTACTCTTTGGAAGAAAAGAGGGGAACCCTTCTTTACTTCAACCTACTTTTTATTTAAATAGTTGAAGCTGAAGCGGTTTGATCTGAGAGCATTAAGCTATTCAATACTTCACTAATTAAGTCCACATTTCTTATAACACATTAATACTCATAAAATCTTTCGATCTACAACGAGTCAATGGAAACATTTTATGGTGAGAAATTTAAATTTATAAATCACTTGTATTTAAATATCCTAATTTGTATAAAAAAGGACAATCTCAGTAATTTAATTAAAAACAGACTTATTTAAAAATATTCACAGGTTAGTAGCTTATACAATATATTCTCCACCATTTTTCCAGGTGTTACTGGTCTGACTAAGAACGATGCTAGCATAGGAGTTGAACTTACACTTTTATATTCTTGAATACCCACTTTTCATCAGGTGTTGTTGGCCTGACCAACGACAATACTAGCATAGGAATTCAACTTACACTTTTAGATTATTGGATATTGAATTTCCAAGGCAACACTCTAACCAAATAAGATAATCTGTCAGTAAATCTAAATCTATAAAGTTTGACTCCTAGGTTTACACAGTCACTGATTAGGACAACAACATCTGAAGAAGTGCAGATAACAATACCATTTGAAGTGATATGTAATCTACTAAACTATACTATCTTTGACGGTTATTTAAAATTATTATCTAATAATAATTACAGTAATTCTTCAATGCATTGGCATATTGCAGGTAATTATATTTATCAGTTGTATTTATGGTTGTTTCAAGAAACAAAATAACCAAATAACTTATTGCTCGAGCGTCCATAAAAATTTCAAGTATCAGAAAAGATAAGACTGATTTATGATCCATGGCTTTTGAGCTCCAGAGTATGACACTCTACTACTCCAGCAAGGCATGCTGGGAACTCATAAATAATATAGTAATTGAATGGTTTATTATTCAGCAATTCATAAGTTCAAACATCAGAAGTGACAGATATGGGCTGTGATCCATGGCTTTTGAGTTCCAGAGTATGTCACTCTACCACTGCAGCAAAGCATGCTGGGAACTCAGAAATAATATAGTAATTGAATGGTTTATTATTCAGGAATTCATAAGTTCAAGCAACAGAAGTGACAGATATGGGCTGTGATCCATGGCTTTTGAGCTCCATAGTCTGCCATTTTACCATTGCAACAAAGCATGCTGGGAACTCAAAAAAAAGAATATGGAGTTCATAAAACATTCAAGCATCAGAAGTGACATAGCTGGGCTGCGATTCATGGTCCTTAAGCTCCAGAGACTGCCCCTTTACCATTGCGACAAAGCATGTTGGGAACACTGAAAGAATATAGTAATTGAATGGTCTAAATTCAGAATTGGATAAGAAGTTTGAGCATCATAATTGAGGGAAATGAGTTGTGATCCATGGACCTTGAACTCCAATGTCTACAATTCAATCACTGCAGCAAAGCATTCTGGGAAGTCAGAAAGAATATATTAATTGAATGATTTATTATTAAAAAGACCATAAGAAGTTCAAATACCAGAAGTGACAAAGCTGGTCAGTGATCCATGGATATTGAGGGCAGAGTCTGCAATTCTATTATTTCAATAAAGCATTCTGGGATCTCAGAAAGAATATAGTAGTTGAATGATTTATTATTCCAAAGTTCATAAGATGAAAGTTCAAGCATCAGAAGTGACAGAACTGGGTTGCAATCCATGAAACTTGAGCTCTAAAGTCTTCCATTTTACCACTGTAGCAAAGCATGCTGGGAACTCAAAAAAAGAATATAGTAATTGAATGATTTATTATTTAGAATGAGAAATTTAAGTATCACAAGAGGTAGCAATCCATGGACCTTGAGCCCCAGAGTCTGCCTTTTTACAACTGCAGCAAAGCATGCTGGGAATTCATAGTAATTGAATGGGTTATTATTCCAAAGTTCATAAGAAGTTCGCACATCAGAAGACACAGACAGCATTGTGGTCCATGTACTTCGAACTTCAGTTTGCCATTCTACCAATGCAGCAGAGCATTCTGGGAAATGAAAAATAATATAGTAATTGAATGGTTTATTATGCAGGGGTTCATAAGAAGTTCAAGTGTCAGATGTGACAGATCTGGGTTGTGATCCATGGTCCTTGAACTCCAGAATCTGTCACTCTACCATTTCACCCGAGCATGCTGGGAACTCAGAAAGAATAGAGTAATTGTGGCTTATTATTCAGAAGTTCATAAGAAGTTCAAACATCAGAAGTGACAGAGAGGGGCTGCAATCCATGGACCTTGAGCTCCAGAGTATGATACTGCAGCAAAGCATGCTGGGAACTCAGAAAGAATAGAGTAATTGAATGGCTTATTATTCAAAAGTTTATAAGAAGTTCAAACATCAGATGTTACAAAACTGGGTTATGATCTGCGGCCATTAAGCTGTGAATCTCCCACTCTACCCTGTAACAAATCATGCCATGCATTATAAGATAAGAGAGCATTTGAATCATATAGACTAGTAATTCTTTATGATTGTTTCTTATAATGAATGAAAGAGTAATAGCAATGCATATTAATTTATACAATTTATGCATAAAAGAGTATAGAAAACTTAATTCATCTTTTAACTTCCACCAATTAGAAATCAGTCATAGATGTCTTCAACAGAATTTTTGATGGTTGGAAAGAAAGTAATGTTTTATCTATTCAAGTATGCATTAAAGGTTAGAAATTATTAGATCTCAGGTGACTAATTTTATTTTAATGCTAACAGGTATATTTAAATTCTTTTGATTTTTATTGATGCAGCTTATATCTCAATTTTATCATGTCCCAATCATCCACCAGCATACAAAGTTAAACAATGCTTACTCACTATGCATTTCCTTTACACATAACTTTCATTTTTAGATGAGCTAGGTATATCAAAGACCTGAAAATGTAACACCTAAAAATCTATGCTCACATTAATAATTTAATATTTTTCATGACTATATCACTCTGTTAGAAGGACTAATTTCCATTCATTTTTAACACTTTGTAAAATTTGGAATAAGCATTGCACTGTCCATATGGAAATGGTATTTAAAGCATTTAATACATCTATCTTACCTGAAGAGTGATGCTTGTTTATAAAATGCATACATAGTGAAAGAGAATGAATAAACTATCTTACCTGAAGAGTGATGGTTGTTTATAAAATGCATACATAGTGGGAATAATCAGTCTTTATATGTTCATGAATAATTGTGATATGGTGGTTAAGATAAGGTATGTGCTGAACTCTACATACTGTAGAAGGATTGCATTACGTCCAAAGATCTATGGTGGTTAAGATAAGGTATGTGCTGAACTCTCCATACTGTAGAAGGATTGCATTATGTCCAAAGATCTAGGTGCAGTGGTCTCAGAACCAAGATTCTAAGCCACAAGCTAGAAACTAGTCTGGAGGTATTGGATAAGTAGGCACTAGATAGGGATTTTATGCACAAGCCTTCTGGCATCCATTGATTACTTGGGCTTGCACTGAGTGACACTACTGTAAGGAGAGTTATGCCTGTTTTAATTTTTGTGATGCTGAAAATGAAGCCTTTTCTTGTGACTTTTTTTTGAAAAGTTGAGATTTAATTTTTAGTCTACTTTTATTTTATTATTCAATGAAACTTGTAAAAATACAAAAATGATATAAGATTTTTCCAATTTAAATAAAACTGATTGAAAAATACACACAACATAATTTAAGCTTAGTAGTTTGTCTATAAAAGCATGCTTAAAAAGTTATCAATTTACATGGCTCCCTCGTGTATGTTTGAGTAGTAAAAATATTCTACATTTGTCTATTTTTTAATTATTTTACTGCATACATATAATAATGTTAATCACAACCCAAAAAATTAGACTTTAAAAGATGATCAATATTGAAATAAAAGTATTCCAAATAAAAAGACTGTAAAACTGTTGATGAATATAAATATTATAAAAATTACCATTTGATGAAGTACGATGCATATACACAAGATGTTTCATAAATTCAGAAATAGCAAATGAATTAATGTCATCAAAAATAAATAATTTTCTAATAAAAGAGTAGAAATAGAATGATTCGTATTACCTTTTGTATGGTATGTATTAAGATAATATATTGGTACATGTATCTTATCTTCAAAAGAAATACCAGTGTTATAAAATGAAATTAATTGTATTTTCTACTTTCAATCTTCAATTTTTACACTTTTCATTCTAATCATGAATTCAATAAACAAAATTAGTATGAAAAATAAAATACTAACTTTGCAAGTAAACAAATATGACTCAAAATTAAAAATAAACAGAACTAAATTCTTGTTAACAAAAGAATTAATTTGAATCTATAACTTATAAGATATTACATGATCACTTTTTCTTATGCTTACACCAGCTATTAAAACAATAGCAAATTCTTCATATAGTAGTGCCACCCAGTGCAAGCCACAGTAATCAATGGATGCAAAAAGGTTGTGCAAAGTCATACTTATGCCTACTCACTCAATATTCACAGATTAGTTGCTTGCTTGTGGCTTTTATCAGTGAAGAACCTTGGATCTGAGAGCACTGTAATAGGCTCTTAGGATCCATGCACTGTTACAAATTTAGGTAACTATAAAGCAGTGATCCCAATGTGGAAAGACTATATTATTTTCAATCCAGGCTCATTTACTTGGCTCCTCACTGATGAAAGCCAAGCTAGAAACTGGTCTGTGGATATTGGATGAGCAGGAACTAGTTAGAGATTTTATGCACAAACCTTCTAGCATTCATTGATTACTAAAGGCTTGCACTTGGTGGTGTATAATAATATGAAAAATTTGCTACTGTTTTAAGTTATAAAATGTTCTAAATAAACGATTACTGAAAAATGTAATATGTCTATGTATATGTCTTACTAAAGCAGAATTATGTAAACAAAACACTTATTTATAAGTATGTTCTAGTGGAGAAGATATAAATTAAATATTAATATTGCTAGGCTTAACGTTTTTGAGGATCCATGCCTCATAATCATAGCCCTCATAAAAAATGTATAATAAAATATATGCAAAGATATTTAAATAAGCCAGTGTTGCATAGCCAATTTCTCCGAGATCTCGAAACAAGTATCTTTTCTATTGATAGAATGGATGTTTCCATAAATGTAGAATGTTTTTTTTATTTTTCTCTTATCAATAGAAAAGATACTTGTTTCGAGATTTTGAAGAAATGGGCTACATACCACTGGCTTATTTAAATATGTTTGCATATATTTTATTATACATTTTTTATGATGGCTATGATTATGAGACATGGATCCTCGAAAACGTTAAGCCTAGCGATATTAATATTTAATTTATATCTTCTCCACTAAAACTTATTTATAAATAAGTGTTTTGTTTACATAATATTCAGAAGTAAAACTATATTTATTAAAACATAATTAGAAATAATTGAAACTCTCTTCAAAAAATTAAAATTGAAGTAATAAAAAAGACAACGAAATATTAAATAATGTTTTTGACAGCTTTGATAGAAAATTTAAGTTTATGTAATTAATAATTGTATTAAGATATAATATTTAAATAAAATATATCTCAGTATTTGACTGAAAGTTTATAATGATGGTATATTAGATATGATAATATGTTGGACTATTTCCACCATCTATCTGTAAATGTTGAATACATAGAAAATTTTAAACTTCATTAAAACTTTTTAAATGCAATCAACTTATTAGTAATAACACACAAATAGACAACACAGGTTAGGAATTAAACAATGTTTCAAATAGTATTATTCTCCACTCTTCTTCAGGTATTGGTGGTATGACCAGTGATAATATTACAATGGGAGTTAAACCTACACATCTTTAGATTCTCAAATCAAATTTTAAAGACAACTGAGCTATTCTGTCAAAGGCAACAGATAGAGAAATTATATATATTTATATAGGAGGGTTGATTGAAATACTTCTGAGACACTCAAATTTTTTAAAATACTTTTTTAAGAGCAAGTTTAATTAGTTGTTTCCATAAATTATGTATTGCAACACTGGGTCGACTTACAGGATTATTTGCCAGTGTCGTGTAAGCAGCTTCCTTGAATTTTTTTCTTTTTATTCCCCCCCCCCCCCACCAATATTCTGGTATTTTCCCAATTGAACATGAGATTATTAGTACATATATTGTCTGCTACTGTAGACACATCTGTTGTTCTCTTTTAAGCATTAATTTGTATTCTTCAAAATGCTGTTCAACAAGGCAACAGGCACCAATATATTTCCTTCCACATTTACATAATATTTCAATGATACTGTTTTTATTCTTCAGCATTCCCAGTTTAAGCTTGGTGGAAGTTAAAATTCTTTGAAGTATAGTATGGCTTTGGAAAGGTGTTCAAATGTTATATTGAATGCAGATTTTCTTTAATTTGTCTGCAATTCCTGGTAGGTATATATGTAAATACTACAGTACCAATAATTGTTTTTTTTTGGTATCTCTGTTATCTATTGAAGGTCTTCTTAATGTCAAGTGAAGGCTAACCATTCTTCATTAGTGTTTATTTTATATGAATGTTTTCATTTTTGAAATAATTGCTTTCTGAAGAAACTTCCTTTGTTCTGTTTCATAGTGATGGTATAATTTTATATTCAGTGCTTCTTGTATGATTAGATATATATGCCAAGTACTTGCCAGTGTGTGTTGGTTTCATTTACACTGCTGTTTTTATTTTGCCTCGAGAAAGTCTTGTCACAAGAAGATTTAAGGATGCCACTTTTTGTTCTCATTCTGATTTCATTGTGAATTTAATTGAAGGAAATATGTTGTTGATATGTGACCAGAATGACTGCAATTGTGCCTCACAATGTGGTTATAAATACTAATCCATGTCTGACTAAACTATGACTTCTCTATATTCATGATACATTTATGGTATAGACACATGTACACCATAATTACAGTTATTCTGGATGCATATCAACAACATATATCTTTCAATTAAATTTACAATGAAATCTGAACAAGAACACAAATTGGAATTCTTAAATATTTTTATGACAAGACTCCTTCAGGCAAAGTGACTAAAACAACAGGGTATAAAAAACAACACAAACTGACAAGTACTTGGCAAATGAATCCAATCATACCAGAAGAACTAAGCATGGAATTACATTATCACTATAGATCAGAACAAATAATGTTTTCCTCAGAAACCAGTGATTTGGAAACTGAAAAGATTCATATAGAACAAAATCTCACAAAGAATGGTTATCCATCAGCTGTCATCAAAAAAATCTTTAATAGAAAACAGAAAAAGATACCAAAAGAAAGAAACAATTATGTGTACTGTAGTGTATTCATACCAGAAATGGCAGACAAATTAAAGAAAATCTGCAATCAATATAACCTTAGAGCAGCTTTCCAAAACCATATCAGTCTGGGAGATTCTAACATCTACCAAGCTTAAACTGGAAATGCTGAAGAACAAAAACTTCATCTATGAAATACCATGTGAATATAGAAGAAAGTACATAGGTGATACCTGTTTGCTATGTTAAACAAAATTTGAAAGAATGAAAACTAATGGTTAAAAAAAACATGTGTCTACACCATGTATATACTAATAACCATATGTTCAATTAAGAAAATATCAAAATATTGGATAGAGAGGGAAAGTTACAAGAAAAAAATCAAAGCAGCTGTTCATATGACAATGACAATTAATCCTATAAGTCAACCTAGATTAGCAATACACAATGAATGAAAGCCTCTAATTAATCTTGCCCTTGGAAAAATGTATTACAAAAATTTAAAAGACTCAGAAGGATTTGAACGAACCTTCATATAAAAATATATGAACTTTCTATTATCTGTTGCCTTTGGCAGAATAGCTCAGTTGATTAAAGCATTTGATATTCGAGAATCTAAGGGGTACGTTTGATTCCTATGCTAATACTGTCACTGTATAGGCTAGAAATAGCAGAAAAAGAATTGATAATTATATTACTCAAAACTTATAATTACTAACTTATGTTGTCTATTTGTGTGTTATTACTAACAACTTGTTTGTATTTTAAAAGTTTAAATAAAGTATACAATTTCTATACATTCAACATTTATTAATAGATGATGGAAATAGTGTAACATATTATCACATCAAATATATATCATTTTTTAAATATTCATAAAACATATATATAAATAAAATGTCCGTTAATTAAAACAAAATAGTAATTATAATAAAAATAATAAATTTAATGGTAATAAAGTATTATAAACAATCCTTAAATTTAATGATTGTTTATAATAGTTTATTACCATTAAATTTATTATTTTTATTATATATATTGTGGTTGGGCTCAATGCTTATCAAGCCTTTTTTAAATGGTCAATTGTATAAAATTTACAATTTTAACCTCTTTTATGCTTATTTTTTATTGGCCAAGTGATGTAAAAGTCTAAACTTTTAATTGGTCAATTCAAACATTTCAACTGTCAATTCACAAAGTAAAGTGTCAAAATATATTCATATTTTAATATTATATTCACTTTAGTTTCATTTGTAAAAAGTATATTAATAATTTGTCAGGTTATGAAAATGAACGAAAGTTTTTTCAAAAATAAATTTTTATTTATAATTATAAAAATATTCGATATTGGCAAATCTAAAATGAAACGTTACTCACCAATCTAAAAGTTTTGCTGGCATAGGTGATTTTTGAGTTGTGGAAAAGTAAATAATTTTTGTTAAAGTCTTAACTGTTTTTCTAAAATAATTTTATTTTTAACATATTTTATCAAAATAATTTATAATTTGTCAAAAAATACTTTTAAAATGGTCTAAAACATTCATTTATCATTTTCAAAATGAAACAAAAGATATCATAACGATTAGTTGATTGACACTCCATTTTCTTTCTTGTTGAAAGATAACAGCCAATAAGAATCAAGAATGGGCAGCACTATTCCATTGTTAGACCTTTAATGGTAGTTTTATTGATTTTTTACTTGTAAAATAATTCAAGAGAGGGCAGCATCTTATGGAACTTTTTTTAACTTTTAAAAAGAATGCAAAATCTTAACCGTAGTATTAAAAGTGCCTGATTTAATGTGATGTCAAACCATCACATTTTTAGCTATGACTAGCAACAAATATGTTAATTGATAATAATTAAATATATTAAATAGGTGTGTTATATCAGGGGTGTGTTATCATGGGTGCTCAATTATATTATAAAAATAAGTAAATTCCATTACTAAATCCCCTGAGAGTGACAAAGAATTGGGTTGTTCAAGAGGTGTGCTAGGTTCTCTGCAAGATTGTGTATGAGACTTTATATGTAGTCTGTCAGATGGACGAATTTCAATAGTATCAGAATAATAATTTATTAATGTTACAATTAAATTAAAAATATAGAAATATTTTAGTATTTGTTATTATCAAATAAGTCAAAATGACTTAAAATTATAGCTATTCTAAATTAATTTTTATAATTAATTCTTAAGCATATTTTTATTGCAATTTAAAATAGTTTCGAGCAGCTTAATTAGTTATCACTTATGCTTGTAGATAATGAATTGTTAATTGAATGTTAATGTATGCATATACAACAATTCAAATGGTCAGTTAATTTGTACAATTATCCTCTCTGATGAAACGTAATAAATAGGCTAACATAGATTTTTAAAAAGAGGAGAACTGGGAGAACAAAAAGGGGAGACCAAGACAATGAAGAGACCAAAATGGGAATAAGTGAATTACGAACTGAAAATTATTAAAAAGAAAAATTGAATTTGAACTGAATTAAAAATGGGATTGAATTGGATTTTAAATTGTAAGTAATTAAGTAGGAACTCCATTTGACCTATACATATGAAACACATACAACTGTTAACCTTTTTCTTGAAATTTTTTTTAATTTTCATTGGCCTAGTGAATTAATGTTTTACAACTTTTGATTGGTCAATTACAGAATCAGCAGTAAAAATATATTCATTTTAGTTAATGGAGAACATAAAAATATCATTCTAATATATTAAAAAATGTTTCATATATCATTGACTTTCTTTCTCAATTTACGTTCATGAAAAAAAATTTTTTTTGCTAAAATCTTACTATTTTTTTAAAATAATTATATTTTCAGCATATTTTACCAAAATACATTACAATATGTAAATAAATGCCAGAAAAATACTCTAAATTATTAATTTTTGTTTGAAAATCAAATAAAGAGGTTGGGCCAATGTAAACTGTTTACAGGTATCAAAATTGTCGTTAGTGCTGATTATTTTTTTAAAATAACTATATTTTCAGTATATTTTATTCATAATATGTAAGAAGAAGAATAAAAAAAACATTGTAAGACATTAATTTTTATTTTCAAAGTCAAAACAAAAGTTGGAGCAATAAAAATTATTGACAGACAGTTTTCCATTTTCAGAAATCTGACCAACCAATCAGAATCTAGAAAGGTCTGGCTTCTCTCTTTGTTGTAGCTTTGAACACCTAGATTATTGATTTTTTACATGTAAAATAATTCAAGAGAGGGCAGTATCTTATGGTACATTTTAAACTTTAAAATAAGCATAAAACATTACCTTAGCTCAAAAATTAGCCATTTTAGAGCAACTTCAACTGATGACCCATCCTGCCATGGATGTTTCTCAGTAAAGGTTAATTGATAATCATCAAAAGTTCACATTGAAAGCTGGTAGTCATATTGTACAAAAATCCTGCAGAAATGAACTTCAAATTAAATCAACTTAGAAGTTCATAAGCATGAAATTTTACTCTTTATTTTATAAATGTTTTAATTATTATATTTACTGTGTGCATTATAAAAATACTTATTTATTTGGGATAATAAGAAGAAGAAAAGAGAGAAAATTATTTTGTACTTTCAGTTAAAATAAATTTAAAAATAAGCAGAACTATGATAGGGGATATTTAATATCTTTACTGCTGTTTTGAATTTATGAGATACTCATGACATGCCTTCCCTTATGTGAAATAGTATTTAAAGTTAATCCTAAGCATTACAATTTTATTATGTTATATTAATTTTCGTTACATGGATAAAATAATTCAAGGGAAATCAAAAATTATTTTGTTGCAGCCAATTTAAGGAAAACAATAACTTATACCTGCTTAATTAACATCATGAAGAGTTGTGAGTTGGGGTAGTTTGAATCCTGTTCATTAAAGTATGAAGATTGGCTATCTTAATATAAAGCTGAGCACTAATTGTGTATATGTTTTGGAGATGGTAATCTGGACCAACTGATGATTGCTGGTTTAGCATGAAATACGTATATTGGTGATTATTTATCTTTTCAACATGTGTGTGATCATGTGGATCAGCAATATGAGATGGCATGGAGAGTTAAGGGTCATATGAAAGTCTGAGTTCAAATCCCACATACATTATAAATATAAATAAATGTAAAAAAAATTGAAAGTTTTCAAAAGTATTTATTAAGACACTTAATATTAAATATTCTCTGCATCGTCTTAAAACTTATATTGGGGCAAAACTGAATATGCCATCTTGTAACTTCTGGTAACAAGGGGAATTGACACGTTTATTAAACTGAGTTATAAAATTTCACTAATAGTGAATTAAATTTTGATATTAATTATCGTGTTGATCACATTGTGAATCAGATTTAAATGTGTTAATTATTAAATAGTGCCATTAACCAATAAAATATATGAAATCCATATATGTAATAAAGATAAGAAGCAATGTTTACCTTCAAATTCTTTCATTTCTGAAAAGTTAACAGAAGAAAACTACTATTTATAGATCCAGCAATGTACTAGGATTATTATAAATTTCGTTCATATTTAAAATATGAACACAGGTAAGAAGGTTAAAATTTCTCGCAATAAATTATTACAATTTTATCATAATATTTTTCTTTGTAGTTGATAAAAGTTACAATTGCTAAATAGTAATAAATGGATGATATTTAACTCTAGTTAATTTAAATACATTAGATACAGTATTTATATGTAATAATTAATTAATAGCTAATGATGGCTATAGTTATTGGTCATTCTCGAACTGATAATGTAGTTATATTTTTTATGTGTCAAATAGTAATATTTTCCATTTTGCTTAGTGTCTTTATATATTCATGGTAAGAAATATTAGCATAAGATTTGTCTGTTATCATGTTGAATGATTATAATGATATGCATCTAATATTTGGAATATGTGGTAGATCCATGTTGCATCACATCAAGTGTAGTTATTCTCTTACTTTGAGTGATGATATAAATGATTATCATGGGTGAATGATGAATGATGCCCATAAAACTTTGAGAAGATTAAGGCCATATTTTTGTAGTGTATTGTTATAGTTATTAAATAAGGGATTGATCATCTCTTTTTTTTTTATATTCCTAAAGATGATGCAAAAGCAACACCGGGATTATTGACCACTTGCAGTCGTGAAATGACCATGGTATCTAGGTTGTTGTTTGTTCTCTTTGCCCTAGTTCAACCTTATTATATCTCTGGATATATCATATGTTTTATTATGTTTCATATTCTTAAGTTTTAATAGTTTAGTATAGATAACAACAGAATCGTTTTTGAAATATAGTATTTGAAATGTAGATTGTACTAAGCAGTGAGCAAAACGATGATAAAAGATAATATTACTTAAGAGTTATTTTATATAGTACATTGTTATTTAGTGCCTATCCATTCGAGATAATTTCCTCTATACCATTAATCTATATTATTTATCATTTATACCCAATTTGTTTTAAAATGCTAATATTTTTCCTTAATCTTAAAAGAGTCGTGTAATATAAAATTAATAATTAAAAGGCAGAATAATAATAGTATTAACTCTTAAAGCAATGTTGGCTGTTTAATAGCTAAATAAATGGATTAAAGCAAAACATCAAGCTTCAAGTAACATATGGTAGCTTAAATTACTATATCTAAGTATACTCATTGTATTATCTTGAACAATATAATATCAGTAGCTTATTAACCATTGAATAAGAATTTTGAAATATATTGCCTGTGTTTATTTGAAGTGAATGTTCTTAAAATCATGCTATTAGTAAATATAAATTTATTTAAATGCACATTGATTACATAAGTAATATTTACTAAGACTGTAACCTCAGGAATGTGCATGGAAAATGCGAGTATTAATGTGTAATAAGAAATGTGGACTTAATCAGTGTAGTATTGAATAGCTTCACGCTCTCAGATCTAACCACTTCAGCTTCACCTATTTATATAGAAAGTATGTTGAAGTAAAGAAGGGTTCCCCTCTTTTCTTCCAATGCATAAGCTTGTGGTTAAGACTTATAGAGGTCCCTACTATTGCATTTTCATATGCACATTCTTGAGGTTACAGCCTTAGTAAATATTATTAGTAAATAGGTAAAATATAAAATGTATATTAAGTCAAAATAAACTCAATGTAAGTAATAGACTTAAATAATAATTAATTAAAATATAATAATTATTTATTAAAATGATAAACAGATCCTAAGAAATCTTCTCTTAGCCATATAATGATGTAATTAAATCTTGTTTTATGTAAATTTTTGTTCACAATTATCCAAGAGTATGTATGTTTTCTTTGTTATTATTAGTATTTCACAAACTTGTAAATAGTATAAATATTTTATTTTTTTAAAAAAAAATGTATTTAGTTGTCTGTGGGCTTACTACTAATCACTATCCATACTGTATTGCTATCAGCATATTAATTTTATTGTTATCATAAATATCATCATCAGTTAATATAATAGACTGTATTATGCGTTAGCATATCAAAATAAGTTTTGCTAAGCTCTTATATTCAGGGTATATAAAGCTTTATTGCTTATTGATCAAAACAATGTTGGTCTTACATGCTCGTATTATTTTCAAATAATGTTTTAGAGATTATATATTTAGTTTTTGGAATAACCTATTTATCTAAATCATTAGATACATCATTCACTGATATTGATCACATTGCCCATGGTCGTAAAATAAAAGATAATTTGTAGATTATTATATTTACTTTTTTTTTCTCATGTGTCATAGCATCAGCCGGTAAGCGAACCCGCCAAACCGGGACAACTGCTTGTAAAGCAGCTGTCACTGACCTCTCAACTACTTTATTAATTTATTAATATTTCATAAAATTTCAAGTTCATTTTTATTGTGAGTATTGGGATTGCCAAATGTTCTTTATTAAGTCCATTTTTGTTTTATGAGCTGTCTTTGCTTGTTATATTCGAGTAGTGGCAAAATCCCTCTCACTGATCCAAATATACCTTTTTAAATAGTAGCATTTAAGTTATTTGAACCCCGAGAAAAATAAGTTATTAATTAATAGTCTCAATTTTGAATCTATTGTAATTTTTCATTGCTGAAGTTATTTGTTATGCTTAGCCTTGATCTCTTATGTTTATTCTTTTTGTTTAATTGATTCTGTTTAATTTTAAGATGTTTCTTTTCTAGTTTAAAACTCATAACCCATTCTAATTTAGTGGTTAAATATTTTTTTAGACAAGCTTAGAACCCTTGCTTTATTTCGTTATTGTCTTGCTGTTGTTTGACACAAAAATAGTTTTGTAATCCAGAATCTCATTCTTCATCATCAACATTGCTATCATAGCTCATTCATATTTTTCTTTCTTTTATTTCATCTCAATTTCATCTCAAGTCATTATCATAAGTGATTCATCCATCATTAACCCTTATTCTATCATTATATTAATTATTCATCATCTTTACACATTTCCCTTTTCTTCTCCTAACTCTTAAGTTCATTCATTTTTACTAGCTAATTTCTATTTGTTTTTCATCATGTATTTAATCATCTACATCTTAATCCATTTATCATCCAACTCATAATACTAAGTCCATGTTCATTTTGTAGATGCTTCCTGATCATGAACTATTTTGGTACAATTGCAAACTAAATTTACCTTATAATACTTTTACTTTGAACTTGAAGTTAATTTAATCAATGTTTACTATTATCCATAGGAGATGTAGGGCTGATATAAGGTAGTATAAGAATTGATAGTACTTTGTTACATCTATTTATATTTACTCATGGTCAGGCTGAGCCAAGTTTGTTCAAAGATTTTATTTTGTATTCTAACATTATTCTCATGTATGAGTATATATAGATGATTACAATATATATATATATAATTCTAATAAAATAATAATAAATTTAACGGTAATAAACTAGTATAAATAAGCTTTAAATCTGCAGAAGTACTTTTGATTAATTTTTTTAAACCTGCCTCAACTGCCATTAAATTAAAATAACAAAACACAAAGTGGAAGCAACCATTATCGATTCAAATTCCATTAATCCTGTATTTTAATGTTAACAGCATGTCTATTTATTAAATGCATTTTATTCATATTTATAAAAATTGCCTCCTTAATTTTTCTTTTATTATGGTTTCTCACTTCATGAAGAATTTTCACACTTTCAAAATCAAATTTAAATTTATATTTACATATTTTTTTTCATGATCAAAGAAAATGGAAACTGTCATTAAATCACCATTATTCTTAATTTTACATGCTTATATAACAATTCATGCCCCTTTAATGTCTTCTCAATACTGCACCTTGATTCACCTATATATGGTAATATACAGTCACAAAAAATTTGATACATGATATTACTTTTCTGCTTGAAAGGTATGACATCCTTAGAATTATTAACTAATTTATTAACATTGCTTGGAACATAGAATAAAACATTAAACAAATTTTTATAAATATCCTTAAAAAATTTAACTTGTGGATTTGAAATAAATGGAATAGATTTCCATTGTTTACTATCAATCTTCATTTCCTTTACACTATTATAACTTTTTAAATTGACATATAGTATTGTTTATTTGTTCCAATTTATGACAAATAACAAGCAATTCCTTGGCAAATATATCAATATTTTTCAGTTTATCACTTTGGTACGACATAATTTTTTATTACAAAATAAAAAAGATCTAAAACTTGCCATCTTATGCATAATTGGTACTTTTGATTTACAATTTATATATAGACTTTTTTGCAATGGCTTGATTATTAATTTATAATTTAATATACTGTTATCTCTTGTAATAATTAAATCCAAATACACCTGGGTCTCTTTTTACACGGACTTATTTAACACAATTTTGAAGTTATGCGATTCGTGTTTCACCAGAAGTCGAACTCCGATATTGCGCTATTACTTTAAATAATAAATTTTGCGCACTTTCGTTATATTGAAAGTAATAGCACATTATTGTAATTCGACTTTCAACTTAGTAATTTCAATATTTTCAGTGCTTTATAATAGTAAAATTTTATGCAATAATGAAATTAAAATCATGATTTCCACATTTTATTTATACACACATTAAATTTTCCAAGATTATAATGTAAATTTGTTCAAACATTGTGCGTGTTAATTTTGCATTTTAAATCACATTCTGTTTTTGCTTTTTAAAAAAGAACATAATCAATTATTAATCATTTAGTGTCCACAAGTTTATTTTTAAAAGGTCAGTAATAGCAGTGGGAACAATTAAATTTGACAATTAAAAATTAAAATCTGATTTTTAATTGTAATTAACAATTTAAAAATTACTTACGGCGACTTGAAATAATGTGATGTGAAATTTGATTTTTAAACGGAATTGAAAATTAAAGACAAAAATAAGAATTTAATTTTTAGTTGTTAGTTTCATAAACAATTAATAAAATCATTGTCTCAAGGATTAATTACTAATTACGTTGTCACCAGAAAACCATTGATACGAGTGTGAAGTTGGCGCTTGTTGTTTGCAAATGTGTTTTTTGGCAAATAGCTATAATAATTAAAACATGTATAAAAATGTAAATTACTGTACTGTAAATTATGCATACAAATATATTATTTTGAATAAAATTAAATATTATAGTTAAAAAAAGTTTGTCTTGTATCAATTTTTTTCAAATTTGAAATTTTTTATTAGTCATATTTTATTTCCTTATATTTTTTTTGCACGAATTTTAAAGTAATTTTATGTTGGTGCTTTGCTTTTACGCGAATTTTGAAAAATCACAGACCGCATCCCCCCTTTTTCAATGTAAGTTACGTCTTATTTTGCGTGATTTCATTTGTGCATGTTTTCTGAGGAACATATCTATCGCATAAAATGAGACCCAGGTGTATTTAATATTTTTGTCCTGTTCCTTTTTAATACTCCATTTCAAGCCATTCAAATTATTTAATTCCTCTACAAGCAAATTTATAGTATACCTGGGTCTCTTTTTACGCGGACTTATTTAACACGATTTTGAAGTTACGTGATTCAGGTTTCACCGGAAGTTGAACTCTGATAATACGCTATTACTTTAAATAATAAATTTTGCACACTTAACATTATATTGAAAGTACTGTAATAGCACATTACTATTGGAATTCGACTTTCATGTTAGTAATTTCAATATTTTCAGTGCTTTATAATAGTAAGATTTTATGCAATAATGAAATTAAAATCATGATTTCCACATTTTATGTATACACACATTAAATTTTACAAGATTATAATGTAAATTTGTTCAAACATTGTGCGTGTTAATTTTGCATTTTAAATCACATTCTGTTTTTGCTTTTAAAAAAAAAACATAATCAATTATTAATCATTAAGTTTATTTTTTAAAGGTGAGTAATAGCAGTGGGCACAATTAAACTTGAAAATTAAAGACAAAAATAAGAATTTAATTTTTAGTTGTTAGATTAATTACTAATTACGTTGTCACCAGAAAACCATTAATTAACACAACATGAGAGTGACGTTGGCACTAGTTGTATTTCATCTTGTGAAGAATCTGATTTTTTTTATCAGTTTGCAAATGAACCTGTTTACCGGCAAATAGTGATAATAATTAAAATGTGTATAAAAAAATATAAATTACTGTAAATTATGCATAAAAAATATATTGTTTTGAATAAAATTAAATATTATAGTTAAAAAAAGTTTGTCTTGTATCATTTTTTTTCAAATTTGAAATTTTTTATTAGTCATATTTTATTTCCTTATTTTTTTTTGCGCAAATTTTAAAGTAATTTTATATTGGTACTTTGCTTTTACGTGATTTTTGAAAAATCACAGTCCATATCCCCCCTTTTTCAAGGTAAGTTACGTCTATTTTTGCGCAATTTCGTTTGCGTGTGTTTTCTGAGGAACCTATCTATCGCGTAAAACGAGACCCAGGTGTATTAGTATTTCCACAAACAAAAACATCATCCACATACCTTTTGTCAATTTTAATATCTTTAAAAGAGCATATATTTAAAATACCACTCTCATATGTAGGCAACACAAAATTGCAAACTTGTGCAACTATATATAATACAAAATAGCAAAAAGTAATAGAAGATCACAATAACTGGAAATATATATATATATATAATTACATATTATTATATTGATCTCTATTATAGTATTTTAGATATAGGTTTGTATTAAATGCTATTTATATCATGCATGATAAAGAGATGGATAAATGAATTGATGTGTATGTTAATTATGGCTATATCTAGTATATTTAGTCTTATGGTGTTAACTGTAAATTGTCTTCTGCATATCTATGCAGTCATTAAATCATTATAATTTTTATTTTTCACATACTTGTATAACAATTCATGCTCTTTTAATCTCTTTTCAAATACTGCACCTTGATTCACCTATATATGTTAACATATATCCACAAAAAATTTGATACACAACATTACTTTTTTCATTAACAAGTATAACATTTTTAGAATTATTCACTAATTTATTAACTTTATTTGTAACACAAAATAAAACATTGAACACACTCTTATATATATGCTTAAAATTTTTTACTTGAGCATATGAAATATATTGAATAGATATTCATTTTTTACTATCAATCTTCAACTCCTTTAAACCACTGCTATTGTTATTACAATATTTTTTTAATTGACATATATTTTATATATATATATATATATATATAACGGAACTTGAATATATTCCAAATAATGGTAAACTTCTTATAATGTAATATAAATAAAAACTCATAGAGAAATATTTTTGATTATATTAATAATCATTATCAACTCAACTTTCAAAATGGAATCATTTATTACTAACCAGAAACAAATGTTGATTTAAATATTCCACAATTCATTAATCCTAACATTTGCTGACTGTCTATTTTTTATCATCAGCAAATGTTAGGATTAATGAATTGTGGGATATTTTAAATCAACGTGTGTTTCCAGTTAATAATAGATGATTTCATTTTGAAATTTGAGTTGAGTTGATAATGATTATGAATATAATCGAAAATATTTCTCTATGAGTTTTTATTTATATTATATTATAAGATGTTTAACATTATTCAAGTTTTGTTATTGTATTATTAATATTAGTGGACATTTTATTTTGTTATATATATATATTATAACGATCAAAATGAAAGTGAAGATCGAATCTAACCGCAAAAACCATATCTGCAACTACCAGGGTGCCATCTAGACATTTGAGCCTAGAAAAATTTATAGAGTAGGCAGATACGCGCTGTTAAGATTCCACTTTATTTAAATATTCCGATCGTTAGCCCAAGTCACTAGCTCAGTGGAGACACAGAGATAAAATCTTTATCCTAATTTATATCTTAAATATCAATAAATAAAAGCCACTGCCAGAAATTAACACATAAAATATTTATTTACGCACATATAAAATCATTCTAAATTCGAGGAATAGGTTTAACATTTTTCGATTTTTATATTACTCTTTAATTGTACATTTACATAAATTTCAATGAGATTAATATTTTATTTAGATGGTCAAGTATGAATAGACTACATAGATCTGCATTTGAAAAGAAAATATTCTTCCCTGATTTCACCTTAGGCTAAAATTCACAGTCAAACTGGCATCAATCTATCTGATACATTTATGTATTCAATGTAGCATGAAAATACAACAGCACAAATATACTACACTGTCAGGAATGGACATCTGAACAGTATAGTTAGAGAAAACATTGACTCTTGTCCAATACAGGGATATGACGTCTGTATAGCAAGAAGAACAATAAAATAAAAACTCCATAGGAAAGGGACCGCGATCCTTTTTGCTGACTTACAATCCCATCCATAGGCAAAGGGTTGGTGCGGTGTATTCAGCGATTCTGCACATAGCGAAACTTATACTACATCTACTAATTACACAAATATATCCAATCCATTGACCCAATTCAACAATGACACAAATAACCTAAGATTACCCTCCCCTAATATAACTTTACAAATCTATATAGCCATTCACGCCCGACTTAAATTTAACATTTAGATACGTTCGCACAAATGCATTTTATAAAATTTGTTTTAAAATGTTGAGTACAGATCAGCTGCACAGATTCTACGGTCAAAAACATTCCAAATTAAACACAGCCGATCAAAATACAAAATCATCGATAAACGTCACTTGCATAGGGAATATACAAATCCCATTAGCATTCATCGTAAGATGCTTGCAGTGATATCATTGACATATATTCTAATCGAATGTGAAAACCACAACATTATCAACTGCTAACAAATCTATGCAACGTCTATACCCAACCTTAAATTTCATCAATTTGAAATTTAAACAATAAACAATTTATACAATAAGAAAGAAAAAAAAATGGAAATGATTTTTATCAATTGGAAAACATATAAAATTAAACATTAGTAATTTGATTTAAAAACTTACAAAAGTCAGATAAGAGTCCATTTTAACATTTAAGTTGGCTTGTTTATTAATTTGTAAAACTTGACGAAAGTTCGTAATTGATTTTAATAATTGTTCATTTCATATAGCTTATGGTAGAAGAGTCCAAGTTTCTGCTTTTAATTCCCGCGATGCCTCCATTGGAAGATAATGTCCTGGAGATGGCAATAGCTGGTTCAAGGTATCACAGTCTTTTCATTTTTCTTTTAAATAGAGAGTGTGGTATGTGCGTCCTACCACAATTCTCAAACACACAACGCTGGAACTGCCGAAAAAACTGTATTTCCCTTTTTATATTAATCCACACGGATTCAATCAACAAAATGTCACTAATCCATCACTTTCGTTAGGGTCTGAGCCAAGGCTTAGTGCTTCCATTGGTCAAGCTAATTTCTCTTTTCTTCTTATCTATCTTTCATCAGATCATTTTAATTATACAAGAGCCCAAGGCTAGCTTGCTTTTCAAACAATTTATAAACAATCATTTCCATTTACAGATTACAAGAATTAATTAATACCTGTTTTTATTTTTCAAATACTTATTTATTTGTTTTTTAAAAAAAAATATTTTTAAAGTTTGGCATCTGTGCGAATATATACGTTTAACAAACATTTTAATTTTAGCGTTTAGTTTTTTACTTTTATTTGCGAACTTTTAAGTTTTTATTTTAAATTAATGTAACGACATATTTATATATCGTTACAATATATTGAGTGGCCTTGTGAGCGATATTCAATTGAGTTCTGCATAAACATATTCTATCCTTGACTATGATATAAAAAAATCATCACAATATAACACACCATATCATACCATTTACACCTTTTTATACACTTTATCAATACTTTTATTTGTATTAAACTAACAGTTTCGGAACAAGTAGAAAATTATATTAATATAACACACAAACAAAATTTCCAAGTGAGTTGTTGAAAATAAAATGATTTTTTATAGCTTAAATTTGTTCAAATTCTGCTACAATTTCAAAAAGGTAGTTAAAAGTATATATTTTTAAAAGAAATATAGTGGAAATTCAAAAATCAGAGATTTGTGAATTCATATTAGAGTAAGTTTGTTTAAATTTTAATTTTATGTTTTTAAAAACAGATTTTAATTTTCACTATTGAAGTGTGCCGTATGGACAGCAGATAATTTTATCTATATCTTTGTTTTCCCAAATCACATTTTTCCTGTTAAAGTTATACTGGTTGATAACTTTGTTCTAGGATGTGGACCTTAAATAGATGATGTAATGAATGATCTTTTAGACCAAATTACATTCATTATGCCTGATCCAACGGTATAAAATATCATTAAAAAATAAAAGACCTTTTGTGTAAAAATGAAAATATTCATTGATTACTAACTATTATAAATGTATTAATTAAATAAGTGGCATCCATATTGTTGTAAATAAAATACCTAGCGCGCATGGCTCTCATCATTATCAACTTACAAGTTACAGAATAGCTTCCGATTCCGTAGCAGATACATTTTAGCATGCTATATTTAGTTATTCCATTATAATATATACATGAGGTGTGATTGTTTGTGGAATCTGTTATTGCATGTAATTAATGTTTGTAAATGAAGTTTAATAAAATTATATAACTTTGTATAAAAAAATTTCTTTGTTACAAATATGTTAGTTTCACAATTCCCCGAGGCTCTGTAAGACTCCAGCCGGCTGTGTTTAAACTATATATTATTTTTTTATTCCCACGTGAGGCCTTTCACAAACATTGCCCCTTGCTATATTCCTTACACGGTTGTTGTACGTTTACATCCGCGTTTATATATATATTCTTACATAAATTACTTTTCTGATCACTTACGGTTTTATACATTTCAATATTAAATTGTATCGCGTAATTTAAAATTAATTTCATTTTCTAAAAAAAAATATATATATGTTAAATTGTGTTTTTTTAAAAATAAAATAACAGTAATAAACGATTGAAATAAGACCATCCGGCAAACATTGACGAACCGTGTATATAATCAAATTTAATAGAACGGAAAAAAAGGTTTGGATTTTATCGAAAATAAAACTTTATCAAAAGAAAAAACAAACAGAAGTCTTTAATTAAAATCAAACAATGATTGCAGGTCGTGTATGAAACTGCTCTTGTTTTTATTGACACTTGATAAGAAGCTAGCGTCAGTCAGGATAATTTAAATATACCAAACGCATGTTTTATATTGAGGTATTTACACTCCTATAGAATAAACAAAGGCCTTCATATAGTAGTTCTTTATAAAGAATGCGACGGATTTTCGTCTTGACTATTGGGTGAGAAAACTATTTACTTTTACAAAACAAATATTTAAAATAATTATCGACATTACACGGAGACAACTGCCGTTTCTAATAAAGCTTGACGTCTAGAAATTTTACTTTTTTTATGGTATTCTACAAATAAAATAAAGAGAAAACATGTAACTTTTGTTTCTACATTTTTATCTAATTTTAAATTTGTTATTTTAAATTGCAATGAACTCTGTTAATTATGATCACAATTTGTTTCACATAAATATTTATTTATTCTTTCGTCGACGATTTAAAGGTGGCCGAGTAAAATTAGAGCAATTATTGATGACCTGAATAGGTATGTATGTATTACTTAATATTTAAATATAACTGTGATGAGTGCTGGTTCAGCACGAAATTCGGACATTGGAGATCATTTATCTTTTTTTATAAGTATGTGATCGTGTGTATCGGTTATATAAGATAGAGTAGAGATCTGAAGAAAGCTTGAAAGTTTGGGTTCAAATCCCTTCTAATTATATAGTATTTGTACTTAAGGAAGCTTGAAAGTTTGGTTCAAACCCCTTCTAATTATATAGTACTTGTACGTAAGTCAATATTAGCTTAGTATTTTAGACAATAATGTTGAACATATGATAATTCATTTCAAAATTGATTCTTCCAAGTCAAACGAACCTTCTATGAGAGTGAGTACAAAATTATCTGCACTTGATTTATATTGACACTTCCGCTAGCTGTAGTCTTATCAGACCTTCCCATATATGGTCACCCTTTCCTCAGTCATTTTTGCGCAGTTTTGAAGGTCTTAGCTCACGTAAAATATAACTGTGATGTAAGAAATAATTGCAGCCTTATTTATGATTTCCATGAAAAAAGAGCAATATGGTTTGTTTTTTATGGTCTGATTTTGTGCCTGATGCTGAAATATGGAATAATTTATGCACAGTATGAAGAGAGTGTTTGTCATGAAGAAAGGTATATGTATGGAAATAAATATCACACAAGTATTAATAATGAATAAGAAGCTGGACATTCATTCACATTCATGATGGATGGCAACATAGATTATGAACATTAACCAATTCTATTGGACAGACAAGTGACAGTGGGTTATGTGGCAAATCATTTGCAAATCAGCCATGGCTGCCTATGCAATAATCCAAGACATACTTGAGTTTCAAAATGTTTATACGAGATGAGTATCAAAACAACTCTTGGAAAGCATGACATCTGCAAATAAAATTTGTACTAATGCTCTAAGAAAAGTAAAATTTCTTTAAAACAACTATTAGACTATCATCTGTTTGATCCCCTAAGAAACCCAAGAATATGAAGATTTATGTCTGATGAAGAAGTAATATGTAATGTGCATTGGTGGCTTGCAGCTCAATCTAAAACATTTTTAATAGGGGAATATGAAAGTTTATTAGCAGATGGATCAAGGGTATTAAAAAGCAAAGAGATTATGTCTAAAAATTATGTCTTTGTCTTTTATGAAAGTTTATGAAGATAATTTATACAGTCAGTGTGTGGATAATTTTTAATTCACTCTCATAACGTCATGGTTTTCAATCTTTAGAAAACTAAATTCCAGATGCCAACATATTTCAAAGTCTATCCTCCACAGCAATTTAATTTTATTTAAAAACACTCAAATAAAGTTAAACTTTTTGCCAAATAAATTAAAAAATAATAAAGGAATTATTCACAATTTTATTAATAGAAAATCTGACAATGTTTATATGTGGCAACTGTTTCAAATTTGAGTGATAAAATGTGACAAACTAAATAAGTGTTTCATCTTCATATTGGTGAAGATGGCATTTTATTTGCAAATACATAGTGGAATATTTTATAACATCTGATTGGATTGTTAAATGTTTTACAAAAAAGTCAAACTTTATTTAATTTTTTTTCCATTATAATCAACTATTGATAGTAAAGTCCAGTATTTCAAATGATATTTTTCTTCTCTCTTGTTTAGGTATTTCTAATTTGATCAACCAATAGCTTTCACAGTTGTAAATACCAAATTTAAATCCATCTAATCATTAACTATCTACCACAGGAAATAAATTTGTGGCTATTAGATTAATAAATATTGAATTTCACAGAGACAAAACTCTCCATATAGTAGCGCCACTCAGTACAAGCCAGAATAATCAATGGATGCAGGGAGATTTGTGCATAAAATCCCTATCTAATGCCTACTCATCTCATATCCCCAGTTTTTACCTGGTGACTTGCATCTTATTGATTTTATGCATAAATCTTCCTGCATTCATTGATTACTCTGATTTGCACTGAGTGGCACTACTGTATGGAGAGTTTTGCCTCTGTGAAAAACAGCTTGTGTCAGCATAAAGAATGGTGATTATGTGACATTTGATGGCTTAAATATTAAATTTAATGCTGGTGAAGTTTAATATTTGTGAAATTAACATATCTGGTTTAATTCCCATACAAGTTTGTCATTGGTGAAGCCAGCGATGTAAGATGTACAGAGATGAGGAATACAATTCAAAATATTGTGTTGAATACTAATATGTGTGGTATTATTAAATATTGAATATATTTGGTGAAGTGTAAATAAAATTTGAATTTTTATAACAATATTTAACATTTAAACTAGATGATAAAATTAAATGAATATATAGTTGCAAAAAAAAAAAAAATTCAAACATCAGTTGTTTTGTTTATCAAAGCCAAAACGGGTAGAATTTTTTGAAAAGTATTTTCTAAATTAAGTTAGTGTTTTTTATGCATATCTTCAAATACTTTTGTTATAATGATTATAAATAGAAACCATTTTTAATTGTAATTACTTTTATACTTTTTTTCTGATTGAGGTAATGATGATTGCTATTTGATGGAAAATTTTGTGATATTAAAATTATTTTAAAATAGATTACAGAAAAGACAACAATGCTTGGGTTTCAGTTATCCTATCTATAAAAATTCTTTTTAGTTTTCATTTGATTCTCTAGATGCCTGGAGTTCTCAACTGATAAAAAACCATTATAGAGCAAATATCAATTTGTAAAAATTAAGTTATACAAAATGATATTTATTCATGTTATTTTATAAGTATTAGTTGGGCTGGACATATTACTAGAAAAAATGATAATAGATGGACAGTTGAAATCTTAAACCTAATTCCAAGAGATTGTAAAAACCTAGAAAAAGACTGTGTATGAGATGGATTGATGAAATAAAAAAGTGTGCTAGAAGTGATGTGGAGAAGAGAAGGTAGAGATCAAAGAAGATGGATTGAACTTGGAAAGACCTTTCTGCAGTGGATTGAATGGTTAAAGTTGATGATGATAATGATAAAGATGATTTTTGAATATACATATTTGTCTCTTATAATACAGACACTAGATAGGGATTTTATGCATAAACCCTCTTGAATCCATTGATTAATATGGCTTGCCGTTAGTGCTGCTACTGTATGGATAGTTTGTCACTGTGATAACAGCTTTTGTAAGCATAAATATGGTGATCATGTGATATTTGGTAGTTTTATAGGACTGTACTCTTTTCTTCCTTTCTTCCTTCTTTCTTTTCTTTCTTTTTCCCTTCCTTTCTTTTTTCTTCCTTTTTTTCTTTCCTTTCTTCTTCCTTTCTTTCTTTACTTTCTTTTTTCTTTCTTTCTTCCTTCCTTTCTTTCTTCCTTCATTCTTTTTTTTTCTTCATTCATTCCTTTCTTTCATTCTTTCCTTCTTTCTTTCTTTCTTTTTTAATTTTCCTTTTTTCCTCCTTCCTTCCTCTTCCTTCCATTCTTTCTTTCTTTCCTTTCTTACTTTTTTTCTTAAATGTTATAACAAACTGTTTTTTTAGTAATGACATTTCTAGACAGTTGTATTTCTCACGAATATAATCTCTATGGTAACAGTATTCAGAAGAATATAGTCTACATTTCTGTAAAAAATAAATATGAAATAATATATATTTTGATTTATAATAATTATTACTCAGTTACTATACAAAAGTTATCATAAACTTTCCAAAAAATCAAGTTTTGAGACCATCATAATATTTTTTTGATGTAATCTCACAGAATTGAAGATCGTGAAATATATAATAGCATCCATCATCAGAAACTTTGAGGACTCACTTATTTGATTATCCTGACATCTTTTGAATATTTTTGAAACTAATTAAAAATATTTCTTGATACAATGGAAATTAAAAACTGATTAAATACACTAATGGTAAATTGTTCTAAAGATTAATCTAAATTAATTTATCATAAATGTGATCTCAATGCCAAATCCATTTTACTACTTAATTCATTTACTCTTTTTATTTTGTTCACACATCTACAGCAAAAATGATTATAATTGTTATGAGTGTGGTAAATTTTCTGGGGGTACAACTCTGACACTATTTTCCCAATATAATTCCTTTAATGATTATTATTAATCATTATTTAAGCTACACATTATCATATTATTTTTAACCTGGGTATGTACTTTAATTAAATATGATTCAATTATAATTAATCACATCCACATGAAATAATGAAGTCAAATCCATTTCACTTTTTACCATGTGTGATGATAAAATTATAACTTTACTTTTACTGCATATATTTTTCATATAATAAAGATAACTGAAATACAGGTTTATTATATACCTGTACCAATATATGTAATATATAGGGTATATGAGCACAGACTTTATATATTACATATATTAATAAAGATAAATGAAAAAGGTATATGTGAAAAATTTAAAGTTATAAGTATATTATTTTTAAGCATGAGAATAAATAAATGGTGTTGAAATAATTATCCCATGTGGTTATGTTTGATAATAATAAATATATTCACTTTTAAATAAAGTTTAAAGTATATATCTGGCCTAAAAATGTTACAATAATTTCTGGCCTAAATAATAATTAGCAACAAACCTAAAAAAATATATCCGGATAGGATATTGTCATACTTGTGTGTGCTGTAAGTTTGAAACTTTTTTTTTTCTCAAAGCAACTTTATTAAGTCACTAAAGTATGATCCACCTGAGCAGGGACCACATTCTGTCACCCGCAGCAGTGGGCCATATGGGCTACAATGTTACATTGATATTCTGCAACTGGGTGGTGGCTCAAAGTAACAGAACCATCTTATACAATAGATTAGGTATTACAGGTATATAAAAAAATACATTCCAAGTACAAACATCAAGAAAAAACACAAAAAGAGGGAAAAAAGGACATGAATTATCACAGATCAAATGTCAGTCAATTAGGGGGATGCTACGTCCATTTGAGGAAAGTTCATGCGGGACAATCAACTCTCAGCCCACCTAACAAGTCTCCAAGAAACTCCCCCAGACCCATCCATGACCCATCAGACATAACTCAGTTTAGTGAGAACTCAGACCCACTCCTTGGACAAGGTTAAACCGCTTTGGCCTCTTCTGTAAGTGGGTTACAATTAATCTGGGTGTGACATAGGTTCAGCATGTCCGGAACACCAACCAAATCAGAGAGGGCCACGAGAACATTGCCAGATCTCTCTAAACCTGGGTGTGGTGATGATCGCCGATTGATCCCACTGATCAACAAATCCTCCATAGCCATCATTTCTACCCTTGAGACTGAGAATTCAGGCAAAACCAATGATTAGATTCATGGTCCCACTATGTCCTCAGGGTTCACAATCCAGTTCGTATTATATACCATCGTTCTGAACTAAATTGTGACAACATTTCAATTATGATTCTGCTTTACTGATTCTATTGAGTTCTAATTTTGATGCTTAATTAGAGTTCCAACTATAAAATCTAACAGTTTGTGTTTAGTCTTTGGGTTTTTCTTAATAATTTAAATATAAAGGGATTGAATGATTAACCACTTGTGTTTCTGTCTAGGCCCATAACATCCAATATATCCATTTTTATCTCTAAATCATTGTTTTTTATTTTCTAATTCACTTCGTCATAATTCTAAGTCAATTTGAAACTTTTTTGAAGAATTTAAATTTTTTTTGTGTCATCCCAGTCGCACCGGGGTGACCCAATAACATTTGATCTAATCATCATAAATTTCTAATTTTTCTGCAGGGAAGTAGCTTAAATCATAATCCATAATGTTTAATTCTGAATTTGAGATCAAATTAATATTCAAAATAGTTTTCTTTCCTGCAAAATTTACCGCATTTGGCCACTTCCGGTTCAACACTGTGATATTGTCGCTTTTTCTTTATGAAGAATTTAACATTAAAAAAAAAACATTTTTTTCCTGGCTTTAGACTAATCTTTGCATCTGGTATGTTTCCCCAACTGTTTTTTGTCCTCCCTGACTGGTTTGTAGTTGTTGAAAGTTGTTTTATTTTTTGATATCAGATATTAAGTTTAAACTCTCAGGAATATCATCGTTGAGCTTTTTTTTTTTTTACTTTTATTTTCACAGGTATTAATTTTCTAATCGTTCTAAATTAGTTCCATCATCAAAATTCGGATTTTTGTTATTATTTCCTCTTTTGAATTATTAGATTACATTTTAAATACGTTTTCTCGGTTTTAATGATTTTAGTAGTTATTTATATTAGCTTTTGCTTGATGAATGGTGGCCATTTGCATAGAATAAAACGATTGGTAAATTGAGTTATTTTGGCTTAAAACTGATTTAAAATATTTTGAAAAGGTGTAAAGATTAAAACAAGTGGTCACTTATGTTTTAGCATTCATCTTCTTACCAACTCCCGTCTTGAATATGTGAATCCTCCCATCCTTGTGGAGCCAGTAAGCAGTGAACTGCTCCTGCTGACAACAGAAAGTGGACTCCTGTAAGTTTGAAACTTTTACAGTAAATTGTAATAGTTGGTATTGATAAATGCTAAGCAAAAATAATAAAGATAAGTGAGTGTCTAAGGCCAACTAATGAGTACTGATATAGCATGAAATGTATCTTGAGGGTCATTTACATTTTACACTTTTTTATTATTTATATGTATAGTCCATATGTAGTAAAATTAAAGTGACAGATAGACATAACTTTAACAAAGAGTTGTTAATAGTTCACGTCCATGGCAAATGAGTTTGCTAGTGCTTTTAAGCAAATCTCAACATTAAAAAATATTAAAAAAATAAGTAAAAGGTATATTAAAATAATAAAATCGAATTCCAAAAATATATTTTTTAAAATGTAAAATCTCAGGAATATCAAATTGAAAATGAAAATTAATTTTGACAGTATTTCATTCTGTTATATCTGAATTTCTCTCTGTGTAATTGAATGATATATACTTATCAATAATTCAGTCACTTATTATACTTAAAATATTAAAAACGTTTTTAATATTTAAATTTTTACTTAAATAAAAAAAAGTTTTTACGAAATTTTTAGCAAAATAAAAATGGATTTTATTTTACTACAGCATTAAAGAAAGATAGCCAGAAAAAAAAAACAGCCACAAATCTTAATTAATAATTGATCTTTTAAACACCTGTTAAAGATAATGACAAAATATGTTTTACAAATTAATATTTTAATCTAATTAACTGCACAGCCCTCGTATATGTACTTAAATGGATTATGTCCTGTACATGAGGGGTCAGAATGACTTATGGTCAACCTGGATGTGACGAGAAAGTCGGCATCAGTGTGGGCTTTGAGTGTTCCATTATCAGATTTTCAATAGGATGGATGGCTGAAGTGTTGGGGAGGGGGAGTGGAATGGATTGAAGTTTGTCCATTAAAGTATGAAGATTGGATATCTTAATATAAATCTGAGCACTTATTGTATATATGTGTAGAGATAATAATCTGGACCAACTGATGAGCGCTGGTTTAGCACGAAATACTTATTTTGGTGATTATTTATCTTTTAGACATATATGTGGTCAAGTGTGCCAGTGTATGAGATAGTGTGGAAAGTTGAGGGTCGTGTGAAATTCTAAACCCAAAATACCCTATATATTACATTGTTTGTACATGTATATATATATATAGGCTGTATGTTAGATATTAATCTAATTAAATAAGATTAGTAAGCTATCTATAAACATACACTTACATGCCAATAAGAATTATACACGAATATTATTAAAGATCTAAATTAAATGTAAATAGTAAAGAAATTTTTACTAGCAGCAATGTCAAGCTGTAATTGGGAAGAGAAGGTAATCAAACGACGCATACGCCATACTAAAATATTCTATTAGCGGTATTAATATCTCTAATAGAATATTATAGTATGGTGAATGTGTGGAGATTTAATTACCTTCTCTTTAAAATGTCTAAATTTGTAAATTTATAGTAAAACATAAATACAATATCACTAATGACATCATAAATATTATCCTACACTATAACTAATGATATCACAAACATTCTATGTTTATTTATATACTTCCAAAATAAATTTTTTTCATCCAATCACTCAAACCGTGTATTGTAAACCTGAATAATCAATTTACACCAGAGGTTACAGTGCTATAATATATCCCATTTTCTGGATTTTGCCTTCACCAATGAAGAGGTGGAATTCGGAAGTAAATTTAACACACTCATGCAATTAGCTATAATCTTTTATTCCTTTAATACTATTTAAACTAATAGCATAAAATTAAAAACAGCCCTATGATTTAAACCCAAGAAAACTTACTCGCATGATTATATAAATCTGACCCCAAATCAGAGTCTATATATTTCAAAGACTTCAGTTTTATTCCTACTGTGAACCCCTTTCTCAATTCAGGTAGAAAAGTTAACACTAACAACAAGATCATGTGACTTCTTCAACTTAGGATTTTTTTTTTTAATTCAGCATATTAGTTTAAATATTATAAAAAAAGTTAAAAAATAGCTCTTAAATAATAAATGCATTGGAAACAGTTTTCAATTTTAAATTCTCTAAGAAGTCGGAAATTGTCAGGGGAATGCAGATATTACAGCATTATATTATCTAGTTTTCATTAATTACTCAGGCTCATAGTAGATGGTGCTAAAGTAAAGAGAAGAAAAATGTTTTTAGAAGAAATAAATACCATTACAATTAATTCAGATTTTGAAAGGAGTTTAATAAACCATTTTGATATCATGGTCATAAAATTGGAATATGTTGAAGATATTAAAAATACCAAGAATAACTGTATACAGTGTGATCCTGTGAAAAGGTGATGACAGGTTCTCTCTTCGCAAAATCTGTAATGTTATCTGAATCAACACATCTGTTAAGCTGTAATATAGCATAACTATCCACTTCAACTAGATTAAGGTTCTAGAATATCTGGATCACAAGCTATGACATAAGATGCGACTATGTCTATAGTACTTTTTGCTATTACAAAATTTTGAAAATATTTGAAAATGTTCTTGTAACTCATAGCTTTATTGTGATGCACAGTTTGAATCTTTTAAAATGTTTTGGTAGTAGTTTCTTTTTCCAGTTCCTCCTATTACTTACTCTACATATCAAAAGCTTATTTACTTTTAAACACACTCATGAGGTCTACTTTTTAATTATTTTTGAGGGACTTTTCCTTTAGTTGAATTTTATAATGAAAAAAAAACAAAAACATTATTCTCCAAAAAAGTTTTACATTTACGACAAATTTTATTAAAAGCATAAATTCAAAAATGAAGGTAATCTGAAAATAAATTATCAACTTTGCAAATAAAGCAAAAAATAATAAATAGAAATAAATAATCATTCTTTAGGCTAAAAACTATCTTATTAATTTTTTTTTCTCATGTGTCATAGCATCAGCCGGGAAGCAAACCTGCTATCCTGGGACAACTGCTTGTAAAGCAGCTGTTGCTGACCTCTTGACCACCAATGCTTGCCATGTTTAAATCAAATTTCAGTAAAGCATTTCAATAATGAAAGTATTTTTTGACATATTAAAATTTACTTTCCTACAAATAACAGGTTTATATACTACTAATATAATTGCAATAGTTAATTTACAGTGGTGAAATACTCCATGTTTTAACTTGTTCAAAGGGACAGAAGCTAATTGGAGTCTGTGGTGCACCTCAATATCTGAATCTACTTTTTACAAATAAAACTAATATATTCAAATTGGTTTATATTTTCAAGTTGATAACCATGCAGCTAAAGTTATTGAGGATATTTCTTCCATAATTGATTGATAATTAAATTGAGTTTTTTTGAACATTACTTAATAAATAAAAATCTTTATATATTGCAATACAAATATTAAGCTTATATTATAAATCATATTTTGAATTCACAAAAATAGCATAATCGTTAGCATATTGTAAATCCAGAATTTGAAAAGTTGTTTTTTTAATTGATTTAAATGACAAATTCTACCATCAAAACTGTATCACATCTTGCTTCCTGTTCTATTCAGTTACATATAAAACTGTTTCGATGACAATTATTGTATGAATTGTAAACAATGTTGGAGAAAATGCACATCCTTATTTAATTTTCTTCTTCTTTCTTTCCTTTTGTATTGATTTCTACTTTTATATATCATAGCATTTACAACTTTCTTAAGCATTTTAACAATATTATTTTTTTATATAAAAACCTTATTATAATGGTTTATTTGTATAATTATATATTTGGATATTTTAACTCTGATGATGATTGCAGTGTGGTTGAAACTGTTAGAATAAAGTTTTCATATTAAAAAAAATGTTTAAGGAAATTGTAAATGATATGACCTCCTTATTTAACAACCATGCCTTAGGTTTTCACATATAGTAATAAAACTTTCTCTACTTCTGCATGTAGAATCTGTAAAAAAAAGAATAAATTTTACTGAACCAAATAATTTCAAACAGTGACATAAATATGTGCTAATAACTGAATCAAAATTCCTGACTAAATCAACAAAAGTTCTCTATAAAACTTTGGTTTTCAACAGTTGTCTTGCATCTACCTAATTTACTGTATGGAAGTAAAGGATGGACACCATCTCACTGCATTTTAACTGTTCCAGTTTGCAGCATCACACCTCTTACATTTCAGAATTCCTGATGTTTTTCTTTGTCTCACACATCAACATAAAATATATGATAAAATGATTATTTCTTTTCCAAAAATAATAAATTTGACTTCATTTGATAGATATTTTTGTCTACTACTGAAATAAATTTTAAATGTTCACATTTTGTTTTAGTAAATATTAAAAAAATGAGATTGTAATCAAAACAAATACATTACATGTCATTGTTTCTAGAAAGATTATTTTCAGTTTATAAAATCAACAAAATATATCTTAATTTTTATTATTTTTAAACATTTGAAATAAATAATTATTTATTTCTCTTATATCTAATGAATTATGCTTTAAATGTTTATTTTTTTTTAATATTTATTGCAAAATTATGATACTTTTTTTACTCGTAAATAAAGTAGATTATTTACATCATAGCTTGTCTTCTAATTTGCTTCAGGCCATATTTACGTTAGCTGCTAATATAATGTTATATTTTTGAAAATAAAGTATTTCAAGTCAAAATAAGTTATTAATAATTTATATTTCTTGATATCTAATAAATATAGTGCAAATTTTTTTTTTTAAAAATTTACAACCGTAATAAATTTGCAAATAAACATGTTTTTGTGTCATTGGAAACTGCAATGTTGTAAAATGCTGAACATTTTACAGCCTTGGCAAGAGACAATGGCTGAACATGTCAGGGTGGGGCTTATGTCTATTGTAAGAGTGGAAATGTTGAATTTTCCACCTTTTAGCATGGAATTTTTGGGGGGAAAATATTATACTAAAAGACAGTTTTACATGCATTTTAACAAATTAACTTATGAAAAAATTTACTAGAGGGTGAATTAGCCTAAAGATGAAATAATTTGATTCAACCAGTCATAAAATTAAAGGCATGAGAATTTTTGATTTAAGGATACTTTATAAAATTGTAAAAACACAATAAAAAGACTATAAAACCATTTTTTTTCTTCAATTTGCTGGATATAATACTATTGATTCCACTGATGTAAAACCACACCTTCATTGGATTGAACATATAAAATAAATCAATAATAGAAGACTTTATCAAATGATGTTTTATGATGAAATTCATCATAATTTTGTAGAAGAGGTAGACCCTATCTATGTTATAAGAATAATCTCAAAGATGTTTTAAGCAAGTGCAATGTTGATTGTTTCAATTGGGAAGATATGGCACAAAGGGGAATACATTGGAGAGCCATAATTAGACATGTTATTGAAGTGTTTCAAAAAAAAAGTTTTTTTTTTTACTGAGGAAACTAAATGACAACAATATCAAATATTAAGTAAACAAAAAATTGGACAAGTGTATTTTATATATGGATGTGTTTATGGTTTATAGGATATGTATAATAACCATGAGGCCTATTTCTAGATTAGTATTTTCTCTCACTACTTTAATTTCTTTTAAGTTGGAATTGTCATATGTATTTCTGAGTAGCTGTTTTATTTTAAATTAATTAATAGAGATCATCTATATTTCATGTATTCAATGGGAGGGGGGATAGTTTAATATTATAATTTAAAATTAAAAGTTAGTAAAGCCAGATAAATGTTACAAAGTAAGATTTTATACAATAGACTTAAATTATGCAAATATATATGCACAGACACATATGTGCAATGATGACTGCACCAATAAACAACCCTCATAAACATCATTCATTGTGATGCAAGCAGTCTTTATAAATATCAAATGGCAATTAGCATATTATGAGAAATAATTTTTTAGATCAAGACATGCTCGGTGTTTTACCTTTAAGTTCTGAAATAATACTAACTGACTTAAGCATGTGAAAGAATTATAATAAGTATTATATTTTAATTAAATTACAAAAATGTCATTATTCAATAACATTCATCCAGAAAAGTTCCATTGAAATGAAAAAAATAACTTATTATTTATCACACCTTAAATATACTTCCACTATATCATTTTAAACGTATGCACAATACATTTTAAAAATTCAACATGACAAATATTAAATATACTATATTTCTAAAAGGGCAACAATTTAAAATTAAAAGTGCGAGAAAAAAAATAAAATAAAAGAATTTTTTTTTTTTTTTACCAACATACTTCTCCAATGATAAAATTTAAAAGTCACTTTCAATTAAAAAAAATTTTTTTTGATTTTCCTTCCATTCATTTATAGACCTGAAAATAAACTTTAAACTTATAACAGATGAATTTTGATAATTAACTCCACAAAAGTTTATTCTCAAAAGTTTCATCATTGTATTTATAGGTGATTTTAGTTTAACTCTTTCCTTGAAAAAATTTTTTTTTAACTGAACAGTTTTTTTATTAGCAAAGTGAATTAAAGTTTTACAACTTTTGATTGGTCAATTAACAAACTCAGCTGCAAAAATATATTCATCTTTTAATATTATATTCATTTAGTTTTGTTTGTAAAAAGTATATTAAAAAATTTGTCAGATTATGAAAGTGAACAAATTTTTTTTCAAAAATAAATTTATAAAAATATTTGATAGTGGAAGACCAAAAAAGGAAATTTTGTAACAAATTAGAATTTCATTGATTTCTTTCTCAATTTACGTTAGTATAAAAGTAAAGAATTAAAATATTACTATTTTTCTAAAATAATTATACTTTCAGCATATTTTACCAAAATACATTATAATATGTAAATAAATGCCAGCAAAATACTCTAAATTATTTATTTTTGTTTGAAAATGGAACAAAGAGCTTGGGGTGATAAAATTGTTAACAGGTATCAAAATTGTTGTCAGTGCTGATTTCTTTTTCAATTTATATTTGTGTAGTATTTTTCTAAAATTATTATACTTTCAGCATATTTTATGAAAATAATTTATAATATGTACGGAAAATAATAAATAAACATTCTAAGATATTAATTTTCACTTTCAAAGTCAAAACAAAAAATTTGGAGCAGTAAAAATTATTGATAGACACTCTTCTATTGTCCAAAATGTGAACCAATAAATCAACATCTAGGAAAGCTTGCCTTATCTTCTCACATCAATATTATTAACTTATTACTTGTAAAATATTTCTAGAGAGGGCAGAAGCTTCTTATGGTACATTTTAAGCTTTAAAATAAGCGTAAAAACATTACCATAGTGCAAAAGTTGATGTTTTTTGAGAGACATGAAGCTGTAAATGTCAATTTGTGCTTGTTTCTAGAAAAAGGTTAAAAATCATTTTTTCTCTCTCTTTTTTTAGATATAGTTTCTGAATAAAACATTTTTGATAAAATACAAGCTTACTGCAGCAGCTAAGTTAATTCATAAAATATCTTATTTATATGCATATATGACATAATGTTAGTTTCCAATCTTTTTTCTTTTATTTTTAGAAGCACAAATAGATTATCACAATAAATAAGTCTAACCAAAATATATATTTCATTATAGGTAAATATAATATATTATACGTATAGATTAATAATTTAAGTTTTAGATATAAGTAGTGGCTACAGTTTAGACTTTTTTCCTTTTTTTAAAAACAGACTGATATATGGTTATAATAAACATTGATTTAAATATCCTTTATATTTCAGCTGTTCCATTATAAATCTCTTAGCATATTATATGCATAAATTAATAATTGAAGTTTTAATATTTTTCATTTTATAAGTTATATAAAACAGCATGACAATAGCAGGAATAAATACACCTGGGTCTCATTTTACGCGATAGATAGGTTCCTCAGAAAACACGTGCAAACGAAATCATGCAAAAATAGATGTAACTTACATTGAAAAGGGGGGGATGCGGTCTGTGATTTTTCAAAATTCATGTAAAAGCAAAACACCAACGTAAAATTACTTTAACATTCACGCAAAAAAAAAAATAAGGAAATAAAATAAGACTAGTAAAAAATTTCAAATTTTAAAAAAATTGATATAAGACAAACTTTTTTTAACTATGTAATGAGCATAGACGACGTTACATTATGTTTTTTTATTATTAAACATTAAAATAAAAAGTTCGCATTTAATTTTTTTTTTTTTAAGACAGAAAAATTAAAAATAAATTCTACCTTAAACTCGTATATATATATAAATCGCACAGAGGAGAAATATTGTTAAAACAAAACTTTATTAAAGAAAAAGTATTTTAAAACTAAATTTTAAAAAGATTTGGAGATAAAATTATATCTTTAAATTTATCTTTAAATATATCTTTGGATTTGGGAAACAGGTTAATTAATGTTATGGAAATGATTATTTTAATTAGTCCAAGTGAATAAACCCTTCGGCATTTAAATGTATAAACAACAGTCAGATAGGAAAACAATAGAAACTTTTAGCAAATAAAAAGAAATCCCTATGGAATCGGACGTCAGCGAAAAGACCACCATCATCGATGACGTAATGTTGAATCAATCCTTAAGATTAATATAAAAGGAAAAGTTGGAAATTATTAGGAATTATTAAGAGAGGATTGAGATGTGTTAAGTTGAAGAGTTGGAGGTGAAGGGATTGAAAGATGCACTTTCAATTCCTTCAGTTGTTATAAAAATGGAAAAATGAAACATCACTTTTCTTATACTGAGGGCAATAGGATCATCAGGGGATTTAATGTGGATTCCAAATGGCATGCAATGAATAAAGAGGAATGTTGAAAAAAAAATTGTGAGAACTTTAAAAACATTTTGAAACACTATGAACATTAAATTAAAAACTTTTCGTATTTAAAATAATTAAGAAATAGAATCCTATCTGACCAACGTTATTTATTAATTAGTTATAATTTTATTTAATGTATTTCTTTTGTAAAATCATTTCCATTTATTTATTTATTTTTTCTTTAAGTTTTATTATGATTTCTGTTTTTCATTAAACTAGTTACTTAAATATTAAACTTAAGTCGGGCATGAATGGCTATATAGATTTGTAAACTTATATTAGGAGAGGATAATCTTAAATTATTCATTTCGTAGTTGAATTAGGTCAATGGATTGGATATATTGGTGTAATTAGTAGATGTAGTACAAGATTTGCTATGGGCAGAATCGCTATTATGCGCCGCACACTTCTGTTTTGCCTATGGAAGGGATTATGATGTAGAATGCTGTTCCTTTCGATGGAGTTTTTTTTTATTGCTCTTCTTGCTTGATAGATGTAATATTCCTATCTGATGAGAAGCAGTTTCTTCTCTTAACCTAATTGTGCTGCCGTATTCATATTACATTGAACACATCAATATATCAGATGGATTGAAGTTTGGTTTGACTGTGAACCTTTGGCCTAAGGTTAAACAAGGATTGAATATTTTCTTTTCAAATGCAAATCTATGTAGTCTATTCATACTCGACACTCTAAATAAAGATGCATTAAATTTAAGTTGGGTATAGATGCTTGCATGGGTTCGTTACCGGTTGATTACATTTTTGGTTTTCATATTCGATCAAAATATATATAGACATTTGGTAAATACTGATACCTTACGGTGAGTATCTAAAATGTATTTATTCGGATGTCTTTTAAGTTGCTGGTGTTAATGCAAGCATCTTATGGTGAATGCTATTGGGTTACTTATAAATTTCCCTCTGCAATTGACGGTATCAATGATTTTGTATTTTGATCGTTTATGTTTATTTGAAATGTTTTTGACCGTGGAATCTATGTAACCAATCTATACTCAACATTTTAAAACAAATCTGTGCGAACTAATAATAGTATAAAATTTAAAATGTAAATTAAAAATCTAAAATAGAAGTAAAAATAATGTTAGATGTTAAAGTAAACATATTAAAATAATAATGTTAAATCTTATATATATATATATATATATATGTGCGTAAATAAATTTTTGTATGTTAATTACTGGCAGTGGCTTATTTTATTTATTTTTTAATATTGAAATATAATTAGATAAGATATTATATTATTAAATCTCTGCTACTCCCTGAGCTAGTGACATGGGCTAATGACCGGAATCAAAATTTAAAAAAAAAAAATTTTTTTTTTTTTGACTTACGTATCTGCCTACTTTATAAATTTTTCTAGGTTCAAATGCCTAGATGGCGCCCTGTAGTGCAGATAACGTTAAGTCCTTCTCTGTATTGTTACAACTGGCCACCTAACTTGGGCCGATCTATTAATAAAAACCACGTATACCCTGAGTAAATTTCTTTTTTCAAAATGAAATATTTTTATCTGTTTACATAAGTCGTATACTTTAAATCTTATAAAAGCACTGCCAGAAAGAAATTGCACATATATTAAACATGAGAAAGTATAAATAATTTTAAACTGTATTTCGTTAAAAAGAAAGTCAAAAGGTTGCAATTAATATGTTTTTTTTGTTAATATATATTATGCTTTAACGTGTATAGGCGCGCACAGCCACGTAAGTTTATGATCAAAATGTGGTGCCTTACGATGAGTACCTTTGGGAATTACGTCAGTGTAACCCTATGTATGCATTTCAATCAATCATAAATAAGTTGGTGGTATATATAATTGTGCTGCAAATACACATGTATAAATCCATTATCTTTGAAAATGTATTTAGTTCAATGCAACCTTCTTAAATAAATAATTTAAATAATTCATTTGTCATGTCGTGTGTAAAAATAAAATGTATAAAAAAATGGAACACTTGGGGGGGAGCAGGCGTAGACATAAATGGTCCTTAGGAAAGCAATAGTAAACATTTTTTTTATATATAGTCTTTATACTAACCGAATGTTTGTAAATTTTGTTAATCGTGTACCGTAATTACTAACCCTAAGTAAAATTTTTTTTTTTTGTTCATTTTTTTTTTAAGCAAGTTTACTGATATGTAATGAGCACAGATGACATTACATTATTTTTTTTTTATTATTAAACATTAAAATAAAAAGTTCGCATTAAAAATTTTTTTTTTTAAGACAGAAAAATTGAAAATAAATTCTACCTTAAACTTGTATATATATATAAATCGCACAGAGGAGAAAAATTATTAAAACAAAACTTTATTAAAGAAAAAGTATTTTAAAACTAAATTTTAAAAGATTTGGAGATAAAATTATATCTTTAAATTTATTTTTAAATATATCTTTGGATTTGGAAAACAGAATAATTAATGTTATGGAAATGATTATTTTAATTAGTCCAAGTGAATAAGCCCTTGGGCATTTAAATGTATAAACAACAGTCAGATAGGAAAACAATAGAAACTTTTAGCAAATAAAAAGAAATCCTATGGAATCGGACCTCAGCAAAAAGACCACCATCATCGATGACGTAATGCTGAGTCAATCCTTAAGATTAATATAAAAGGAAAAGTTGGAAATTATTAGGGATTATTAAGAGAGGACTGAGATGTGCTAAGTCGGAGAGTTGGAGGTGAAGGGATTGAAAGACACACTTTCAATTCCTTCGGTTGTTATAAAAATGGAAAACTAAAACATCGTTTTTCTTATACTGAGGACAACAGGATTGTCAGGGGATTTAATGTGGATTCCAAACGGCATGTAATGAATAAAGAGGAACGTTGAAAAAAAAAATCGTAAGAACTTTAAAAAATTTTGAAAACTATGAACATTAAATTAAAAACTTTCCGTATTTAAAATAATTAAGAAATAGAATCCTATCTGACCAACGTAATTTATTAATTAGTTATAATTTTATTTAATGTATTTCTTTTGTATAATCATTTCCATTTATTTATTTATTTGTTCTTTAAGTTTTGTTATGATTTCTGTTTTTCATTAAACTAGTTATATAAATATTAAACTTAAGTCGGGTGTGAATGGCTATATAGATTTGTAAAGTTATATTAGGGGAGGGTAATCTTAGGTTATTTGTTTCATAGTTGAATTAGGTCAATGGATTGGATATATTGGTGTAATTAGTAGATGTATTATGAGATTCGCTATGGGCTTCCGATTATATGCCGCACACTTCCGTTTTGCCTATGGAAGAGATTATAAGACGTAGAATGCTGTTCCTTTTGAGGGAGTTTTTTTTATTGCTCTTCTTGTCTGATAGATGTAATATTCCTATCTGATGAGAAGCAGTTTCTTCTCTTAACCTTTTGGTGCTGCCGTATTTCGTATTACATTGAACACATCGATATATCAGATGGATTGAAGTTTGGTTTGACTGCGAACCTTTGGCCTAAGGTTAAACAAGGATTGAATATTTTCTTTTCAAATGCAAATCTATGTAGTCTATTCATACTCGACACTCTAAATAAAGTTGCATTAAATTTAAGTTGGGTATAGACACTTGCATGGGTTTGTTACCGGTTGATTATGTTTTTGGTTTTCATATTCGATCAAAATATTGTAACTATCTGGAGAAGGTGACTTCATGTAATCTGCACTACAGGGCGCCATCTAGGCATTTGAATCTAGAAAATTTATAAAGTAGGCAGATACATAAGTCAAAAAAAAATTTTTTTTTTTTTTTTTAAATTTTGATTCGGTCGTTAGCCCATGTCACTAGCTCAGTGGAATAGCAGAGATTAAATAATATAATATCTTATCTAATTATATTTCAATATTAAAAAAAAAAAAAAATAAGCCACTGCCAGCAATTAACGTACAAACATTTATTTATGCACATATATATAAGATTTAAAATTATTTTAGTATTAGTTTTACATTTTAACATTTAACATTATTTTTAACTTTACCTTAGATTTTAATTTACATTTTAATTTCTATTATATTATAAGTTTACATTTTAATTAAGTTCGCACAGATGGGATTATAAAAGCTTGTTTTAATATGTTGTTATAGATCGGTTACATAGATTACACGGTTAAAAACATCTCAAAGTAAACATAAACGATCAAAATATAAAATCATTGATACTGGCAATTGCAGAGGGAAATTTATAAGTAACCCAGTAGTATTCACCATAAGATACTTGCATTGTCACCAATGACTTAAAAGACATCCGAATAAATACATTTTAGATACTCACCGTAAGGTATCATTATTTATCGAATGTCTATATATTTTGATCAAATATGAAAACCCAAAACATACTTAACTGATAACCAATCCATGCACGCGTCCCTAAACAATTTAAATTTAATGCATTTTTATTTAGGGTCGAGTATGAATAGACTACATAAATTTGCTTTTGAAAATAAACATTCTATCCCTATTTAACCTTAGGCTAAAATTCGCAATCAAACTGGCATCAATCCATCTGATATATCGATGTATTCAATGTAATACGAAATACGGTGGCACCAAAAGTTAAGAGAAGAAATTGCCTCTCGTCAAATAGGATTGTGACATCTATCAGACAAGAAGAGCAATAAAAAAAACTCCATAGAAAGGAACTGTGCTCTGCGTCTTATAATTCCTTCCATAGGCAAAACGGGAGAGTGCGGCGTATGAAGCGATTCTGCCAGTAGCGAATCTCCGACTACATCTACTAACTACATCAATATATCCAATCCATTGACCCAATTTAACAATGACAAATACCCGAAGATTACCCTCCCCTAATATAACTTTACAAATCTATACAGCCATTCACGCCCGACTTAATTTTAACATTTATATAATTAATTTAACGAAAAACAAAAAAAATCATGATAAAAACTTAAAGAACAAAAAATAAATAAATGGAAATGATTTTACATAAATAAGAAAAAAATACATCAAATAACACTATTAATAAAGAATTTAGTTTGGTCAGATAGGATTCTATTTGTAACAATTAAATTACTAGGAAAGTTTAAAATTTAAAGTTCTTAGTGTTTTCAAATTAATATTGTTCGTTATATTTTATAAAGTTCTTACGGTTTTAGAAATGTTCATCTTTTACAGTTGCTTGCCGTTTGAAATCCAGCGTTAAATTTCCTGATGATCCTGTGGTCCTCTGAATATAAGAAAAGTGATGTTTCATTTTTCCATTTTATAACAACTGAAGGGATTGAACGTGCGTCTTTTTCAATCCCTTCTCCTTCACTTCCACACTAACACATATCTGTCACATCGTAAATAATCCTAATCACTTCCAAATTTTCCTTTTATACGTATTCGAAGGATTGACTTGGCATTATGTCATCAATGTGATGATCCTTTTGCTGAGGTCCGATTTCCTGATGGATTTCTTTCATTGGCTATTTGTTTCTATTGTTTTCCTATCTGACCGATGTTTTTACATTTAGATGCCCAAGACTGGTTTACATTTGACTAATTAAATTTATCATTTCCATTTCTGATTAATTAACCTGTTTTTCAAATCAAAGATATATTTAAAGATATAATTTTATCTCCAAATCTCTTTAAAATTTAGTTTTAAAATACTTTTTCTTTAATAAAGTTTTATTTTAATAATTTTTCATTATCTGTGCGATTTAATATATACGAGTTTAAGATGATATTTAATTTCAATTTTTAATTCTTAAAGAAATATTTTAAATGCGAACTTTTTCATTTACTTTCATGTTTAATAAATATAAAAAAAAAAACAATGTAACGAACATCTGTGCTCCTTACAATATATATAGACATTTGGTAAATACTGATACCTTACAGTGAGTATCTAAAATGTATTTATTTGGATGTCTTTTAAGTTATTGGTGTTAATGCAAGCATCTTATGGTGAATGCTATTGGGTTACTTATAAATTTCCCTCTGCAATTGACGGGATCAATGATTTTGTATTTTGATCGTTTATGTTTATTTGAAATGTTTTTGACCGTGGAATCTATGTAACCAATCTATACTCAACATTTTTAAACAAATCTGTGCGAACTAATAATAGTATAAAATTTAAAATGTAAATTAAAAATCTAAAATAAAAGTAAAAATAATGTTAAATGTTAAAGTAAACATATTAAAATAATAATGTTAAATCTTATATATATATCTGCGTAAATAAATTTTTGTATGTTAATTACTGGCAGTGTCTTATTTTATTTATGTTTTAATATTGAAATATAATTAGATAAGATATTATATTATTAAATCTCTGCTACTCCCTGAGCTAGTGACTTGGGCTAACGACCGGAATCAAAATTTAAAAAAAAAAAAATTTTTTTTGACTTACGTATCTGCCTACTTTATAAATTTTTCTAGGTTCAAATGCCTAGCTGGTACCCTGTAGTGCAGATGACATTAAGTCCTTCTCCAGATCATTACAACTATAATATTTAATTTTATTCAAAATAATATATTTTTATGCATAATTTACAAACACGTTCGTTTTCAAACAACTAGCGCCAACTTCACACTCATGTTGTAACAATGGTTTTCTGGTGCCAATGTAATTAGTAATTAATCTTTAAGACATGATTTTATTAATTGTTTATGAAACTAACAACTAAAAATTAAATTCTTATTTTTGTCTTTAATTTTCAATTTGGTTTAAAAATCAAATTCACATTAATTTCAAGTCGCAGTAAGTAATTTTTAAATTGTTAATTACAATTAAATATCAGATTTTAATTTTTAATTGTGCCCACTGCTATTACTGACCTTTTAAAAATAAACTTGTGGACACTAAATGATTACTAATTGATTACGTTCTTTTTTAAAAAGCAAAAACAGAATGTGATTTAAAATGCAAAATTATCATGCACAATGTTTGAACAAATTTACATTATAATCTTGCAAAATTTAATGTGTGTATACATAAAATGTAGAAATTATGATTTTAATTTCATTATTGCATAAAATCTTACTATTATAAAGCACTGAAAATATTGAAATTACTAAGTTGAAAGTCGAATTCCAATAATGTACTATTACTTTCAATATAACGTAAGTGCATGAAATTTATTATTTAAAGTAATAGTGCATTATCGGAGTTCATACACCTGGGTCTCTTTTTACGCGGACTTATTTAACACACTTCCGGTGAAACACGAATCACGTAACTTCAAAATCGTGTTAAATAAGTCCGCGTAAAAAGAGACCCAGGTGTAATTAATAATAACAGTTCCATATTAAAATGCTAAGTAGAAGATTAAATAATTCATTTCAGGAAATTTAACACTAGTTTATCTTAAAATCAATTAAAAGTCTATAGGCAAAAGAAGACAATTTAGATAATATAACAAACAAAGTCTTATGTAATACACCATTGCATTGTTTGTTGTCTCTATATGGTTAAACTTTTTTCCATAGACAAGAGTCAAAGCCATTCTATGTATTGTTTTTTCTTCCAATTGCTATGATAAGTATTATTAATGTGGCCTTTCACCCCCTAGAGAGTTGACTAGTTATTTTTAATTTTATATTAACATTGATTTAAATAAGATAAAATTTTAAATCCACTGTTTTTTAAATAAAAATATTAACTTTCTTTTTAGCAAAATATATTTTTTTTAAAATTGTTATCAGTTTCTTAATAATTTCCACACACACACAGCTAATCTTTCCTCTCTTATATAGCTAAACTCAATTGATCAGCTGACTATACTGAACTCAATCATCTAATAAAATCATTTTTAATCACTAACTTTAAGTTATGCTTTTAGACTTAATTAAAGAAAGACAGAAATATATATATATATATTAAAAATAGAAATTTAACTTATTTAATATTTGAACTTGTAATAAAATATTTCTTTTTTAATATAATTATTTAATAAACTAAACATTATTAAACTAACATTATATAATAAAATATTTTTCATATTTATTTAGTATTTGTTAAGTATTAAATACAAGTCAATTTTTTAATATTTTTTGCCTAAAATAATAATTATTATTAGCAAATTAAATATTATAAAATAATATACATGCAAGCACAGGCACACACATATATCATTAGAACTATTTTAATTGTATAATGCTTTGTTTTTTACATGATATCTAATGATTTATTGCAAATATTTTAAGTTAATTAGCTTTATAGATTTAATTGATAACTGTTAAAATTTAGATTTGCTTACAATAAAAACTACATTATTATTAGTGCACTATTTATACTTTAAACAACATAATTATTAAAATTTGTACTTATAACAGACTATTAATATACCTTTAAAATATTACTTAATGCATTAATAGTATTATATAAGGTAATTTTAATAATCAAAAAAGCAAGTCATTGTAACTTTAAATACAATTATTGTAGTTTTAGTTTTAAAAAATCACAAAGAATATTACTGATTTGAAATGTAAAATTTTTACTATTTTGTGCATCTAACTATTTTAATTAGGGCACAAGTTTATTATTTGTTTACTTTGCATTTGTGCAGATCTGAATTTGATCATCTTTTTCTTATATTGTTGTAATAAGTGTGTTTTAAACAGTGATTAATGACAGGTTTTTATAGTAAGGGTAAGTATCAATATTTAAGTTTTAAAGTTTAGTTTGGATTAGGTATTTTATCACACATTTGTTACATATTTAATTACAGAAACAATTAAATGTTTCTCAGCTACATCGCTTGTGAGCATTTTCATCTTTTGGAAATAGGTTTTATCTGGTTTACATTCTCTTATATATATATATAGGAAATATAGTGTATTGGAGTTGAATTAGTTAATGGTGTTTAATCGTTTTTGGTGGGATGTATGACCACATCTTACAATAAAAAGATAAATATAATCACATTGTAATATATATATATATATATATATATATATATATATATATATATATATATATATATATATATATATAAACAGTGAGTGTCCCAATAACATTTGTAATACAAGCTTATTAAATTAAGTCATATGATATATGACTTGATTTCCTTGCAATTAAAATATATATATATATATATATATATATATATATATATATATATATATATATATATATATATATATATATATATATATATATATATATATATCAATCATTTAATTATTTGTTGCAAAGTTTAAAATAAAAAGAGATTTCTTGACTTCGTTGAATAAAAATTAGTCTACTTAATAAATATTTTACAACAAGTAATTGGATTGAAGAATATCCACACTTTCAACCTTAAGTATTCAAAACTTTACAATCAAAGAAAACTAAGGAAGAAAGTTGAATTGCTTTCTTCTTATTATTTTGTTGAATATTGAAGTGGGTGAAAGTTTTATTTACTATAGCAACATTTACAATTCAAATGATTGTAATGAATGTTATATATTATAATCAACCACATGACCCTCCCAGTCAACACAAATAATTGGATCACACACACAGGTGGATCAGCACAATAATAGCTATGAGTCCTTTTAGAGACAATATAACCTACCTATCAATATTAAAATATCAGGTTTTATTCCAACTTAGACTTTTTATCGTAGGTTCTTTTTAAAATTTTAAATCTTATCTTAGGTTAATAAATATCTATCTCAGTGTTTGAAGACTGTTCTTGACACAAGATAATAATAATGGTAATAAACTCTGTAAAATTCTTAAAATGTAATGACTATATTCTATCTTTGGTAGTCACGTATTTACCTTACTATGATGCCATGATGGTCAACATTCTTTCTACATGCTGAATTTTATAATTGAGCATGTATTGACTCCTCTGTACAGGCAAAAAAAAGGAACCCCACCCTCCACCCACCCACACATCCAGCACTACACACTGACTTTTCTAATTTTCAGTCAAAAAATGAGACACATTGTAAACATAAAATTCAGCATGTAGAAACAATGTTGACCATCATGATGTCATAGCAAGGTAAATATGTGATTACCCTATCTTTTTGTTATCATTAGACATCTTATGTCTTATGCAAACAGAAAAGTAAATATGGAATGATAAAGTATTTAAATGTTTTAAATAATGCATGACTAGCAAGATAAAACATTTCCAAAATATCTTAAAATTCTTCAAATATAAACATGTTACTTCTAAACCTAGAAATACATCTAATTTAGACATCTTATAACATAAACTTGCAACAAGTAGTAAAATGAAATTAATGCTGCAGGTAGAAAGGTATATTTTATACTGTCAACTCCATTACAAAAATGTATTTGAAAACAATGACAACAAACAGAGTATTAAGTTATTATAATGCAGGTGAAATAAATAATAAACAAAATAGATAATTAAAATAGATAATTAAACAAGACATACTGAAAAGGGCAAAAATTTAAAAATTTCCAAAAAGAGGTTTTATATGTTATGATTATATGATTATATTACAGCTATTGTCATATATTATTTTGTTGTTAGATAAAGATATTTTATTCTATATCATATCCAGGATTTATTTATAATTAATATTATATGTGACCACTGGAATGTACTATTTATTAAATAAGGAATAATAAAACTTTATTAAATGAGATTTTCTGGATAATGAATGTAATATGGCAATAAAACAGAAACATATTTAATTAATAGCAAAAATATTTATTTACCCGATAAGATAATATTTAACACAATATTTTATTTACCATAAATATTGATATACTTTACAATAAATATTTATTTTTTAAGCATTCCTACAAAAATTATAATAAAAGCATGTATTATTATCCAAAAAGTTCTCATGTTTTATCTAATACTGTCTCTTTCAATATTATGTCTACTCCACAGAACAAAATAATACACATCTATGCCCAAGCAAGGGACACTACCATAGTATTAAATACTTCACAGAAACAAAAACAATGTTGGAAAATCAGTGTGGAAATACACTTATTATGAATTTTATAAAGATAGCAAAATATTATGCAAAATAATTATACTAATACTTATGAGGGGTAAAGAAATAAATACGCTCCTTACTAACAATACATTTTAAATTTGAATTACAGTAGAGCCAGTAATACAATATCAAGATGGACATGCCTTAACATATTCTAAGATATTTAAAATATGCATTAGTATCGAATACAGGCAAGATGGATGATGGAAAATATGAATGGGCACCCAGTAATTATTAGACAGGGCTGAAAATTGAGTAAGCAACACTATCACTCATAGAGGTCTTAACCTATACAAGAGGCAATAAAATATTTACCCAAAATGCCTAAATTGATAGCTGTCTCCAAGCAGCATACCAATTAACAGCAATACGAGGCATGGATTTAATAATAATAAATAAATAACCATCTCATACACACATTCATAAGCATTTGACCACATCCAGTTGGTCTAACACTATGTGTATACTATCACACCATAAGTGCATAAGATTAACCATTAAATTGTATGTGCTAGCTAAACTCACACACACCAACATCCACCACATTTTTATTTATATACATTTATATCAGATATAAAAGGCTGTTCATTTTTATTAATAGTAATAAAAATAACCCCCCAAAATAAACCTTTCACCAAGTTATTTTTTTAGCAAATCCATTTCATGTAGGTGTACCATCATAAATACACTTTATAACAACATAAATAATAATAATTACGAAAAGGTCATAAATTACAATTGTGTAATACCAATAATAATTTTAAATGTATAAAACATACATACACATTTTGTTTTACCTGTTTAACATTGAGGATTGTCAAGCGTTGTTAGCCGAGAGTTTAGCGCAGTTGCCTTGCAAGCAATTGGTTGCAGACGGTTGTTGCGTGTTCGCTTCCCCGCCTATGCTATGACACATGAAGAAAAAAAATTAAGGATTAAAGTTCTTTCATTCTACAATGAAATTAATCCCTTTTTATTTGAATCTTTTTGTTATTTTCTTTAAGGAAATAGCATGATATAGTCTTTCATCCTGGTAAATAAATAAATACGCACTCAACAGTTTAGAGCAGTAATTCTTTTATAGTAATGTTTTCAATGAAAATATAAATTTAAAGAGAAAAACTGAGAACAGATCAGATATATTAAGCAACAAACAGTTTCTTTATAATGTTCACATATTATTTGATAATATCGAAGCATAAAGAAAATTTGTATTCATTTTTTCTCTAGCAAATCAATGACAAAAGACATTAAATAAATAGGTAGATGATTTCTAGATGGATAATTATGCTGGCAACACAATATTATTTTAATTGCATTGCAATAAAACAAGTATATAATCCTCTTTCCAAGCTATTAATAAAATTGATTTGGATAGCATTTTCTTATCACAACAATGATTTAAAATCTATTTTGGCTATGATTATGGGGGATAACACCTCAAAAGCGTTTAGCCCAGGGTCCCCCACCTTTTTGCACTTAAGAGCACATTCTATAATACCGGCCTTGTGGCGGGCACCATTTATTTTTTCAATGTAAATTTATAGTTGGATATTGTTAATAATACACATAATGTACAAAAAAATATTTTTTCAAAAATAAAATTTTAACATATAATTAATTAATGTTTATATTTTTACACTGTAAAGGTATAGTATGGCCTACAATTTGTTTACAATATAATACAATAATTTATAAAAAAAATTAAAAACTAAATTTATTTGTATCAGATAAATAATTTTTTATCGTGTTTAGATAGCAGCGGGCACACGTAAAATGGTCTGGGGGCACCATGGTGACTGTGAGCATAGGGTTGGGGATCCCTGGCTTAGCCTATATTGATTTATTTTGATTGTTGCCATAAACAACTTCTTCACCCAGCGTTTTAAAACGCTTGTATATACTATTGCATTAAAATTGTAGAAAACAGTTTATAATTATCATATTTTGCATTATTTTTAAAACTGGTTATAATTTTGACACTATTAATTACTGTCATTCTTTTGGCTTAATATAATATGAATATACTGTTTTTCAAACTTATTTCTAAATAACGACTGTCTTCATTAGTTAAATTGTCAGCATACACCATTTAATCTAAAATTAAAACTTTATCAAGATATAATAGGTAACATTGGTAAAGATTAGATTTAGTGTTAATAATGAATTACAAAGCTATACAATAAAGCATTAAGAGCAATTGTTAATGGCCAAAAGTTCAAATTAACTACAGTCTATAATAGAATAAAAATAAATATATATTTCTCAATGTTTACTCAGTTTCCAATATCTTTTCCATCTTAAAACACTTTATAATTTTTTTTTAGAAAATAATATAATTTCTCGCACCTTCCAGTAATTGTTATTAATAATAAATAGCTGAATACATACTGTAAAATAGCAGTGCAAAGATAACTAGTTTTTTTTACCTGGACAGTTAAAAAAATCAACTGAAAAGCTTTTAAACTGATAAACTAATAAATATAATCTGAAGATGATGAAGTACTAAATTAGAAGCAAAATAGTAAATTACTAAATAGTCAATAAAAAATAAGATTCATATATCATATGACCCCACTTTTTTTTAAGCTTGTAAAATATAAACAAAGAGCTTTGCTAATTGCTCAACAAGCTTTGTGATAAATGCTTAGCAAGAGAAAGCATTTAAAATATCTCTATCAGAAACTACATCCAAATCCCAGACCAATGGTTTTGTGCTTTGGCACTCCTCAGTGAGTAAATTAGTCGTTATTGTTTTCCATGTTTTTCTTCTTCTTATAAATACCTTTGCATGTGATTTTTATTCCAGTATATGCCATATGACATAGTTCAACAAATACAATTGAAATATTAAGGCGGGATCTTTTAAATATGAGCATATTTTTAACCTTTTTTAATTGACTTGACCATGAACTTTTTTAATCAAATTTTTTTAGACATATAATGTCTAGACTGAAATTAACATGCAATGAATTTTATTAATTTCATTTAATTATTAAATAAACTATTTATTTAATTTTAAATAAAATTATTTACTTACTTTTAAATTAAACTTTTTTTACTCAAAATTACATTCTTTAATCCTTCTATTTAAAAGCTCTTAAGATTGTTATTATTTAAAGTACCTTTTTTATAAAATATTATTTTTAATAATCCCTTTTAAAACTTTCTATTTTTTACATGTATGCACCAACTTCTATACACACATGTATACTAGATATAACAAATATTTTAAAAGCAATGAAACTAAATTAATTATAAAAATTTATTTAAATTAAAATTTATCCCAATTAGTCATCTTTAAGCTTAATGTCTCAAATCATAAACTCAAACTGATATTATATTAATTAATACCTCACAGATTGTTATTTTAAATGTATTTAAAAAACTAACAAACAAAAACTTTAACAGAAATAAAATAAACATACTTTATAAATAATAACTTCATTAACTGCATCTAGAACACAGCCTGCTTCAAGTTAATTCTTATCCAGATTTAAAAACTATTAGCTTGGCATTTTTAAACAAATATTAAATAAGCTAATTAATACTTCTTAAGTAATTAATATTCAAACATATTGAATTAACATCTAATTAATATTTTTTATAGTTTAAGATGGTAATTTGTTTATTACAATTTAAGCTAGATTTTTTTAAAAACATTACAAAATATATTTAACTCATAGGGCTAAATATACGGTCACTATTGTAACATTTTCCATGTTTTTGCTGGATCTGTTATGCCTTTTTTTTACACACTATGAAGTGAAAGTTAATCAAGCTATGGAGAAAGAAATATCTTGTTCCTATTTCCAAAAATATAGATATATTTCCTGATTAATTGGCCTACTAATCATTGTGATGGGAATTGTTGACCAAGTTAGTTTTAATTTATAAGAGGGCACCATAGTTAATAGACTCCTAACTTCCTTGTATCCCATAATTTTGATGCAAGTAAGAGATCGGGGTTATGCTTTTTCATAACTTTCCCAGGGCTTAATAATCAAATATTGGCAAAGGTAAATTATACACTCTAATCCTAATAAACTAAACATTAATAAATTTAATGACTATCATTAATAACATCTAATATTCAAATTAAGAATGTACAAAGAGAGTGCTAAATTAATACTAAATATTTTATTAAAATCTATTTAAAAAATTTATGCAAGAATTAGTAAAGAAAAAAATTGGAAAAAAGAAAAACATACACTAATCTAAATACTATTAACCTGATGAAAAGTTATTGTTCCATTTAAATTCTTCTAGCTAGTTCTTTTAAACATTGAAAAGTAGTCACTGTCGGTATAATCATTCATGGTTAATGTTAATTGGCCAATAATTAAAGTCACAAATTGGGAGTAAATAATCTTAACTTACCAGTAAGCTTGGATGAGTTCTTATACTATACATGTCTTCCTTTGGGATCCCATGTTCCTTGACATTTAATTAGTCTCTTCTGCCGGCATCTGGTCTGTTCCTTGCTGGATCAAGAATCTCAGTTGTGATGGCTTTTCATTGCAAAAGACAGTGCTCACAAGGCTTTATTTTATTAAGCAAGTGAGTAGTGTTCCTGTGTACATGCATTTTACTGCAACAGGTCACTCTCATGGAAACCTCCACTCTAAAAACACATAACCAGAAAATAGATCGAAGTTATCCTCTTCTTTTTATACCTCAATCCAGTTTTGAAACTTCTGTGCATGATATTATTATCATGATGCTTAGGTTTATAATCTTATACATTTATTTTTGACCTTCTGTAACAAAGTTCTTTGTTGTTAATAAATCATTTCCACCATCTTTAATCAATATCCTAAAGGTTTTCTTGATCGTAATCTCTGTACTTTTGGATTTTTTTTGTTTATCTGGATTAGTAATCTGCATGCCTTTCTTTTATTCTTTCCAATTTCAACTTTTATTAAACTATGGATAAATAATTCAAACCAAAAAATTAAACTCCCATTGTACGTTTAAAAAAAAAAAAAATTACACAAACAAAAAAAAAATTAAAACTGCATTAATTTAAAAGATCTTTAAATTTACTTTTTTTTTTTTAGCTCTTAAATATTCTCAAATGTCAATATATTTGGACCATCTATTTGTAGATGGTACACTATATATATATTGTGCCCTTTTGTATATATATATATATATATATATATATATATATATATATATATATATATATATATATATATATATATAAGTATAATACTTGTTATGACAAAATATTATATGTTATATACAAACAATTTGAACAATTTAATGGTAAAACAAAAATATTAAATTCCTTAGTAGCATTTTAATTAAGGATATATTTCATGAAAAGTATAATTTTTCATTTTTTGTTCATCCTAATGTTAATAGATTAATTAATAATTCTAAAAATATAATACCTAAAATGCAAAAAAGTAATACAATTTATCAGATTTCATGTGGATGTAATAGGATATATAGCAGTGAATCAAGATGATCTGTGAAAAAAGATTAAAGGAACATCAATTATTATATAATCAGATTAAAATACTGTAAATAGTCAATATAATACAGCTTCAGTGTTCTTTGACCATGAAAAAACTTGTAATTGTAGGTTTACATTTGATATTAACAAAATAAAAATATTGAAGGAAGAAAGAAATCATAAAAAGAGGAAAATTAAAGAAGCCATTTTAATAGATAAATTTAAAGATAATATTATTAACAGGCAAATTGCAAATATAGCTATACACAGCTTATGGAAATTTATGTAACATTAAAATTTGAAATTCATTTATTGCTGATGAGGATTATTAAATAATAGAAAGTGCCACTAAGGAATTTAATATTTAATATTTTTGTTTTACCGCTAAATTGTTTTAATTGTTTGTATATTACATATATATATATTATAAATTTTCAAAGCAATATACAGAATCTTACAATTAAATATTAGTAAATACAGTAATCAAAATTTTTTGAAAAGTAGAAAAAAATGTAATTGTCACTTAGGAGCACTTTCAACTATCCTCTTAATCTTTGCCAACTAATATTTTGAAAGGTTAACCTTCCCATAATTCCATGATCTTAATGTTTGATGCCTGCCTATTGATTAAGTCATGCCTGTATTTATAGATTAGAATAGCCTCTTTTATTTTCCTTTTCTTGTTATGTCTTTCAATTTGCAATATTTTGACATTATTATAATTGAAATTAAAACCACATATACATAATTTATTATTCTCAAAAAAAAAAAAAAAGGAAGCTGATACATTATTATTAACTGTGCAATTTTGTTTTGTATTTTGAACCCTTTTTAATAAAAGCAAGTGCTCCTTAGTTCTTTTCTCCAATGTACATCTTGATTCCCCTATATATTGGCTACCACACCTAATACGAGATATAAAAATAAAATATTAATAATAAGATTGATTTTTCTACTAATAAAAAAAATAGGATAACAATACCATATATTTTGAATCAACAGGCAAATTTCATAAGAAAAATATATAAAGATATATGTGCGATTGAATTTTATGCACCTCCTACATTAAATAAATTAATAAATAACTCTAAAAATAAAACCTCATTTATAAATAAAAATTGCATCATTTATGAATGGATATGTAGGTGTGGTAGACAATATATAGGAGAATTGAGATATACATTAGAGGTAAGAACTGAAGAGGGCTTGCTTTTATTAAAAAGGGTTCAAAACATGAACAAAATTGCATAGTAATAATAATGTATCATCTTCCATTTTTTTACAACCATAATAAATCATGTATATATGGCTTTAATTTTAATTATAATAATGTCAAAATATTGCAAACTGAAAGAGATAACAATAAATGAAAAATAAAGGAGGCTATGCTAGCATATATATACAAGCATGACTTAATCAATAGGCAGGCAGAAAATGTTAAGATCATGAAATTATGGGAAGGTTAACCTTTCAAAATATTAGTTGACAAAGACCAAAAGGCTAGTCTAACATACTCCTAAGTGACGTTTATATTTTTTGTATTTTTCAAAATTTTTGATTACTGTATTTACTAATACTTAATTATAAGATTTTATATATATATAGGAAAATATCCCAGTGCTTATCTCTAGCGGAATATTCAAATATAAAATGTTCAAACAATCCTTCTAAACATTATGTTTTTCAGCAATGCCCTCTGTGAATAAATATTTTTTGAACCATTACTGGTGAAGTTCAGACTTTATATTTATTCATAGATGTCACTGCTAGAAAAAACAATGTTTGGGAAGATGATTTGAGCATCATATGCAAGTGGAAGTGATGTCTTTCATAGCATCAGGTATATTCTAATTTATGTAACTTTTGAAAAAACCATGTTGAAAATTAAAATAATCTGAAAAATGTTTTCTTTCAATTGGTTAAGAATATTATTAGATGGCCATTACAAAGAAGTAGTAATTTATAAAGTTATTTTTTTTACAACTTTCTACATTTTTGCAATGGCCATGTAATAATATTTGTACTCACTTGAAAACAAATACATATATTCAACCTAGGTTTAAATCCAGGTTGAAGTAATTTATTTTTAATAGTCTTATAATTTTTCTTTTTGGTAAATATTCCACTGCCAATCTATCTAACAGTCTATTATTACTTAATAATATCGTTCTTACTGGTGGGAAAATAAAATAGAAAGGAAAAATTATTCAAATTTGAATTATTTGACCAATAGTATTCATGGCGAGTGTCCTGTTTTTCACTGTTTATTTATGTGGGGCTATTAGAAAAACTTTTTTCCTGAAGTGGGCTCTTACAAAAAATAATAAAATGGTTTATCACACAAGGTATATAACATTTGAGCCCTCTAAGCGATAGATTAGGGATGGGATCTAGGGATTTTTAATTCCCGAGTTCCATATCTACTAACAATGAGCGTCGTAGATTAGTAAAAAGCAGTTGTAGTTTTTAACTTACAAGCACACACACACGGATTAAATAACTTTTTTGTAAAATATAATAACTTGTTCAGTAAATTTTTTAACTTGATTCTATGCTTTGACGAACTATTGTAAAACTAATTTTAATATATATATATCATACAGAAATATTAATACATTTTTGTAGACAGACAAATTAAACGCGTCTGAATATTTCCTATCTGAATAATAGATTGGAATCTGTCCAATAGAGAAAATGTTCTTTTATTAAAATCTTACATTTTTTTTTAAAAAAAAGATGATTTGGTGCGTGTCATAATATTTTAACATGGTCTTTTTTAAAAATTGCTTAATCTATTATTTAAATTTAGTAAATGCCATCTCACCAACACAAAGACGATGAACAGTTTTTGATTATGACATTCAATTATATTTAAAGTTACGGAAGTCAGGCGAAAATTTGATTGAAATAAAAAAGAGAATTTGGAGTCTGTCGCAAATAATGTATACGACTCTTTTGAAATCAGAGTATCTGGAAACATGAACTAAAGGCATTATTGACGTGAGTGTGTGTGCGTGGATGGGTGTGGTTAAAATATTAAATATCTAAAGACAGTGCATTAAATCATTTCCAATTAGAAGAATATTATAATTATTAAATATTTATATAGATACAAAAAAGAGTATATATTAAAAAATAAATTTATGGGGGGGGTAGTTGTTATTTTATACTCAAGATCATCATTATTATATTTTTAAGCAGAATGAGTATATTTGTATTGAATCAAAGAAGTTTGAAGATGTTTGTATCCGTATTTTTCTGTAATAATAAATGCACGATTTTAAATAAATAAATACATAAAAACTACTAAAAAATGGAATAAATAAATAAGGTAAAAATAATTAGACACAAATATGAAATGTTATTAAAAAACCAAACAGATTCCCAAATTTTTAGTTTTAATATTATTTTTTAGCTTATATTTTATTTTAATGATGAGTCTACTAATTTTAAAGACGTTCATTTGACAGGGAATTGTAAACGGGTAAGAATGAATTTATGTGTAGGAGTTGGACGAAATAATAGAATAATTATAATATGTGAAATAGAACATCATATATCATTTCAATACTAGCTAAATCAACAAAATTTTACTAAAATTCTTTTACAACCACAAATAGAGCTTTTCAATTGTAATTTAACAAGATACATACAATACATATATACCAAACAAAATACCCTTCCCACCATTCACTTCAGAAAACAACTTCCTTTAACATCAAAGAATGTCTTCGTCAGATTGATGACCTTTCCCATTAACATTTTAATAAAACCTATTTTGATAGTTCCATTATTCTGTCTTTATTTCCAGTTTTATTTAAAAATCAAAACAAAAATGACAACATACTTATATATATATATATATATTGTTAAAAATGATAACATTGTTCTATTTTTTTTTTATCATTAAAGTTGTCCCTTTATCCATACAATTTATCCTAATCCTTTTTCAACATACCATACTCCAAACATAATACTTTCATATTTTCTCTGTCATTTCCATATAATCTATACCTACAATCCAAATGCGTATTCCATTTTCTCATCTTTTTCTAACATTTAAATCATCTGCTCTTACATAAATAACAGTATGCTCTATTTAATATTATTATATAATTTTTATTAAATCATTTTATAAATTTTTTCTATCTTATTATACTTTAATAACATTATTTTTCTTACAAAAATAATCATCGTTTTAAGTATTAATGCCTTCTTAAGTTTTTTTAATGTATAATATTATTAAAGTACCATGAAATATCTCATCAACAAGTTCACATTACAAAGTTTCAGTAAATCAAATAAACAATATTCTTTCATATAACTCCATGAATTATGATTACATAAGAGTAACATAATTTCTCCATCCAACATTTATTTATCACCACTTGTCTTCAAAAAATAATATCTATTTTCATCAAATAACTAAAAATGGATTTTCTAGTAACTTTTTTTAAAACTTAATATCAAAATCTTTTCATGCAAAATTGATCAGAAATTAAACAACTGGCAAACGTTTTCCATTGATTAAATGCTGCAAACAAAATATCATGTGACTATCTAAATTCATCAACAGATAATGATAAAATTTGTAGATAAATTTATCAGGTCTTTAAAAACACATACTTGATCATAATATTAGCTGCTTTTTTTACAATATCACTTTTATATTATTTGATACTCAAGGTATACATTACTTACTTTCTTAATTGGATATATGATTCATCTACTACTTTTTATTATTTAATCAAAATTACCCGAAATTTGCAATTCAACAAGACTAACCAAGAAAATAAATTCTACCAATGGTTTCACGGCTACAAGCAGACTTCTCAAGTGTAAAGAATTACAAAATAACAACATATTTAAACTAAACATTACCCACAATTCCGCTTACTTCCCATATAGCCTTAATATTTAAAAGTTATTAATCTGAGAGGAGAGTTATTTTAAGCAGTTTTATGTTGGCAAACATTCTAGGTGGTATGGAAGATGATGGATAGATTTGGAAATATTAATCTCTAGATAGTGTTTTATCTTTATGAGTCATTAATGTATTGGATATGAATCTATTTTTGTTGATTTTATTATTGTTTTCAGTTATGCATGTGAACTTAAGTTTGTTGATCTGCTCTTCCATTTTGTTTGTGTACTCAGCTCTTGAAATTAAGACAAATCTATTGCCTTTATCCTCTTTGATGCATACAATTGAGTTACTTTCTAGAAATTGTTTAGTTTTATTAATTTTGTCATTTCAATTGTTATGCTCAGGTAGTAAATTTTTATGTTTAATAATTTTTACAATCTGTTCTATAACCTTTTCTTTGATGGGTTTGTTTATAAGACCAGCCTCAATATCAGCCATGATTTTCATTTTTGGCTGTGTCCACTGACCTCCAATGAATTTAGGCCCTAGCTTGAGAATGTTTCTAATTTCTTCTGGAGGATTTATCGTTATTCTGTTTATGTATGTAACTGCTGCATTGGTAGGCATTATTTCTATATTTTGCTTGCATGCCAGAAATTTTAGTTTTTTCCTTAATTTAACTGTTAATTTCAGCTCATTTGCAATAAATCACAACAGTCTTCATTTGTAAAGCTATGAGTATGAGATTTAAATACTAAATCTCGAAAGCACTAAGCAGGCATATTAAACATTATAGTATAATTACAGCTTCACTAATGCATGCAGAAAAAAAAATCACATATTTATAATAACAATTTTTATTGATGAAGAGAAAAACAATTTATCAAATATCTTATGTGAAGGGAACACCTATAAATTTAAATGAATTGCAAACAGCTAGCATTGTGAAAGAAACATGAATTATAATATAGTATCCATCCAGAATGAGCAAGGCCAGAACAACCCAGGAATAATGTTCATTTAAAGTAATCAGTTATAACTTCTAAATATTATAAGGAACAAGTGAGATTCAATGAGTGAGATTCAATAAGACACGAACGCTTGAGTAATTATCAACACATAATAATTTAATGAACATAAACAAGTTAATTTACATCAGAAACATAAATGTGGTTAATAATTTGCATATAGGCAACTGACTTAATATGCTAATGAGAGTTACAAATAACAATAAATTAATGTTATTAATGCTATGACAAGCCAACAGAGGCCATGATCATTACTTTAAAGTAATGATGAAAATACATTTATAAATTAATCTCCAAAGAGAGGTTTATTCTTTGACATGACAGTTAAACCATTTTATTGTTCATGAGTGCACTTTGGGCCTGTACAAATGAGGAAGGGTTAGCTTAAATAAGCTTTACTGTGACAATTCTAAAATATTCTATTAATTATTAAGTGAATGGTTTATACACATCACTGCACCACATCTTGTAGATAATATGGGAACTACCCATAAGAAAGAGAACTCGCAGTGCTGACCACAATAATAGTGTTAGAAGTGGAGTACATGTCCATCTTTGGACTGAAAAGCTTTATCATATATAAGAGTCTTCGTGTATTTATAACAAGGTGGTATTCGAAGAGATGAGTGGTAAGGTTGCTATGGTTCAAACCTGTCGACATTATTGCATACAGAACCTTAACAATATAACATTTGTCCTGAGGTCGGTGCTACCAAACCTCATTCTTACACAAGTTACATGAAGAAAATCTGGGACTCCCAAAGGAATAAGTATGATAATGCAAAATATGAATTCTTGAAAATGCTATCATAAGTAAGCAACACAAATATGGCTTAAGTCTTAAATGACTAATATACTAATTCAAATTTAACTAAAGTAATAATAATATCATGCATAATGCCATGAAAAAATATTAACCCACTCAACGACATACGTATAACCTTGGCAAATTAGGATGTCAAATATAGAAGAGAGGAAATATTATTTCTTATTTAATAAGCCCCAAGTATTCTCAAATGATAGTTAGTATATTATAAGCAAGTTAATGCCCAATGGTGTGAAAGCAAATAAATAATTATTAAAATAGTTTAATAATCAGATTTATTTAGAGAACATAAAATGCATTTAAAATCAATAGCGTTAACAACAAATGTTTATCACATCCCATAATATGATGGATTTAAACAATCCACCATTATGCATATATTTTTAAATATTCAATCGAGCGAATGGCATTCAATAAGAAATTTTACATTCAACTATTTAAACATCTCAATATATAAGTTCGCTAGATTGAAACATTAGCATACTAAAATTAATTCAATAAAATACATAGTTTAAAGTAAGTTTTGCCGCATGAAAATAAATAATAAGAGCATAAAATTTGAGGTAATGACAGTTTTAAAATATATAATTCTGTGCTAATGTTTTACAGAATGAGATTTTTAAAGTTCTAGAGAGAAAATCACAAAACTTAACAATTACAATAACTGAGCTTATAGTCAGTTACCAGATAGATAAAAGATTACATTGTGAATATAAATAGAGTTTAGGAATGAAATGAGGAGTATTAAGTGTTCATTCATGGCAAAATGGATTACCTTTTAGACATTATGGTGGCCATTTAGAATAACGTATATGAAGTTTAGACACAAAAGCATGGTCAGCAAGGCACAATATAAACAAAATAATGGTAGGCATCTTCCAATTGTTCTTTCACAGTTAAACAGAACAGTTCTCAAGTGGCAATGGCATGGCAGAAAAGGCAGCACAAAAGGTGATCTAAGATCAGGTAGGCAAATTTTTCCCATCTACTCAGAATTCATTTTGTTTTCACTCTCTAAAAGAACACAAGTGAATGAGTGACCTGAACTCATTTTGTGCATGCCTAGAACTCTTACTCCTCCTATACTCGAAATTAGGCAATATTAAAAGACGTAAACAGAGACTTTATAGAAAGCATTATTTAAACGTATTTTTAAAAAAAATTGTAAATAGCTTTAAGGATATAATTTTTTAACTTGAGACTGTTGAAATAATTAAATAAGAATGACATTTTAACTTTTTAAAATTACAATAATACTTTCTAGAACTTTCTGGCATTGCTTTAGTTTTACATTAATCATATTATTTTTCGTATCTGTAATACATATATGCACATACACGATTATCTAAGTGAAGGGAATTTACTAGCTTAGAAATAAAATCTAATTACATTAAAACAATAACATAATTGGTTAAACATAACTGTTTTGAATAAACAGGGTGGAAGTCATATGTGTGTGTGTCTAATATTCCTGGATAACCAAATAAACATACATAAACTGGTTCAAACCCTACTTTAAAGGTTTGTAATGTCATCAGGCAGTGAAGCTAAATATGTACTACAGATTTACCGCTTCATTACTAATCTTATTATATGGTCGGGGATGATGATCAATGAGTTTTATCATATCTGCCATACGAGGGCGCCACAAGGCCATTTGGATCTAGAAAATTTATAAAGTAGGCAGATACGTGCTGTTAAGATCACGACCGCCAGCCCAAGTCACTAGCTCATGAAATAGTAGAGGTTTAAAACATTTATTAAATATATTTCTTTTAATAACTAATAATAAAAGCAAACACTGTCAGTATTAATAACACAAAAAAGATTTTATTTACATATATAATTAATAACCACAAACTTTAAAAAAAAATTTTTTTTTATAACACAAGAAATTTGTTTTATTCTGTTTCATTAGTTATTATTTTACTTGTTTTTAACTTTTATTTTTAATCTTAGAAATGTTGAGTATAGATGAGCTACCCAGACCATGCACCTAAAAGACTTTCAAACATTTTTGACTCTGGGCAAAAAGTCCGCAGCCACACCAATGCTCGCTTCCAGATATATATTAGCAACCAATGCAATATGAACATGTTAGCATAGAATCACGCCAACAGGAAAGTGCATCTGAATAGCGTGATATTATTGGAGAAAACATGAGCTTCAACCAGTATAGGAATGTGCTTCTATCTGGCGAAGGAATCATTTATGTAATATAAAGAGAAAAACGCTGCATATGGATGAGAGAGCGGTCTTATCTTGCCGACTTATCTTCTCAATCCATGGAACTGAAATGGGTCAATGGTGCAGAAAATATGTCTGCGTCCATTTCAATGATATGACTACCTCTCTTTGGGATCATGCATTCAGTTGGACTCGTCACCCTAGGTGCTAACACACTTCACATTACATTGATATAAACGTCTATATATCTCTCCACCAGCACTGACACAACTACAAAATAAATAGTCCAAAATCAAAACCCCTTTAAGCTTACATATATTTAAACTAGTCTAGCAGCCATCTGTACTCAACTAACATTTAAATCATTTTATTAATTTAATAAAATAAAATATTTAGTTTAGTTTTAAAATCATTTTAAAATGACATTATATTTAACTTATTTTCTTTCCAGAAATACTATTTTTAACCTATTTTAAAATTTAATAATGTACAAATAATGATGTGTTTTCTATCTTTAAATTTGTTAGCAATAGCAAACCTGCCCTATTACAAACAGATCTTACACTTAGCATAAATGAAAACATATAACATATATTTTAAAAAGATTACGTTTCAATTTTAGATCAGAGTTTTAAAATTGCAAAGTTTATAAAAGATACAGAAAGTTCAGGTTTATTCAGGAAAAAAAGTTTATAGTTCATTTTTTTAGACACAAATAAAATCCATGAACGATTTTAATCTTAAGAGAATTTATATTTAAGTTGATCATTTATAAATTTATACCTCTTTTTTGTCCTGTGCTTATTCCTTCATGACGAAGATCTAATTTACGCAGGGGCCCTTTTCTTGCGGATGATGACAATTTATGAAGCTTGACGAAGATTTCTGCATACCACACCAGTGGTTCGATCCTGGGATCCATGAATAGGAAAGCTACCTTCGGCCAGCCGCACCAAAGGAAGCACGATGAAGCTGATTACATTTTTGGTGACTGCGATAACTTTAAAAATTTTTTTTTTTACTTTTAGCAAATACGAATGAAATCAAAACTTTAATTTTCTGATTCTCTCTCTAACTAACTAATTATTGTTTTGGATTTTTCTTTTATAGTCCTCAGGCACCTTATCTCTGGAATGCAGAATTCATCAAACATACTTCATGTTTGTATTTTATTGGTTTATTGGGTTTGTGTCCGAGGTAAGATTTTGGGTTTTCCACTGAGGTCTGTGTCTCTATCTCTGGGTGGGAACTCTGATCTATTTTGTAATCATCATTTTTTTGTCATTTTGCCTTAAGGATCTGTTTGTAATTTTTATTTTTAAGATTAAAACTCTCATTATTTTTAAAATCAAAAGGTTTTTTATTATATTCTATTCCAACACTAGAATTTTTGTTTCGATCCTATAATTTTTTTAAAGCTTATTTTAATATTTAAATCAAACACGATAAATTAATAATTCATTATTTGTGCATTTTGAATGTTTGTGCATTTAATTCAGTATTAGATATTTACAAAAAAAGTTAGTATTAAAATTTGAATGTAATGCATATATATATATATATATATATATATATATATATATATATATATATATATATATATATATATATATATATCCCGTTACATTTATGGATACTCAAATCAATGAAACCTTCAGTATTATTTTTATCATTCTTTAATCTGAACCCATAGAATGACTACCTATAATCTGAAATATATCTCCAGATAACTTCAGATGCAGATTGGCAACTATCAATGAATTCAAAAAATTTTTGTTGAGCTACTAAAACCTCTGACCAATCTCATTTTGATCAGTCCCCAAATCTCATGCAGAAATCAAGGAAGCTTTTCTGGCTTACTAATAATTCTCAGCAAAAACTCTCATTAGATATCACCATCATGTGAATTCATGGTTAGAATAATTTCAACATAAATATACTCCAATAGCTGACCCTCATCTCTGAGTACCTGAATCCTCCTAAGAAAACTCTGGTCAATGATTGACAGAATCAGAACATACCAGGATATATGTGGTTATATGTTGCCCAAGTGAAGATTTATAGACTCTCCATACTGTGAGAATGGAAAAATACAAATCATGGTTCATATTTAGAAAAAGGGTTCAATTTATCATATTCCTGTTGGTCTCTTTGTTCTACATAACTTGGAGGTTTCTCTTGATTGATTAAGAACTGTTGGTGTTAAATTTTGATGGGCTGATACCATATGATAAAAAAATAAATGGAACAGCCAGAGATTACATTTGATGTTGCCAGAAAACTGTCATAAATTAATTAACAGTCCTGAGGCCAAAGAAGTTTTGTCTGTTAATTTATAATAGCTCTTTTGTCAAATAAAAAAACCTACTAATTTAGTTTCAGGACATTAATTAATTATTTACGGTTTACTGGAAACATCAAAGGTAAAGTTTTCTCTGACTGTTTCGTGGATATAATTCTATTAAGTTTTATTATATAAACCATATTACATCTATAAAAATATTTAATTTTTGAATAATAATTTGTTAGCCATGACTGTTTTCTTTAGCGTATAAAATTATACTCATTTTACATTCACTTTTAACCAAGATAACATCAGAATCTTTCATGAAGAAAGAAACTATATAAGAAAAAAAAAATCAGAGAAGCAATTATAAAAAATAAAAATAGATAATGTTTAAGTAATAGATAAAGGTTAAGTATTAGCATGAATGAATGAATGATATTTATTTCTGGAAAATTTTAAATGGTAATATCAGTTGGGAATGTTTATGAAATAAGGTGAAAGTTCTGAGTATTCATACTTATTATTATGAATATTTATTATCAATGTTAACGCATCATGATTTTAATAATCTATAAAGATATATTTATTTTGTTTATATACATATATGTTGATTATATGTTTAAAGTTAATACTGCTATTTAGAAACATTGTTTGTTATATGTACTAAAACTGGTCTTCATAACATGCTAATATTAATTATAAAAGAAACTTGTCTATATAGAATGATAGAAGCATGAAATTGTAATGGCTTTTTTTTATAACTTCTAAGTACAAACACCTCAAATAGCTGGAAAGAGGGGAAGCAGTGGTTTTCTAGTTACTTATTCTTCAGTTATGGGTTTAAAACACAAGCATTTCTGTATAAATAGCTTTAAAAATTAGAGGTTAGAAGCTTTGAAATGGCCACTACATTAAATATTTTGCTTGTAAAACTAATGATGAAATATTTAAATAAATACAGAATTGTTCATATTTGATTTGATCTCCAAAGCAATGTTTTTCTTATCTACATATTTTGTAATGATGAAAAGATCCCTATCAGTAAGCACTGATTGATTCTTGAAACATTACATATTTTATTACTTGTTGATAGAGATGAGTATTGCATTTTCTTTATTGTTTTTTAAATAACTGTTTAAAGGCCATTTTAATATTTAATCTATCTATCTATCTATCTATCTATCTATCTATCTATCTATCTATCTATCTATCTATCTATCTATCTATCTATCTATCTATCTATCTATCTATCTATCTATCTATCTATCTATCTATCTATCTATCTATCTATACATCTGTCTGTCTGTCTGTCTGTCTGTCCGTCCGTCCGTCCGTCCGTCCGTCAGTCTGTCTATCTATCTATCTATCTATCTATCTATCTATCTATCTATCTATCTATCTATCTATCTATCTATCTATCTATCTATCTATCTATCTATCTATCTATCTATCTATCTATCTATCTATCTATCTATCTATCTATCTATCTATCTATCTATCTATCATCTATCTATCTGTCTATCTATCTATCTATCTGCTATCTGTCTATCTATCTATCTATCTATCTATCTATCTATCTATCTATCTATCTATCTATCTATCTATCTATCTATCTATCTATCTATCTATCTATCTATCTATCTATCTATCTATCTATCTATCTATCTATCTATCTATCTATCTATCTGTCTGTCTGTCTGTCTGCCTGCCTGTCTATCTATCTATCTATCTATCTATCTATCTATCTATCTATCTATCTATCTATCTATCTATCTATCTATCTATCTATCTATCTTGTCTGTCTATCTGTCTATCTGTCTATCTGTCTATCTATCTATCTATCTATCTATCTATCTATCTATCTATCTATCTATCTATCTATATGTCTATCTATCTGTCTATCTGTCTGTCTGTCTGTCTGTCTGTCTGTCTATCTATCTATCTATCTATCTATCTATCTATCTATCTATCTATCTATCTATCTATCTATCTATCTATCTATCTATCTATCTATCTATCTATCTATCTATCTATCTATCTATCTATCTATCTGTCTGTCTACCTATCTATCTATCTATCTATCTATCTATCTATCTATCTATCTATCTATCTATCTATCTATCTATCTATCTATCTATCTATCTATCTATCTATCTATCTATCTATCTATCTATCTATCTATCTATCTATCTATCTATCTATCTATCTATCTATCTATCTATCTATCTACCTATCTATCTATCTGTCTATCTATCTATCTATCTATCTATCTATCTATCTATCTATCTATCTATCTATCTATCTATCTATCTATCTATCTATCTATCTATCTATCTATCTATCTATCTATCTATCTATCTATCTATCTATCTATCTATCTATCTATCTATCTATCTATCTATCTATCTATCTATCTATCTATCTATCTATCTATCTATCTATCTATCTATCTATCTATCTATCTATCTATCTATCTATCTATCTATCTATCTATATGCAAATAGAAATCTTTTAATTTGAATACCTATTTCTTATTAAAAAATTTCAGAAGCAGTATTTAACCTTTTACAATAAGTAAATTAGTTTTTATGCATAGTTTTAGAAGAAAAAAAAAGTGAAGATCTATGAATTAATCTGTCTTATTGCAATGAGTTTCCTGCTGTTTCTATCTTAATTCAATGATTCTATTTGATTTATGATCAATGCTATGAACTAATATTAAAAAAAGATTACATTGAATGGTTACATTGAATGTCTTGTATAGAATGATTAAAGGGAAAATTGCTCTATAAGTAAAGGCTTAAAATCCAAAGAAAATTAATCAATTAAAAAAGTAATTATTTTTGGCTTATTGTTTTAATTATTTTATTAAAAAAATTGTATCTATAAAAAAACAAAAATGTATTTTCACTTTAAATTGTTAAATTATCATCAATGAAATAAAAATATAAAGTATACAGAACATATTGGTATGTAAACAGAAGAATAGTTAATAAAATTAATGCTTATTTATATTTTTAGAAGAGACTGAGTTTAAAATAAAAAGATAAAAGATCTCTTCCTGTTATTTGAAAAATTGTTTAAAACCCTAACTCTATTATGTATCAAAATTTAAGTACTATTTTTTTTAAAGAAAAGATATTTTGCAAAATATATTATTTTAATCACACCCCCATGAATATATTTAAACATATATAATAAAAGTTTTAAAGAGATTCAATTTTCAAAAATTAACTTTGGGAATGGAAATGACCATCACTTAAAAACAATTTTTAAATATTCTTAAACCAGTCAATATTATCTCATCTAAACAACTAAAACCTCATCAATACATACAAGGATGTAAATGTAGCAATATGAACATTAATTTTATGTTAACACTAACCAAATATATGATTAAACAAAAATACTTACTTCATTAAACATCACATGATGACTGTTTTCTATGCTTACCCAAGCTGTTTATATGGAAGCTAAACTCTCCACACAGTAGCACCACTCAGTGCAATCCAGAGTAATTAATGAATGCAAGGTTTGTGCATAAATTATTTAGTGCATATTAATCCAATAATCCCAGGCTAATTTCAAGTTTGTGAATTTGATCCATAAGGATCATTGGATATGAGACCACTGCACCTAAATCTTAGAATCCAATGCAACCCTCCAACAGTCACTGTTTACCTAATTAGCTTTATAGTCAAAGCTTTATAGTTAGCTAATAAAATAAAATATGGCTACTGGAGGGTTGCATTGAATCCTAAGATCTAGGTACAGTGCTCTCAGATGCAAAACTCCTCACTAATGAAAGCTATAAGCTCGAAACTAGTCTGGGGATATTGGATAAATAGAGACTAGATAGAAATTTATGCACAAACCTTCTCACATCCCTTGAGTACTCTGGTTTGCACTGAGTGACACTACTGAATGGAGAATTTAGCCTCTATAAATATGTATTTCATTCTTAAATGTTCTTTATGTATTACGTTCTGGAAATTTTTATATTGAGAATAAAGTCCGAAAGCTAATTTAAGGGAGGGCGGGTGGGTATATATTTGACACTTCCGCCTTATCGAAGCTATCTACTTTATACGAGAAAAAAAATATGGCGTCCTGGCCATGACAAAACTAATTAGGATTACCAAAAAATTACTTTAACTCTGAAATCTTCTTTTCTAATCACACACAAAAAAAAACAACTAACGGCGTGTTAACTTTTTTAACTATAAAATATTCATTTCATATATTCAAACTCGAAAAAAAAATGTTTAGCTTATAACACCTTTAACTTCTTAATTAGTTAAAAAAATGACATTTAGCTCACGTTAGGAAACAAACTTGGAAAAAATTATACATATATTATTTGATATAAATTATTAAACTAAAACTAGCTTCTCAGGGTACTATTAAAAAATTTTTTTTTTTTTTGAAGAAAAGAAAAAAAATGACACTCATCCACGTTGTTAGCGTCAGAATCGGAAAAAAAATTATACGTCTACCCATATTTTCCTTAATTTAAAACAGAAAAAAAAAACATTCCCCACACATACAAATGTCATATAGGGCATTGCAGGGCATGGAAAATTTCGAAAAGCCACACGATGGGCGTCCAGAATGCGGAGAAAAAAAAATCTACTGTGACAGTCAGATTATGTATGCTGGTTTAACCTAGTTCGAGTCCTAAGCGAAAGTACCTCGAGGCCACTATACGCGAAATATTAAATAAAGAATATAATAACCTCTGCCCTATTTCGCCTATTCTCGGGGCTAATTCACGAACCAACAACACCATCTGAGCCACGCATAAATTATTTTTCAACCGGCCACAAAGCTTAGCAACAGCGGTAGAGACATGGACGGGAAATCCTAAGGAGCTAAAGGCTAAATGTGTAAAGTACTTAAAATATGTGTTGGTGTTTGCATTATGCGTGCCTGGATCATTGAAAAGTAAAAATAAAGCATTTAACATAACTAAGAAACTCAAGTTTTTGATAATTAAATAATGTTTAATTACTGGCTTTAAAATATGAATAAGGCTTTAATGGCCTCCGCTATTCCCCTAAATTACTGCAACAAACTAATTAGACAATAAAAAGAAAACAAGTTAATAGGTTTGCGGTCAAATTCTTTTCTTCCCAATTTTATTAAAAATTTCCAACTCGATCTTCTCGATAAAGTACGATAGGTAATAAAACCTTTCGCAAAGCATTTCTTATGGCTTTGCGCGAAAAAACCGGGTTTAAAATTAACTTAGAACGTATATAGCTAAATCAAATATACGTGACTAGCTAATGGCGGACAAAAAGAGGTGTTATCAAAAAGATCAAGTTGGCACACAAAAGAAACTGACTTGGATTTAATTAACAACATAAATAAAATTGGAAAGTGATTTCAAATGACAAAAAAAAAAAATTAATTATTAAATTTAACCGCAACGAGATACTACATCTAAGGAAGAATAGCGAAGGTAAAAAGGTTACATTAGCTAGATAATCCCAAAAATATATTTACGGTTAATTCATAAAATATTTACATAGCAAATACATATAATTCAATACAACAATAAGGCTATATGAATCAAAAGTAGCATACGAGATAGTTTAATTTAGGAGATACGATACCGTCCTTTTTCCATGATGTTCCCTACGGCGTCCGTGGCTTGATCCGACAGACGATAGGTATTTGTCCGGACAATGAAAATATGAAGTATGGCTTCCATAAAAAGTTCTCCAGACACGGCATAGAGTTCAGATGGTTATTGATTGGATGTTAAGGCATTTTGGATGGTATTTAGGAACCTCGGCAATAGGCAAAGCTATGATTTGCCTAGCCAAGCATATCCATTTTCCTCAAAATACGGTTGGTTTTAACTTGAGCCGGTTCCAACTTCTCCATTGTTTGAAAATGACAGCTGTATAACTTTTTTTTAAAGCACCAGCTAAATGTGAAGCAAAATCTAAAGGATTTCTCCCAAAAGAAATCTGAATGTACTCTCCAGGAAACTTGGAATAAAACAGCAAGAAAAATCTTAATAAATCGCCTTCACAAGCAAAATCAGAATCAACTGACTCATTCAAAAGGAAAAGTCTGAATACCTATCTCTTTTGTTCTCCCTACTATTTATACTTTCTCTGACAGCTACCTTCCATTGTTTGTATGATCTGAGATCTTGATAAGCCTCCCCATGCTCCTTTGTTTCAAAGCAACACTTTCTAAAAATAACTTTAACTTTTTTACTCTAACTTTTTACTTCAAAGTTTGAATTCTCTTAATTAAAAAGAAAGAAAGAGAAGGCCATCTTTACTTACACTTGAATGGCTCACTAATTAAAACTATACATTCTTTTAGAAAATGTTGGCAGGCTTATCTCAAAATCAAATCATACTAAATATTTTAATAAAATTTGAACAACAATATATTATTATTTTACAATAGAATAAGCATTTTATTTCAGCAGAATTTTGCATTAACTCATATATATATACGCTAGATGTATATATATGTATGTTTGACTAATAGGTTAAGCAATTTTTATCAATAGAATGAAATTTATTTAAAATAAAATATTTAACTGTAATACACATTTAATAAGCATAATTATTTTTAACTCTAATGCAAAACCCTGCTGATATTGAACTATAAACTTAATTTAGGTCTACAATATTAATTAAGTTTATAGGAAGATGTGAAGCATGGATCGGGCTTCAGATCCATTGCTTCAATATCTTGTCTTATTTTTAAAGTTATTTTTCCAAAAAATTAAATGTTGTAATTGGAACTATTTGACATTACAACTATATATTTTTAATATTTAAATTTAATGGCATCTAGTTCCTCTGGTCCAAGTAGGATATTTAAAATAATGATAATAATGAATTTTCCATTAAAAATATTTTGGTAATAAATTTTTAATCAATATATTTACTAAATAAAAAGTAAACCTCAAGCATATGTGACTACCAAAAAGTATATGGTTAACTCACATAAAATATTTAAATAGATTAGACATGTATGATTCTGGAATTTTTAATGTATAAACTAAAGTTTAAATTATATGTGAGAATCTTTGTATAAATTTGAATCATGTAATGTAGGAAATTTAAAGAGTAATCTTTTTAATATAATATTTTATGAAGTGTAGAGTAAAAGTGCTTTTAGGTTGAGTATCAAGAGGGATTCTTAAATTTAAAGTAAAATTAAGAAAAAGATTAGCTTTTCCAATGTTCTCGCAACAAAAATCTTTGTACTTCTAAAAATAGAAAGCAATTCGTTTTTCATCAAAGCAAATATTGATAGGTAAGAACAATTTCTATAAATATTAAAAAAAGATTTAAATATCTTTTGTGATGTGACAAATAATTTCATGATTAATTACAAATAATTAATCGAGGAAGAAAAAATTTAAAGGATAAATATAAAATAATATATATATAATAAATATATAATAATATATATATAATTCTTTATAACAAATGCTTTTATTTACTGTGCATATAACAGGAAATGATATTTTTTCCCAATTACAATTGGGTTTTTTATATTAAACTTAAAATAAAATTGTGGTGTCCAGAAATTAATTTGATAATTTATTATGACAATGTTTGAATTAATTAATTTCTGGACATCCAATGAATGTATTTCAAGTTAGTTGTTAAAATTCTAATTGTGATTAAATAAAACAATTATTTTCCGGTTTTTAGTGCACAGAAAAAGAGCCCTTATTATAATATATATATACATTATTTTTAATTTTTTAGTATCAAAATCTTTTGCATAATTATTCTAATTTTAATTGAAACAAAGCATTTGAAAAAAATGTGCATGACTGCTCTATCCTATTTGATAATAGAAAACACAATGTCCTTAAAAATACAATAAAAATGATGTAATATGAATGTATATACATTCAAATTTTTACTTAGAAAAACTATAAACAAAATTTGGCAGTATAATATTTTTTTGAGTTTTAAATTGATTGTCAGAATTAATTTATTGTTATTATAGATACCAAAATTAGCAAACTGATATTTATTCCATGCATAAAATATTCACAAATTGTAAACCATAATTTTTATAGGTCTATATTATCTGGAAATTACTTAGAATGTGGATTTCTTTGAACTGTAGTAAATGATATCAACAGCAGAAGAATTGGTATAAAAAATGTCGAAAATAAATCTAACATTTTTCAAACTAGATATTTATTTGGTGAGACCTCTAACCAAATGACACTTACTTAAAATGAATCTAATGGTCCCAATCGGTTGTTTACTGCAGTAATTTTATGCAGGCTATATCATACATTTCTAAGTAAAATTAACTCAAAAATAATAAATTTGAGCAAAAGTCTAAATGAATTTGAGCAAAAGTCTAAATGATGTACTATCTTTTGAAATATGAATAACCAAAACTGAAAATGGAAGTAGATTGTGGCCAGAAGGATAAAAGTATTTCATAACAGTGAATTAACTATTGCAATTAAATTTGTTCTGTATAAAGCTGTTATTTTGACTCATTTATTGTATGGATGTAAAACATGGATACCCTGTGAGCACAATATAGATATTAGAATTTTTTTTTAAAAAAATGCTCTGTAAAGTTTTATAAAATATATTGTCATTGTCATATAACTAATCAATACATTATTTAACATGAAGTAGATATGATATTATAAAGTACAGTATGGAAAACACACATTTTCATTGGTGGTTGAGAGGTCAGTGACAGCTGCTTTACAAGTAGTTGTCCCAGTTAGCAGAGTTTCGCTTCTCAGCTAATGCTATGACACATGAGAAAATAAATGAAAGCTATTAGATCTGAGCTGATGAACTTGTACATGGTTTTAATGGGAGGGATACCCTGCAAGAATTATTTGAAAGACATTCTAAAGCAATGCAGATGTGATTGTATTCATTAGAAAGATATGGGAAGGAAGGGAATACATTGTAGATTTACAAATTAATAAATATGTTGAGGTCATTCCAAAAGAAGGGTTTACTGCAGCAATTAAAAGACAATATTGCATAAGCTTCAAATAAATAAATGGTCTATTTTTTATGTAGATATATTTGTGCATAAATTGGTTTGTATAGTTATCACATTACTCACTTCTAATGCATGATTATTTATTTGTTTGTGTTATTTTCTCTCTCTCTATGAATTGGAAGGATCTTAGTCATTTACAAGTGGTGTTACTGATTAGGATACAATTTGACTGTATATATCTTCTACCAGTTTATGGCTTAATATAATTAAAAATCGTATCCAAAATAGGGCTAGAGAAGATTGCCTACCAAATTAGTTTTAATATCAATGGATTTAATAACTTTAGTTAATAATTACAAAGAAATATGTATAAAGAAGTAAATAAAGAGTTTGTAAATCAAGAAAGAATTGAGTTGCTCTTTAAAAAGTTTCAATTATAAGTATGTTTTTCATAAGCAAGTATTTAATTAATTTCAAAAATATGAAGTGCATTCTCTTTCTCCCTAACATCAATATGTCCACTTGTACTAGTTATTTATTATTATCATTTTCACCAATCCATTGTATAATGAAGGTTCGTCCATGTTTAATCCAATTATTCTGATCCTAACTTCTCTTCTCCACAGCATGCTAAAAAATCTTATTCTATCCATCTCTCTCTCATATTTTATTTATTTTTTGATCTTATATAATCTCCTGGACTCCAATTCAAACCTTCAACTGCCTGTTTATTATTATTTCTTTTAGCAATACATCTCATCCAGCTTTGTTTTAGTTCCTTAATTCTTTTAGTGTTACCTCCATGTTCATGCATTTATGTATATCATGCTTATTCATTCATTTTGTCAATACTTTATTGAGTCATCTGAAGTCTTTGCATTGGTATTCTGTTAAGTGTCCAATCTCTTGAGACAAAAGTACACACTTCCCTTCAATATCAAGTTATTTTTCCAAAAGCTCTCAATTTAAGTTTAACTCTATGATTAATTTCACCTTATGTTTTCATCTGTTTTAATACAGATAAAAGTAATTGTAGTTATTAATTTCTTCTCATTCATGTGTTATAAATCTTTATTTTGTTTTTTATGAGAGAAATCATTGAATGCTACTTTCATGAATATAAATATTTTTTTTTTTTTTGAGAAAGGTTATTGAACATTAAATCTAGTCTTTAAGCATTTATCCTTAATCTTATTTTTTTTAACTTTCACATCATTTATCTTTTTCATGTATGTGCGGTCATGTGTGTCAGTTGTGTGAGATAGAGTGGATAGCTGAAGATAGCATGAAAGACTGTGTTCAAATCCCCTATAATTACACCTAAACTCAAAATATATAAATCATATTCAAATATTACAGATTTAGCCTATATAATGCCCATCCCTCTTCTGTGTATTTAAATGGACAAGGTTCTATATATGAGAGGTCAGAGTGACTTAAGATCAATGTGCAATAATGTTGGAATCAATAAGGGGTTTGGGCATTTCATCATCATTTTCAATAATATTGATGTCTGAAGAGTAGGAGAATAGAATAGATTGAAGCCTGTCCATTTAAGTTTGAAGATTTCTTATCTTAATCATTTTATAAATATATATATATATTATTAATATTACAAATTGATGTCTGTATTTCTTTATAAATTTATAAATAAATATTAGAAAATACAGTACTTAAAAGTTTATAAAAATATATCTATAACCGTCACTTAGAAATGCTTTCAACTATCCTTGTAGTTTTTGTCAACTAATACTTTTAAAATGTCAGCTTTCATGTATATATGGTTTTGATTTTAATTATAGTAACGTAAAAATATTGGAAATTGAAAGAAATAATGATAAAAGAAAAATTAAGGAAGCGATGTTAATATATAAATAAATACAAGCAAGATTTAATTAATAGGCAAGCAGCAAACGTTAAGATCACGGAATTATGGGAAAGTTGATATCATGGAATTATGGGAAAGTTGACATTTTAAAAGTATTAGTTGACAAAAAATACAAGGACATTCATGACATAGATAGTTAAAAAAACTACAAGCATAGTTGAAAGCGCTTCTAAGTGATGGTTATGGATTTATTTTTATAAACTTTTAAGAACTGTATTTTCTAATATATATATATATGGGATTATATGGGATAATGATCTAGACAACTAGTAAATGCTGGTTCAGCATGAAATACATAATTTTCACATGTGTGCGGTCATATGTATCAGATGTATTAGATAGAGTGAATAGATGAAAGGAGTTTAAAAGTCTATGTTGAAATTCCTTATAATTGCTTTCATTTGATAACTCTCTCATATCCTAAAGATATAAAAGATTTACAAAAACTACCACATCATTGTAAAAATCTAGATGTCTTAAATAATCTCCATTTACTTTTACTCCTTTAGTTTCATTTTAATCCACAAAATAGCTCTTTTAAAACTGGTGTAAAAGATTTTGGATATATAGAATCTAAACTTTTCATAATGTTAATCTTTTTAGTATTAGCATATAATATAATCACAGCCATTGCATTTTGATAATAAAAATATATTCTTTATCTATATCAGTGGTGTGCAATCTGTGGGTCGTATCTCTCCAAGTGGTGACAGAAAAATTGTTGGGTGTTGTGAAAAGTTTGAAAAGTTCTCATGTTGGATAATAAAATTTTTAATTGAAAAAATAAATACCTAAACATTATTAAAAAGTACATGAAAAACTGCATAACTCATTATTGTGTATATAACTATTTTTGGGTTTAAACATTTATTTATATTCCAATGCACTTTGTATAAACAGCACATTATAATGACATTTCACTTATATTGTTCTCATGTCTCTTGTTCACTCTCAGGGTTTTGTTTTTGTGCTAGTATCCTTTCATTGATACATGTTATGTTTTCTAAAACTGGATAAAAAAGTTGTAATTGATATAAATCAACAGATCCATCAAGAACTAAGTATTCTTTGAAGTATTGTAGGAATGGATAAGAACTAATTATTATTACACATTTTTGATTAATATCCAGTTTCCAAATCAAAGATCCTATATAAAATCACATCTACTAATATATAATATAAAGAGATATGTTTGTATTTGGTAAAACAACTTTTATTATTACTATCCTTATATGCTTATAATAGATCACGTAAAATTTTAGGCTCAGTATGGGGATCACAAGTTTACAAAGGTCCCAATCACTGGATTATATGATTATAGAGATTCTTAGAGAATGAAATGTCTTCCAACAAATAATGGCAACTTACATTCAGAGTGCCTATCTATAGCTTTGCTCAATACTTATATCTGATTTTTTATGCTAACTACCACTTCTAAATCTTTACATTAGTTGATTAAAATCCATGGTTTTCTGGAGATGAAATATAACTAATTTAGTAAAGATTTTGTGTAAAACTGATAAAAGATGATAAATCAGTAATATTTTTATATCCTTTCTTAAAAACCAATTTTGGCATTTCGTATTTAACTTTGCCAACAATGTTTCTATGTTATTATCTCCTTTTAAAGATCATGTCCTAGACTTTTTCTTCTTTTCATAAATTTAATTGCATGTTCTTAGTTCTTTATTTATAATGTTGGGCAGTTCATAAAATATAATAACAATACAAGATACTTTTTTTTTTTTCATATATCATAGCATCGGTCAGGAGGCGAACCCACAATAATCTGCAACCAGCTACTTGATTGCAAGGTTGCTGCGATGACCTCACGGCTAACAATGCTCGACTACTTCGTTTTTTTGTTCTTTATTATTATACAATTTTTTATAGAATTCATCCACACATTTCGTGATGTCATCTCACTTTTTAGTAATGGTTTTTTTTTTTTATTGTAGAAATATCTTTCCAAACAATATTAAGATGTTTTATACTTTTCTTTTTTTATATTGGTCTATATCTTTCCTTTTTAATTTGCAATTCAAAATTTCCTATATCATCTTTAATCTTTTTTGTATCAGTTAACAAAACTCTAGGTATTGTTTTTTTTTCAATAGATCATTTTTAAAATAGTTCATATTCCTTTTTTTCTTCATATATTCTCATATCTCAGTAGAAAATTTACTGATGATGTGCAGCTTTTTTGTAGCATCTATCTTTTCTTATATTCTTGCATCATTTTATTAATTTCTCTCAACTCAAAATAATTTCAAAATTATTTACAAGTTAAAATTTAAATTACTTTGTTTGCCATAACAGTTTTTGTCTCTCTTTTGCATTAATATATATGTCTCACCAATTAATAATGACTTCCTGTGTTTAATCAATTAAAAACATTACAAACTTTAAATACATATTTTCTATTAGTCAAATCGTAACCCAATTCTTCACTATTTTCTTTTAAATGCTTCTAAATCCATTTCCATTTAGCATTTTTATCAGAAACAAGTTAATAGTTTTTATTTTTCTGCCAACTTCTTAAGTTTGTGACTCTCTCATTGTTACCACTGTAATCAAGTTCACCCACATCACATTCATCTTTCAATTATTTACCAATTCTAGCATCAAAATCTTCTCATAATAATATTTTAAATTATCAAAATATTTTGTACATTCATATAAAAATCTTTAGCTTTTCATCATAATGAGAACGTGTTGGGCATATATCTGAAGTATCTGCAATTGATGTCTTCCATTATTTTGAATAACTAATTCTGCCAGTTTATCTGATATACTATCAATATTTATAATGATATTATTCTTTTTATTTATAATGTATGTCATCCACTTATGGTTTCAACATTACTGCTTTTGCAGTAAAGCACATGGCCACTTTTTAAATCAATTCACTCATCACCTTCCAAAGTCCAACAATGGTTCATTGAATATTAAACAGTTCTTTTTCAATTTATGCAAGATTTCTTCAGTTGAAAGTGATCTGAAGTTGTAGATATCTAATCAAATGCTGATGTGAAATGGTAAGTTGGATCATATCCAGAAAATTCTTATCATCCTCTGCTTTGTCTACCAATATTTACTTTCACAGCTTCCTGGAATTAAGAATATAATTTAATTTTCTCTATAATGCTTATAAATATTTGTTTATAAAAATTAAGACATGATTTACACACGCATTAATCCTGTCTTCAAAATCCCCCAACTATTTCATTTTAAAACTATTGGGCAACTGAGAAAACAGAATATGGTATTTCTTGATCTTAAATATTGAGGTAAGGCTGAAGCAGGATGATGAGTAACCCATCCACATTCTTTTAGAAATTATGTGTAAAGTGGAGATTAGGTATTCATTTTCCTCAATTCCTTTAGGGTTTCAAAGAAATCAAAGGGTCTCTTTTCAATTTCTAGCATGTGTAAGTATGAATTTCTCTAATAAGTTTTATTTTCCTGATTCCAAAATATGTGTGTTTTTCAATCATGGGTAATATTTTTGTTTAACTTATGACTTGCCACAATTCTTACCAAAATCTTTCTCATTAAATGAAATCTGGAATTCACATGTCTTGTTGTAATAATCATCCAGAAAATATAATACACAATTTTCAAAGAGGTCCATAGTTTTCATCCTTACGACATTTTGTCTTTCTCAAGTAAAAAAAAATTAATCTTAGACAGTTCCTCAAGAAAAAAATATGAAATTTTTTAAATCCTTATAATGTCATAGAGATTATCCATACTCTTAGAACTATGTGGCTTGTTTGCTAGTCTGTAATTTTTGACAAGAAAAACATAATGTTCTTAAAAAAATTATAAAGAGTGTAATATAATACATGTTTATATGCTCTAAAATACTTACCTAGAAGTTCTAAGAGCAAAATTGAGGAGAACAATATTATTATTAGTTGTACACTATATTAAAATGATATAAAGCATATAAATTATACATTCATCTATACACCAACGTAATCATTTTCATTTGCTATGTATGAATCACAAGTCAGGAAATTTTTTTTCTCTTGTATATATGTTAATAAAAGTTTGTTTTAATATATATATAAGTATTTATTTGTGAGTTATAAATGAACTTTTTTTAAAAAAAAATTGTACATTCTTTTAAAAACAACGATCTATATTAATATATACACATGAAGAAACATAGTTCAGCTCCGGTTTATGTTTATTCCAACTTCCTAGAGTATTTCTGTTATATACAGTTCATTTATTCTTAAATCTGACATTTACTAAAAAATATTGTAATTAATTTTATATGCTGATAATATTTGTGCATTGCTTTTATCTCTCTATACAGTGTTTGTAATTTTGTAAAATCTATTTACTTGGCATTACAAGATTTCCTAACAGTTTTTTATGAATCATTATAATTTCAATATTATTCACTCGGGCAGGTTTATTGATTTAAGTAAGTGATTTTCCCTTAATGTTGTCACTTCTGCGTTATTTTTACTTTTTCAAAATAACAAATTTATTGATTATCAAATAAGTCTAATACAAATGTGTTAAATTTATTGCCAACCATAAAACAAAATAAACGTTGCAAGTAGTAAGAGCTATTTAAAGCAAGATTTACACCTTTACCAATTTTATACAAAGATATGCTTCTTATTTATTAATTTCTTTTCTCAGAGCTTCCAACTCCGGAATCTTCCGATATTTTTCATTGATCGTTAGAAGCTGAAAATAAATAAACAAATACATATAAAATAAAAGTTTTAAATAATATTCTTTTAGTGATTATGTACGTCAGTAGTAAAGTTAAGTCTTAAATAAAGTGTTACATTTTATTTACAAGTGTCAAATTTACTCCACCGACAACTTTAACACAATTCATTCTAGATAAATACATTAATGGTTATTCCTAATCATTTATTAAACTAGAAATTATACATATCCCAACTTAAAATTGTAAACTAGCTGAAATTAATATATCTGCTTTTTAAATTAACTACATAACCCATTGTAAGGCAAAACCTCTTGAGGCTTGCCAATGACCTGATTGTGAGGGTTGCAGTCTTTGAATAGTTTATTGTATGATAAGGACTCCTGCAACAATGTTTCATATAGTCAATCAATGAAGAAAAAAACAAGTATTAACTATGCATGCCAATTTTATTTTCTCATTCTTGTTTTACTCATTATCTAAATCAAATTAAATACACATTTACCAACCAGAGTTGAATGGTTAGTGGGAGTGAATGTGAGAAAACTAGATGAGAAAAAGTACTTGATTCAATTATTTTTATGACATCTATTTCTTAAAACAGATTAACTACTGGAAAGAGAAATTTTATAGAAACCTTATGAACTAGATGGCTTTATTAGGATATCCAATTTAATCATCAACTATCATTTTAAAACTATGGACTTCATGTTTTATATTCCTCCACAATCTCATAGTTCAGAGACTATTACATTCTATTTATGATTCTGATGAGCACAAAGCTTATGAATGTTACAGAATCTTTTTATGAAACTCTATTGAATCTAGGATGATAAAATCCAGATGATTTTACTAATGGTTCTAGAAAAATAAATGTTTGCAGTCTATTTGTAAAATCTTGGTTGAATGTTCAAAAAGAGGATATTGTGTGAGATGAGTCTTAGATGGTAAAACTATATCTTAAGTTATTGACAAGTCTGACCTACTTAAGAACTGTTTACACTTTCCTGAGAAATGGGTTCTCTTCTGATGTCTGAGAAGAAAAATTGCAAAAGAACAGCAAACATCTGCAAAGTATTGAGTATGCCAGTAACAATTATCAGATAGTATTTAGTGGGTATCCAGATGTTTAATGGAGTGAGATTTTTTGTAAGAAGCAACATAATATTCAACAGCAAAATATATGTTGTAAAATAGCTATCTACAAAATAAGTTCAAGTATTAAATAAATATAATCACTTAACCACTTTTTTTTTATGCTTAACACAATCTTTTGAAACAGTAGCAAAGTTGTTTCCCATTAAACAGCGCCACCTTGTGCAAGGTCTAATAAATAATAATGCTAGAGAGTGGAGTTCATTATAATACCTATTCAGTGCTTTCCAATCTAATATCCCAGATTAGTTTCTACCTTATAGCTTTCATTAATGATGAACATTGGAACTAAAAGCTCTACATCTGGACTTCTGGATCCAATGCACCACCTTTACATCAACCACCACATTAAATTTTTCTTAACTATGAGGTTGTGAGCCCCAAATATATAAAAACTTAACTGGTTTTATATTTGTAAAACTATACACACAAATTATCATGGATTTAAAACATTAAGGTGTTTTTAATTTGGGCTCATAATCTTATAATTAAGAAAAAGGTACAAGATGGCTGCTGGAGAGGTAGTGCTTTAAATATAAAGATCCACATGCACTTCTAACAGATACAAACATACAATAGATGAAATACATAAGCTAGAAATTAGCTTGAGAACATCAGATTAGAAAGTACTGGAAAAGGATTATAATGGGTATAATTTTCTAGCATCTATTAATTACTAGAGCTTGCACTAGGTGTCTCCACAGTATGAGAAATATCTTTGCTATTGTTTTATTTCAAATAAGGTAATAAGATTTCTAAAGAAGTTATTTTAATAAACAATTCTAGATTTAACCATAGACAAAAAAAAATAATTTAAGCTATATATATCCAAGATTAGTCCTAAGTAGCATGACATAAGATTGTGTCTTAGTTTTTTGTTGCAAAAAGTTATATTCTAATTACATCTTGTTCTTTTCTTGTTTAGATGAATATACCATTTTACTGGATTAAGAATTGAATTCATTTTTTTAAAAAATAAATATTTAAACATTTCATACCATTATTAAGAAACATTTTCTACTTTTAGAAAGGATCTTTTGTGATCATCAGCATAGATGAATTCTACATATTCTAGAATATTGTGAACAATAATATTATATGAAATGGGTATCAGAATCGAACCTTATTTCTCTATAATCTGGAATATTGTGGACAATAATATTATATGAAATGGGTGTCAGAATCAAACCTTGTTTCTCTCTACATATAACTTGCAGAACATACACAAATTTCCAAAATCTTGTTGAAATACCATTTTAATAGAATGTATGTTTTATTATAAAATAATGGTTGATTCACTGTGGAAAATATGTAAAAGATGGACTAAATAATAAATATGGCTAAAATAATGTTTAATGGTCTGTTAAGTCAACTTTCATAATGGAGTATCTGTATCAAAGCTTAACTGAGATAATTGGCAGATATGCAGAAAGTGACAGTGTTTCAAATTATGAAAGGTTGAATTAGGGGGTATTAGGAGATGTGCTTAATTGCATTACAATAAATGAGTTTGTAAGTGCTACCTATGTTCCAGAATTAAACATCCAGTACTTGTTAAGGGGAATGATTACTTTTAAGGCAAATAATCCTGCTGGAGGCAGGTGTAAAAACATTACTAGTGGTTTTTTTTTTTGTGTTGTACAAACATTGAGCTATATGATAAATTTATTTTAGTTCTATTATATAAATAAGTGTGTTGTGATATTTTGCCTTTTAAGTTGGCATGAGTCTCCCTGAAGTATTTGCTATTGCAGAGGGGGTAGGCAATGGAACTAGTTAAGCTTTGTTATCACTATTAATCTTGTTTTTAAAATTATTAATGATTGTGTTGAAGGAAAGAGGGTGTTGAAAACTGACATTAAAAAATTTATAAAGGTTAATTTTATGTGGATGTCAGTGATAAAAGGCATATTGATTCAGGTTTCAGATTAGAGGAGGAGTTGACATTTATGTCTATTGTAAACTTCCCTAATTTGATTGTTGAGCATGGGAAAAATAAACCGCTGATCTGTCTTTTAAGATTCCAGATTGTCATTGATGTCATCCATAAATTTCCACAGTTTAAAGTTTTTAAACAAGAAAGTTTTTAAACCTGTGACTTTATATTGGAAAGGAATTCATGAGGGTGTATATAAGTAACTTCTAATATTGATAGGCTTTACTGCCATTGAATGGTCAATGCAGAGAGTTTGTCTGGTTAAATTTAAATCAATGTATTTAACACACTGTTGATGACTTCATCATCATGTCTAAATCTCTGGGAATGGTTTAAAATTGTTAAATACCTTGAGAATCAAATGAAGAGGGGTACAGATAATGCCATCACCAAAATATCTGGGATAAATGATGCCACTGTCTATGGTCAAGAGGGATTCCATTGCATATGTTTTTTTTGATAAAGCAATGGCCAGACTATATATGACTAGCCCTATAGATCAATGTGGTTATAGAAAATATTTTATCCTGATATGCATTTATACTCTATAATACATCAGTAATGAATTAAGCTCTTTTTGGATGATGTTGATGGACCATATTGTACTGACTGAGCTGTAAATCTCAGTGACATCAAATGAAGCCATTCCATAGTCAGAATCTTTGAATTTATAATAACATTTATAAAATCAAATGTCGATTTGATTCTTAGGGTCCCAAGAACGAACTCAGATTGGATCCATTTTGTGATGAGCTTTACATTGAAGTAGCACCTTCAAAATCGATCATAAGCAAAGTACAATATCTGTGGAGAGGTACAAGTAGTTGAGGTGAGTGAAATGCCTCATTATTGTGTTTCCTTAAAATGTTGGAGATACATTTGTTCTTTAGATACTTGAAATTGTAGTCTGTTATGCACTTAAATTTTGGAGTGAATTTGGAACTGAATTTTCTTGTGGTAGATAAAATTCTGTATTAAAGCAAAGTGGTTGCTTTTATCTTCTTGGAGGCAAACGATGTTATTTTGCATGAGAAATATATTAAAATTATTGATTTGTTTGCTCTAGTGTCTGGATGAGGGAAGAACAAGACAATGAATGAGAATACAGTTGGAATCTTTTATTAACAAATCTTTGAGATTTTATCAAGGGCACACTTGACAAAAAAAGGAATAACACCTCCAGTCATATACTTTACAAATCTCCTTGCATTCACCTGTGAGTATTAACTTGAAATGCATAAGTGCAACTTATGCTTAGATCTTATCAATATATATGACATTTCTTGTTCATCATGCTAAAATCAGGGCTTGAATCTATTATGTGCCTCAGTTATATTATGCATTTCAAGCTAATTCTTATGGATATGTGTGAGGAAATTTGTAAAGTGCATAATCGGAGAGGTTAATCCTTCTTTATGATATTACATATATAGCTGTACTATATAAATAACATAATATTTATTTAAAAATGTATGTTTGAAAATAATTGTATATCTATGTATAATCTTAAGCCATTTATATAATAATTTACTAAGGCTGTAACCTTAGAAATAAGCGTCTGAAAAATACGAAGGTAGGGACCTCTATAGATCTTAAAAACACAAGCTTACGCTATGAAGAAAAGAGAGAATCCCTTCTTTACTTCAACCTACTTTTATATATAAATAGGTGAAGCTGAAGATTCGACTACGACAAATTATTACATAAAGGAAAATGTAGACATTAAAGGCATGATTTGAAGGGAAAAAATAGTAATAAATTCTCAAAAATTTCACAAAATTTTTTTATAATATAATAAATAAAGGCATGTGACTTTATTACCTAAGAGTTCATAAGAAGTTGAGCTACAGAACTGCAAATGCCAGAATCGATCCTGGGTCATCCTGACCCAAAGTCAGATGATCTACTAATTGCACCAAACAACACATGGCCTTATAATATTCACTGATTTTACACATTTTTCAATGCTTTTTATTTCAACTATCAAGCAGTCTTCCTCGGAGATATTTTGGCCCCAAGAAAAACTGCTAAAATCTGAGGAAACTTAAAATTTAATGCAATTGAGAATGTATAAAATATAATCAAATAAGTGAAGATAGCTGTATGATAGATAGTGCACCATTTGTTATGCTTGTGACTTATATTTAAAGCTTTGTGCAGCCAATCATTTTTTTTCAGTAGATGGACATTTAAGACAACTTTTAAAATTTTAGTTCAGGAAGATAAGCCATAGGCAATCTAAATGTTCATCCACTACAAAATGATATATAGATTTCAAACCATTCTTACAAAAATAAAACAGCCGTATATTAGAAGAAATTATCAGTTGAGCGGAATGCTGAATATAATATTGTTCTTTATTGTTTTTCTGTACAGAATTTTCTGGAGAATTTTAGCTTCAGAACAAGCTTCTTAAAGACTATTTCATATCATCACATACACAGACATGGGTTAGTTCAAGTGCCAATTTAAATTTAGTTTTTGTAGATTTAAATGTCGCCATTTTTATTTCCATACTAATACTATTATTAATAAAACCAGAAACACTTAAAGAAAAAAGAATAATATTATTCCTAACAATGTGTTCAATACCAACTTCTAAATGCATTTAAAAGGTTTGCATAATGCTTCAATTTTTCTAAAAGCATTTAACGCAAATTAGATATTCGAAATAGTCCAGCATATAATTACAAAAAGAAAGTATATGGCTTTGTTGCTTGGGAGTTCATAAGAAAGTTTAAGCACCATATCTGCAATGCTGGAATCGATCCTAGGATCTTCTGATCTCAAGTGCAATGCTCTATCTATTATGGCAAATTGCATAGGCATAAGAAAATGCTACTGGCTTTATTGCTCAAGTGTTTATAAAAAGTATGAGTGCCAGAATCGATCCTCGAACCTCCTGGGTTCTATGTCTGGCATTGCACCAACTGCATAAGGTTATATAATTACAAATAAATTGCACCATCACAAACATATGTATAAAATAATAACAACACTGAACGAAATGTAAAATTATACTTCCCAGGCATTTCTGGATAATTAATAAGTATTACGATAATTTCTTAAGTTGATTATATGTCTGTATATTTCTCTAGTTGGAAACGCATAAATATTTTCTATATATGTTGAAATTATTGAGTGGAAGTCTGATTTGCAAGGCGGCTGAGTGGTGTAATAGTTTACTTTGTCTTTATAGTAAGTATAGGGGATTTGAACTCAGATTTTCAAGCACCCTTCAACTATCCACACTATCTCATACAACTGATACACATGACCACACATTTTTAGAAAAGGTGGTCATGTGTATCAGTTGTATAGATAGTGTGGATTGTTGAAGGTGCTTGAAAATCTGAGTTCAAATTCTTTATACTTACAATTAAGCTCCCAGGTTTGTGAAGAGTGTCTGGTTTTCAAATATTTGATCTTTATAGTTTAAATTTAGACTATTTAAATTGGGATTTTAATATATCTTTGTTAATTAAATTTTATATTTCTTTTTGGTTGTATATAATTTTAGACAAGATAGTCACTGTTAAAAAAGCTATAAAAATTGGTCTGAAGTTGAATTGAATTACGAGTATTAGTGTGGGGTTAAAATTCATTGTACATTTTCCTAGACAATGCTATACATGGATGGAAATGGATAATTTGTGTATGTGTGTGGATGTATGTATGTAAATATTTGTTTTTATGTATTTTATTAGATATATTTAAATTCAAACGTAACCAACCAAACATTATGAATTATAAAATTTTATATTAGAAATAATATTATCGTTTTTAGTAAGAAAAACTCATTGAACTAAGCATAAACAAGACTCACTTTACTTTAAAACTATTCTAGAGATATCTATGATAACTTTGAGTAAGCAATAAACTTCAACTGCTGACAAAATTTCGAAAACACTCTCTGAATATTGATTTTTATCAATAACATTATATATATATATATATATATATATATATATTCATTCAGGAGTTCTCTTTATTTTTTAAATTATTCCAGCTCTGGACCTAGCATTCAAACACTTTGTAGTTTAAAACCAAGTGATGTCTTGTAAAGTTGTGGTCATCTGATGCTAGAAAAGCTTGAGGATTTGATTGATCTGTTATATCAACATACAACAAATACTCAAGCTTCTCATAGATGACGTGTGAGATAAAGTAATCAGAAGAGTACTCTGTACAATGAAGACAATATATTGCACGTATAGTGTACTGAATAGTATAACAATATGATTGTTAATGGAAATTCTTTCAACATATAAAAATGTATTCATTAATAAGAATGAAGTTAAAAGTCCGCAATTATAATTAAAAATTATATTCAGTATATAAAAATGTATATTTTAACAAAAAGGAAAGTAACAATATAATATCTATATTACAAGTGCAGCAACACATACTTCTATATAAGTGATTTAAAGATTTTAAAAGTTTCAACCGATTATATTTGTTTTATTAAAATAAAAACAGTAATCTAAAAAAAATTATGTTGGAAAAATATTTTCTTTTTTTTAGGTGTGTTGTGTTTATTGTGCCTGATACCACTGACTTCATATAGCATTTACTTGTATGCAACTATTAATGTAAACAGTTCAGTTATTATTCTAGATTTATCTATTATTTCCAGATGTACCACTTCAGCTTGCTTCGTGAGTAGGTGTAATTGACATTTTCAGTTGTACTCTGACAGCTTGCGTCATAGGTTCTAGCTGCTTCCAGTTCTAATGTAAATTTGTTTCACTGCTTTAAACATAGCGTGGAGACAACATGCATACTGCAATTCAGATCTGACAGTAAATTATGTTCTTCCCACCTCCAACTGGATCCCCATCCACAATGAAAGCAATTGGATTCATTGAGCATCATGACTCATTGACATGTTTCTACCATTGGATATATGCTATCAATATATCTATTGGTCCATGGTGATGAATGCTATATCCATTCAAGATAAAATTAAATTTGGACTAGTCTATTACTTAAAAATAAATTGAGATATAACATTCCCTCCATGGTTAAAATTAGCCCTGGACTCATTCAGATGTTTTTTGGCTTTAATCATATACTGTACAGTGTGTCATGATAGAGAGAAAAAAATATAACATAATAACTCAATACATGACAGAATACGTTCCTTCCCACATTCATCATCATCATCGTTTTCAACCATTATCTCTTCATTGCAGGATGAAGGGCTCTCCAAGTTCAATCCATCTTCTACATCCTCTAGTTTCTCTTCTCCACATTATATCAGCACACATCCAACTCATATACAATTTATTTCTAGATCTTTTACAATCTCTTGGAACCCAGTTTAGGATTCCAACTGTTCAACTATGATCATATCTTCTAGAAATATGTCCATCCCAACTCCACTTCAGTCTCTTAATTTTTCCAACAATGTCAGTAACAGTTGTTTGTTTTCTTACCCATATATTTTGTTTTTGATTTCTTCTTGTTACTTCCATGCTTCTTTGAGTGGTCTAAACACTCTGTATTGCTATTAAGTGTCCAAGTCTTAGATCCATAAGTAAGAACTGGTAAAACACATTTATTAAAAACCTTCCTTTTCAAACACATGACACATTTTTTTTAGTGCTAAGTTATTTCTACCAAAAACGCTGTAACTAAGTTTAATTGTATGATTAATTAAATCCATTATATTTATTTATATTAGTAGAATGCTAAACATTCTTACAGTTTTAGAAAAAATATAAGAATAGTGAAAGAGAAAACATAATTTTGGTTTTTAAAAAAAAACATTCTTTTCTCCTAAAATACAATCTACTTTATTAAAGCTGCTATGACTGGGAAAGGATAACTATATTCTTATTTAGGAAATCCTTAAATATAGCTCAATTATGTAATTTCCGGTTCATCAACTTCATTTAAGATCCCATCCAAAATTTGCTCAATTATAAATGCAATTGAAACACAAACACACTCTAGTATAAAAATATATTAGGGATTAGTATTTAGAAGAAAATAACTCTAAAAATAAATGTACTAAAATATCACTTCTCATAAGTTCACTCAAAGGCTTCCAAAAGCCGTCATCGTTACTCTAGTATAGAAACATTTCCAACAAGCATGAGTATATTTCTTATTTAAATTCTTTTTTGACAGTAATATTTTTAAAATTGTAATTTGCCATTTAAAGAAAAAACTAATTGTTTTTGTTAGGTTAATATCGTGTATTTCTTTTTGGTAGACCCAAAATAAAAATATTAAACATTTATTAAAATACCTTAATCACACTAAATTTTGTGTATCTTTTATTTTTCAATTTTATGTTTAGACAGATTTTTTTTACAAAATGTAAAAATTATGAAAAATACAAATAAAACTTAAGAAGTTTAATAGATGAATGGGTTTAAATATTAGGGAAATTGTTGAAAGAGCATTTAAGAAGTGAAAATGGTATTAAGAAGGTTCATATTCAAAAAAGAGGCATTTGACAAGGTGAAAATATTCTGTGACTCTTTGAAAACAGAATTAAGAAAAAAATTGACCCAATAAAATGCGTGAAGAGCATTGTTATAGAGATGTAATATATTGCATAAAAAAACTAGAAACAGATTGGAGACCATTGACAGATGGGTATATAGAAGAAAAAACTAATTGAGTGATGTAAATGTTTTAAATTTATAATATACATTTATATATTATTATAAGATTTTTTTTAAAATTGATAGTATAACATTTTATTATTTTATCTATTATTTATATTCATAAATATAGATTTCAATATCTATTTGAATATTAATTAGTTTTAAATCAAGGAAATCTTTATATATAAAAGAGAAATGGAATGTTCCAATGTCTCGATGTCTCATTTTAAAGAGAGATGAAATGTAACCCATGTTATAGTAATGCAAAAGCTACTTGGTAATATTATGAGAATAATGTGAGTGCTCACTTATGCATATATATATATATATATTAAAACAGGAAAAACTCACTGACGAAAGTCACAAACCAGAAACTAGTCTGGGGATATTAGATGAATAGGAACTAGATGGGCATTTTATGCACAAGCCTTCTGGCATCCATTGATTACTCTAGCTTGTGGCAATACATATAGTAAGTTTTGCCTGTTTTAACAACAGTTATACACAAGCATAAGAAGTGGTGGTCATGTGACATATATATATGTGTGTGTGTGGGTATATATATATATATATATGATGGGAAAAAAGAAGTGAGGAATGAAATATTCACATGTACAAAATTGTTATATAAATAAATAATATTTATTTTGTAAATATGTATAGATATATTCACTTAATTAATATTTTCTTTATTAGAAGAATATATTCCATTAGAAATCCATTTAGGTGATAATCCCGATAATTCTAGATAAAGTAAAAAGGGCATTATAGGAAAATGAAGCTGGTGGTATACAAATGTGATACATTTTTTGTACTTTACTCCCCTTTTGCTGTTGTGGCAAAAGAAGAAAAAAAAATAGCAAAAAAAGTCAAACTAAAAAAGAGTGTTTTGATTTGCCATTATTTAGATTTACTAGCTCATAAAGAAGTTATGAATATATTTATTTTATTAGGATATTTTTCAGATGTAGAGGGCTAGAAAGAAGAGAATAACACCGTGGTTTCTACCCAAAGCATATTTCCCAGTTCATCATACCAACTATCATAAGCTGCTAGGAAAGAAAAAACTGAACTATTCAGAAAAGTTGCCAAAAATGTTATTCAATGGAATAATAATACACTAACCCCAAGCATAACTGTGTTCAGCACTTGTTTTATTAGCAATAAGACTAAAATCATTAAGAAAAAAAGATATTTAAAAGAAGATGAGAGAATTCAAGAATTAATATGATAAGAAATTCTGAAAAAAAAAAATTCATTAGTTTTTTTTTTTTGAATATTTAAAAAGAAATAATGATCTATTAAAGAATAAAATTATTTAAATTGAAAATATTCAAGGAATAAATTATGCTTATATATATACAAATGAATGTATTACTATAAAGACTGTAAAAGTATTTTTTATATACAATAAGTGAGAGGCTTTAATAAAAGATGTGAAGTTTTGATTAAGATATCTGGCTTGATAAGTTTATGCAAGAAAAAAATCTACAAAAGAAGATTATATTTAATTTATTCACCTTTTATTGAATTAATAAATTATTTTATTATTTATTAATCTTGTTGTTTGTCATTTTATATTCATACTGAAAGTAAATATTGTTATAATATCTTTTTTTGTATATAAAATATGCTAATAAAAATATAGGCCACAGATATGATTCCGAGAAAGAAAAAAATTGCCCCAGAGTTCTGAGAACATCATCTTCGGATATATATTGTACTGACCATGGTTTCGTGCTTTGGCACTCCTCAGAGAGGTGTCAGGGTAGGTTCAGACACTAGATCTAGTGTCTGAACCTACCCTGACACCTCTCTGAGGAGTGCCAAAGCACGAAACCATGGTCATATATTGTACTGGGTTCGAACTGCCGATGATTCCACATACTCTACATGCTAGGTTTAGCTGGGTTTAAACCTTCTTTATCATAAATTTACAATCTTATATTATAAACATTACATGAATGAAATGGCATGTTCGAGCAGAGTGGAGAATATTATTGATAGCAGAGCTGTCAACAATACCCACGATCAGACCGAGCTATGCAACGCATAACACGATCACATTTCCAGATCATGGCCCACCTTGACTGCTAGATTCAAACCCCTACTATCCAAACACTTTATTTGTTTCAGAGTAAACCCCAGGTGCCAGCTAGTTTCTAAAACTAACATGTTTGGACAGTAGGCCCATAATCCAGTGCTCGAAAAATCCCTTAACTAGCTCAGTCTATTTTTAATTCAATAACAACTTATTCCTTAACTAGTGGCAAAAGAATTGACTGACAAAATTAAGCTTTAAGTTTAAAAGACAATTTATTTTAATTAACATTTATTATACTAATTTTAAATACTTTTATAAATCTTATTTAACTAACATAACGCTGGTATTTTTTATATAATGATCACGCACATTCTTAATTCACACACTATAATATCATATAACAAAGCATAAAATAATATTTGACATTTAAAACACACATATTAATAGTTCATCTATGTATGCTATAGAGTTCATATTTCTTGACTCTCGGAGGCTTCAACTAATGCGATGAATACTTTAGAAATGAGAATAAGGAAAATGTTATTACCTAGGATTTTTGAATGTGGACTTAAAACTTTGTTTTCTTCCTGGTTGCTGCTTCAAGTATAAATATTTCCAGCTGGCTGGGACTTTTTTTTGAGGAGTTTTATTATTATTCATTGGCACTATTTTTGAAGACAGTTAAATATTGATGGTGGATTTCAAGTTGTTATGCAAGCATTATCCTTTTCTGGGCAAGTTGGATGTTCACTGGACTCAGGCTAGAGAAAGTCGTATAATTCCAATGCCGATTAGTACTGCATTTTTGATTCTGTATACACTGATTGATTGACTGATTAAAGAACTCAGCTCAACTGCACAATCTAAATTGTAATCTCAACTGCACAATCTAAACTGTTATCTCAACTGATTGTCCGATAAAAAACTGGACTATTTATACTTAAGGCTTGTTGTCATTTTGATGTCCATCAGCAATATCTGTTGTCGAAATTCCTTCCTTGTTTTTAATTGCATTCCTCTCATAACTTTTTAATTAGGTGTTTTCATTTAGTAGCCACCACAAACTTATTGTTGTTGTTTTTTTGTTTATCTTAATAGCCATCGCAAAACTTGTTGTTTTATAGATTTTTAACTTAGTAGCCATCGCTGAGTGTTTTTAATTTTTTAACTTTCATTTATTTCATTTTTAAATATTTAATATGCATACATTTATTATATTTATAATTGCACATATATATTTATTAACAAGCTCACATTAATTCATCATTTATGCGCATGCGTATTTTAATCTAAACTCAACACTAGTTTTAAGATTACTTTTTTCTTTAACTTAAATAAAAAGAGATTTATATTTTTAAACTTTTAGCTTCAACTTTTTCTTTCTTTCTTTTTTCTAATCAATCATTTATAACTTTTATGAACAATATTTTTTTTAAACTAGCAACAATAATAAAAAGAATTCTTTACTTATTTGAAAATCAACTTCTTTTAATTTGACGTTTCTAAAGCAAACCCCCCCCCCTTCTAATTAATTAATTGTAACTTTTATTTAAAAAAAAACTCTTTGACTTTTAACTTTGCATTTCGAAAACAAACTGCAATAAAAAAAACTCTTAAACTTTTACATACTATTTTTCTTTCAACGAATAATTTTATTTTAATAATTTCTAGACAAAATTATTATATGTACCAACACAATATTGATACAATATATTGTAACGATCCGGAGAAAGGAGACTTCACGTAAACTGCACTACGGGGCGCCATCTAGGCATTTGAACCTAGAAAAATTTATAAAGTAGGCAGATACGTAAGTCAAAAAAAAAATATATATATTTTTTTTAAATTTTGATTCCGGTCATTAGCCCATGTCACTAGCTCAGTGGAATAGCAGAGATTTAATAAGATAATCTAAGAGCATATATATAAAAAAAGAATAAAATAAGCCACTGCCAGTAATTAACATACAAACATTTATTTATGCACATATATATAAGATTTAAAATTATTTTAGTATTAGTTTACATTTTAACATTTAACATTATTTTTAACTTTGATTTTGATTTTAATTTACCTTTAATTACTATTATATTCTAATTTTACATTTTAGTTAAGTTCGCACAGATGGGATTATAAAAGCTTGTTATAATAAGTTGCTATAGATCGGTTACATAGATTACACGGTTAAAAACATTCCAAAGTAAACATAAGCGATCAAAATATAAAATTATTGATTACTGACAATTGCAGAGGGAAATTTATATGTAACCCAATAGTATTCACCATAAGATACTTGCATTGTCACCAATAACTTAAAAGATATCCGAATAAATACATTTTAGATACTCACCGTAAGGTATCATTATTTATCGAATGTCTATATATTTTGATCAAATATGAAAACGCAAAACATAGTTAACCGATAAACAATCCATGCAAGCGTCTATAAACAACTTAAATTTAATGCATTTTTATTTAGGGTCAAGCATGAATACTACATAGATTTGCATTGAAATTAAAATATTCTATCCCTATTTAACCTTAGGCTAAAATTCACAGTCAAACTGGCATCAATCCATCTGATACATCGATGTATTCAATGTAATACGAAATATGGCAGCACCAAAAGAATTAAGAAAAGACATTGACTCTCAATCAGATAGGAATATTACATCTATCTAACGAGAAGAACAATAAAAAAAAAACTCCATAGAAAGGAACTGCGTTCTCCGTCTTATAATTCTTTCCATAGGCAAATGGGTGAGTGCGGCGTATATATAAACGATTCTGCCCGTAGCGAATCTCCGATTACATCTACTAACTACATCAATATATCCAATCCATTGACCCAATCTAACAACAACATAAATAACCTAAGATTACCCTCCCCTAATATAACTTTACGAATCTATACAGCCATTCACGCCCGACTTAAGTTTAACATTTTTATAATTAATTTAACGGAAAACAAAAATCATAATAAAACTTAAAAGAACAAAAAATAAATAAATGGAAATAATTTTACAAAATAAATACATTAAATAAAATTATAACTAATTAATAAATAGTATCGGTCAGATAGAATAATATTGCAATTATTTAAATCTGGAAAGTTTTAATTTACTGTTCATAAATTTTAAAGTTCTTACGGTTATTTAAATAGTTCATCTTCATATATTCCTTGCCATTTGAACGTGAATTCCCATGTCGTCCGAAGATTGGTATCCTGTTGGCCAATTTATTTATCCATCCGGAGATTTTTTTAGTGTAGTTGGTCCTCAATGTAGAAACGATGGCTCATTTTTCTTCCTTTCTTAGCAGAACTGAAGGGATTGAAGCTGTGCGTCTTTTTCAATCCCCTCAGCACTAACACCTAGCTGTTACATCGTAATAATCATCAATAACTAGTCACTAATTAATAATTTCCAAATTTTCCTTTTATACGTATTCGAAGGATTGACTTAACATTACGTCACCGATGCGATGGTCCTTTCGCTGCGGTCCGATTCCATAGGGATTTCTTCTTATTTGCTAACAGTTTCTATTGTTTTCTTATCTGACCGGTGTTTTTACATTTAAATGCCGAAGGCTGGTTTACATTTAACTAATTAACAATCATTTCCATTTCTGATTAATTAACCTGTTTTCCAAATCAAAAATATGTTTAAAGATAAATTTAAAGATATAATTTTATCTCCAAATCTTTTTAAAATTTAGTTTTAAAATACTTTTTCTTTAATAAATTTTTATTTTAATAATTTTTCATTATCTGTGCGATTTAATATATAAGAGTTTAAGATGATATTTAATTTCCATTTTTAATTCTTAAAGAAAATTTTTAAATGCGAACTTTTTAATTTACTTTCATGTTTAATAAATTTAAAAAAAAAAAAAAAACAATGTAACGAACGTCTATGCTCGTTACATATCAGTAAAGTTACTTAAAAAAAAATGATCAAAAAAAAAAATATTTTACTTAGGGTTAGTAATTACGGTACACGATTGACGAAGACATTTACAAAACATCCGGTTAATAATTTTACAAAAAGACTATATACAAAAAGAAAAAGAAAATGTTGACTATCGCTTACCTAAGGACCATTTACGTTTACACCTCCTCCCCCTGAGAATTCTATTTTATTTTATACATTTTATTTTTACTCACGGCATGACAAGCAAATTATTTAAATTATTTAGGAAGGTTGCATTGAAGTAAATATATTTTGAAAGATAATGTGTTTATGCGTGTATATTTGCAGCACAATTATAAATACCACCAACTTATTTATGACTGATTAAAATGCTTAAATAGGGTTACACTGAAGTAATTCCCAAAGGTACTCATTGTAAGGCACCACATTTCGATCATAAACTTACGGGGCTGTGCGCCTATACACGTTAAAGCGTAATATATATCAACAACAAAAAAAAATATATTTATTTCAACCTTTTGACTTTTTTTTTTTTTAACAAAAATTAGTTTTAAAATTTTTTATATCTTTCCGTTGGGGCCATTGTAACGATCTGGAGAAAGGAGACTTCACGTAAACTGCACTACGGGGCGCCATCTAGGCATTTGAACCTAGAAAAATTTATAAAGTAGGCAGATACGTAAGTCAAAAAAAATATATATATATATTTTTTTTAAATTTTGATTCCGGTCGTTAGCCCATGTCACTAGCTCAGTGGAATAGCAGAGATTTAATAAGATAATCTAAGAGCATATATATAAAAAAAGAATAAAATAAGCCACTGCCAGTAATTAACATACAAACATTTATTTATGCACATATATATAAGATTTAAAATTATTTTAGTATTAGTTTACATTTTAACATTTAACATTATTTTTAACTTTGATTTTGATTTTAATTTACCTTTAATTACTATTATATTCTAATTTTACATTTTAATTAAGTTCGCACAGATGGGATTATAAAAGCTTGTTATAATAAGTTGCTATAGATCGGTTACATAGATTACACGGTTAAAAACATTCCAAAGTAAACATAAGCGATCAAAATATAAAATTATTGATTACTGACAATTGCGGAGGGAAATTTATATGTAACCCAATAGTATTCACCATAAGATACTTGCATTGTCACCAATAACTTAAAAGACATCCGAATAAATACATTTTAGATACTCACCGTAAGGTATCATTATTTATCGAATGTCTATATATTTTGATCAAATATGAAAACGCAAAACATAGTTAACCGATAAACAATCCATGCAAGCGTCTATAAACAACTTAAATTTAATGCATTTTTATTTAGGGTCGAGCATGAATACTACATAGATTTGCATTGAAATTAAAATATTCTATCCCTATTTAACCTTAGGCTAAAATTCGCAGTCAAACTGGCATCAATCCATCTGATACATCGATGTATTCAATGTAATACAAAATACGGCAGCACCAAAAGAATTAAGAAAAGACATTGACTCTCAATCAGATAGGAATATTACATCTATCTAACGAGAAGAACAATAAAAAAAAACTCCATAGAAAGGAACTGCGTTCTCCGTCTTATAATTCCTTCCATAGGCAAACGGGTGAGTGCGGCGTATATATAAACGATTCTGCCCGTAGCGAATCTCCGATTACATCTACTAACTACATCAATATATCCAATCCATTGACCCAATCTAACAACGACATAAATAACCTAAGATTACCCTCCCCTAATATAACTTTACGAATCTATACAGCCATTCACGCCCAACTTAAGTTTAACATTTTTATAATTAATTTAACGGAAAACAAAAATCATAATAAAACTTAAAAGAACAAAAAATAAATAAATGGAAATGATTTTACAAAATAAATACATTAAATAAAATTATAACTAATTAATAAATAGTATCGGTCAGATAGAATAATATTGCAATTATTTAAATCTGGAAAGTTTTAATTTACTGTTCATAAATTTTAAAGTTCTTACGGTTATTTAAATAGTTCATCTTCATATATTCCTTGCCGTTTGAACGTGAATTCCCACGTCGTCCGAAGATTGGTATCCTGTTGGCCGATTTATTTATCCATCCGGAGATTTTTTTAGTGTAGTTGGTCCTCAATGTAGAAACGATGGCTCATTTTTCTTCCTTTCTTAGCAGAACTGAAGGGATTGAAGCTGTGCGTCTTTTTCAATCCCCTCAGCACTAACACCTAGCTGTTACATCGTAATAATCATCAATAACTAGTCACTAATTAATAATTTCCAAATTTTCCTTTTATACGTATTCGAAGGATTGACTTAACATTACGTCACCGATGCGATGGTCCTTTCGCTGCGGTCCGATTCCATAGGGATTTCTTCTTATTTGCTAACAGTTTCTATTGTTTTCTTATCTGACCGGTGTTTTTACATTTAAATGCCGAAGGCTGGTTTACATTTAACTAATTAACAATCATTTCCATTTCTGATTAATTAACCTGTTTTCCAAATCAAAAATATGTTTAAAGATAAATTTAAAGATATAATTTTATCTCCAAATCTTTTTAAAATTTAGTTTTAAAATACTTTTTCTTTAATAAATTTTTATTTTAATAATTTTTCATTATCTGTGCGATTTAATATATAAGAGTTTAAGATGATATTTAATTTCCATTTTTAATTCTTAAAGAAAATTTTTAAATGCAAACTTTTTAATTTACTTTCATGTTTAATAAATTTAAAAAAAAAAAAAAAACAATGTAACGAACGTCTATGCTCGTTACAATATATATAAAATCAATGCTCATAATAAATGTGTTTATTTTGATGTTTATTGATTTAGTTACAGTTTTTATTCATTTTATCTTAGAGAAAGTTTTGTTTGACTTTTTTTTTTTTGAGTACACTTTTTATTTGAAAAGAATACATATTTTAGGTCACACCGCATTTTCCAATAATATAATAATTAATATATAATAATACATTACAATTTACTAAATTTTTCTTTGCATAATATCTCATAAACTGTTTTTTCTGATTGATGTTTATTTGAGTATACTTTTTACTTGAAAAGAATACACATTTTAGGTCACACCCTATTTTCAATAATATAATTATTAATATATAATAATATAATACATTACAATTTATTAAAGTTCTATTTGCGTAATATCTTGTAAAAACTATTCATCTTATTTCCCCCCCACTAAAACCAACCATATTTCTATCAGATACCTGCATGGAAGAACAACCAAACATTTCTAGCAGATATCCTGATATGGAAGGACAGGATCTGTGTCAGCTAGTATAAAAAATGGAAATTACAAATCACATTGTTTTTGTAATTTTTACATTGAAAAATTAATTCAGGTAAGTCATATTATATATCATTTTTTTTAGCATTTTATGACAAATGGGTTGAAGCTGTCTATAAAATTGTCATTTTAACATATAACTTTCAAAATTTAGAATTTGTGAACCAATGTAAAAATAAACATGTTTAAAAGTGTTAAAAATATTTTTTTTAATTTTTTTTTGATGTAATGACTATTTTATCAGCTTTATTACATTCTTTCATATTTTCTCTTTCTAACAATCTATATATTTTTATATTTATTGTACTCAAACAGAAGATATGGTATAAATTATATTTGTTATAATTTTTTTAAAAATTCAAAATAGTGGTCTGACAGCCTAAGAGTTAAATCTGAAAGTTTTGTGACGATTTTGCATTAAATGTTTTCAATTGTAATGATATATAAATATGTCATTACATTAAATTGAAATAAAATCTTTTAAGTTCGCAAATAAAAATAAATGTATTAAAAAAAACAAAAAACTAAACTCTAAAATTAAAATGTTTGTTAAACGTATAACATATATATTATATTTGCACAGATGCAAAACTTTAAAAAAATTTTTTTATAAATAAAAAAAGTATTTGAACGTACTTTTTTGATAAAAAAAATAAAAGATTTAAATATAGAAATATTTTAATAAAGAAATAACGTAAGTTAAAATAAAAACAGGTATTAATTAATTCCTGTAATCTGTAAATGGAAATGATTGTTTATTAATTATCCAAAAGCTGTGTAATTAAAAGGTCAGATGAAAAGTTAGATAAGAGAATAAAGAGAAATTAGCTTGACCAATGGAAGCACCAAGCCTCAGCTCGGACCTGAATGAAAAGGATGGATTAGTGATGTTTTGTTGGTTGAATCTGTGTGGATACTATAAAAGAAGAAATACAGTTTTCCTGACAGTTTTTCTGGCTTGTTTTTGAGGGTCGTGATAGGATGCACATATCACACTCTCTCTCTATTTTAAAAATGAACTGACTGTGATACCAAAATGAACCAACTAATGCTACCTCTGGAATATCTGACCGGGTTTTCAAATAAGGACTCCGTGAAAATTTACATCAAGAGCAGTGATTCTTCTACTGTAAGCTAAAAATAATTAAGAACTTTCGTTCAAGCTTATGAACTTCTATCTGACTTTTAAGTTTAAAATCAATTGATAATGTTTAATTTTATATGTTTTGCTTTTGAAAAAAAAAATCATTTCCATTTTATTATTTTTTATTTGTATTAATACTTATCGTATAAATTATTTAAATGCATGAAATTTAAAGTTGGGTATAGACATTGCATGGATTTGTTAACGGTTAATTGTGTTGCTGTTTCATAATTGATTGGAATATATAAGTCATCATGTCACTGCGGCATCTTATGATGAATGCTATTGGGTTTTCTTGTATTCCCTATGCAATTGACATTATCAATGACTTTGTATTTTGATCGGTTATGTTTATTTTGGAATGTTTTTAACCATGGAATCTGTGCAGCCAATCTATACTCAACATTTTAAAACAAATTTTATAAAATTCATCTGTGTGAACATAATAAATGTTAAATTTAAGTTGGGCGTGAATGGCTGTATAGATTTGTAAAGTTATATATAGTTTAAGGGAGGGTAATCTTAGGTTATTCGTTTCATAGTTGAATTAGCTCAATGGATTGGATATATTTGTGTAATTAGTAGATGTAGTATGAGATCCACTACAGGCAGGATTGCATATATATGACACACACCTTCTGATTGCCTATGGGTGGGTTTGTAAGTCGGCAAAGGACCGCAGTTCATTCCTATGGAGTTTTTTGTTTATTGTTCTACTCGCCAACAGATGTAGCATTCCTGTTGGTGGAGAGACAATGTCTTCTCTAATTCTACTTACTGTTCAGATGTACATTCCTGACAGTATAGTATTTTGTGTTGTCGTATTTTCATGCTACATTGAATACATAAATGTATCAGATGGATTGGTGCTGGTTTGACTGCGAACTTTTTGGCTTAAGGTGAAATAAGGGATAGAACATTTTTCTTTTCAAATACAATCTATATAGTCTATTCATACTCGACTCACTAAATAAATATTAAACTCATTATTGCAATCTAGTTAAATGTAAATTTAAAGATTAATATAAAAATCTAAAATGTTAAACTTATTCCTTAAATTAGAATGATTTTATATGTGTGTAAATAAATATTTTTATGTGTTAATTTATGGCAGTGGCTTTTATTTTTTTATATTTAAGATATAAAGTTATATTTTATAATCTCTGCTGTTCCACTGAGCTAGTGACTTGGGCTAACGATCTGAATATTTAAATAAAGTGGAATCTTAACAGCACGTATCTGCCTAATTTATAAATTTTTCTAGGCTCAAATGCCTAGATGGCGCCCGTGTAGTGCAGATTGCGGTTAGATTCGATCTTCCCTTTCATTTTGATTGTTATACAATGTAGTACTAGTTATTCCACACCTTGTTCATAGATTGAAGCTATAATTAAAAAAATATAAAAATTCTAATTTCCAACTGTCAATATGCAATTTTTGTTGAACATTTTTGCATTATGTTACTAAAACAAAAATTATGATTCTTTTCTAAAGCCATTTCTTAATTTAATAAACATATTCTATAATTTAAAAAATAGCAATTAATTTTGTTGTTAAAAAATGATTTTTTTTATTACTTTAAATATTTATAAAGTAATTTTTAATAGTAAATATGTAAAAAATAACAATTTTATTTTAATAAAACTCAAACTGAACGATATATATATATATATAATTAGTTTCACAATTTGAATCTCAATTTAATTATATTTAATCAAATATAAAAAGTTTATTTTTATTCAACTTTCTAACTGATTTAGAATAACTTTTTTTGCTTTTTTAATAAGAATACAAATATTTTAAAAATGGTTAATTCCATAGCTAAGTAATATGCCTTTGTATCAATAATTTTAATGTTTGTAAACTTATAAATGTCCTCAATCTCTAAAAATTAATTCGAGTGTCAAATTTTTTCAAAGCCAGTAAATACCAATTTAATATTTTTCTTTTTTAAATGTAGAATTAAAAATAAACTATAAATAATACTCCATACAATTCTTTGCATGAAAATTAATAGATAACTTATTAAAACAAATAATCCTATTCACAACAAATATAAGTTCTAGTTAATATTATCAACCTGATGGATATATTTCACTTGTTCATTGAAACACATGATATATGTATTGGATTGTAAAGTAATGAATGTATATGTTGAAGCTATAAATATTGATATACATATTTGTGTGTCACCTGTTGCTAATTAGACAATCATTAGCACGGTTTGAACACAACTTATCTATGTAATTGGCACCAGTATCTAGCCATAGGCGATAACATCTATACATATACATAGGTAAACAAATGTGGATGAATCTCTACTGAAATTTAAATATTTTATGGGAAATTAAATAGACATCTGTTTTGATAAATTATGAAAAAAAATGTTTTTTTTTTTGCCAATTTAATTTGTGTATGTATATATGTATGGAACAAATCAATAATCCTAAATATATTCTAAATAAATTTTATTAGTAATTTATATAAAGCAAAATAGATCTTTATAAGTCACAATGTAATTCTTAAATCTGGTGGTATGGCAGGTCGGTGTCTCATTAAAAAAAAATGTATAAAATTTTATAGGAACAAAAGTTTATTTAATTAAATTTCACTTTGCTGATTGATCAGTTTTCCATTACCATATATGGAAATGTGGGTCAATTTAACATCTTCAAATGAATGTATTGAGTTTGAGACAATGGCTGGTGAGAATTCAGTCCGATTTAATATCTAGAAAAAAATGTACTGGAAACAAAAGATCATGACCGATAACAGCATTTTTTAGATATTTACATTATGTATAAATATTTGAAAATTTTGGCTAACAGGGTTAAGTTTTGTTTAAATTTTCTGTTAGAGAGCTAACATAATCCATACTAATTTATTTGTGAAATAAATTATATCAGGGTAAAGGAAATGACCATTAGCTTTCGCATGCCTCTGGGACTCTCATCTTCCGGCTCATGATACTGAACCCTAAGCAACTGGGCCCAAATTAAGTGAACTGTTTGAAGAAAATACTTTCCTGAATGTGAACTTTAATTATTGACTAATGTCTGTTTCCACCAAAATCAGTATATGATCATGATCCATCGACCACCTGCTTCACGTCAACAAGTTGGCCAAGGTAAATTTTTGCATTGCCATCCACAAGTGATCTCTTTATTAACATAACATTTTAATTTAAAACTATATTTGTAAGCTTTTTATTGTTTATTTCTTTAAAGCTATTCTGTAAAATGTTAAATAATGTCTATACAATTTAATTTAAAGCTGTATTAATTTCGTGTTAAATTTGGTGTGGCAATCTAGATTGAAATTTAGTTGTTATTTTGAACTATTCTTAATATGCCAAGTTGGTATTCAACCTAGCAAGTAAGATTAAATTCTACTGCTCATGGTTTTCTACTATTAAATTGTTGAAGACATAAATTTTGCTTGGAAGCTAATTATCCTAAAATTTCTTGGTTTGATACCAATTATTTCATATAATATTGTATGGAGAGATGTATGTTAGGAGTAACAAGAAGAGATTGAAAATGCAATGTATGGGTAAGAGAACAAACAGGTGTTACTGACCTCATTGAAAAAATTAAAAGATTGAAGTGGAGTTGGGCTGGACATATTGCTAGAAGAGATGATAATAGATGGACAATTGAAATTTTAAACTGGATTCCAAGAGATTGTAAAAGACCCAGAAAGAGACCACATGTGAGATGGATGGATGAAATAAGAAAGTGTGTAGGGGTGATGTAGAGAAGAGAAGCTAAAGATCGGAGAAGATGGATTAAACTTGGAGAGACCTTCATCCTGCAGTGGATTGATAATGGTTGATAATGATGATGACTATTTAAATGACAGGTGAAGCTTTAATGCCTGTAATCAGCTATCCTTGCTAACAATAACTTAAATCCTTACATAATCATTGAAATATGTTTTGCCAATTAATTTAAGTAAAATCTACCAGAAATGAGTTTAATATTCAAGGTATTATCAGCATGTGGGTAATTTGTAATTTTATTTTATATAATTAATATGTCAAATTGTATGTGTATTGATCATTATTGAAATGTAGGGAGATAGTTTAGAAGTGCGAGAGAGAGCAATTTATTTCCATTAGTCTTAAGATTCTGATCCATTTTATATTTTATTTGGCATTGGTTAACTGCCTGGGAATGGTTTGCATTTACGCATTCCATTGTGTCAGATATTATATTATTTTTAACAGGTATTAATTATTTTGTCATAGTCATTAGTACACAAATTATACATATGTTACAGGGGATACGAAGGTATTGTTATAATTTTAATTCATTGATATTCTTGCATTGACATGCACCTTGGAATCTTCGGAATACTTTGAATCATTCCCCATTCTCCCTCATGGTAGATGTTTTTTCTACTGGGGATCTATTTTATGCACTTCCAATGGATAAATGTATGGGAAAATATGGATAAACTGTCCTAACACAGTAGCGTGTGTAACTATTTTCAGAGATATGTTCCTGGCTGTCATGCAGCCATATTCTTATTCTTGTGCAAATCTGACAAAGCCACCCAGAGTGTCTTAAATGACCTCATTCATATAGGTGATTATAAATTATAATGTAATATCACCTTGAGTAGTATTGATTTATTCATTATTTTATTGATAAACCTGTAATGCTATGTGTAAGATATAATTGCATGCCTTTCACTAACCATTCTATTTAGTTATTTAAGTCCAATTATGTAATTACAGTTTTGTTTAGGCTGAACCATCTTATCTTGTTCCTGACCATTTGGGGTGATCTCTCAAATGTAGTAGAAATATGATCATGCACACTCTTAAAATCACACATCATCAATTATTACTTATAAGTATAAAGTCGTAATAAAATCTGTTTTTCGTAAATTTATGTTATTTTGATGAGAGTTAAGCTATGAGTTATTGTTGTTTATCTGAGTCATTTATTCCACAACCATGGAGTATTAACCACATCAACCAAATTTCATGTACTAACCATGCAATTATGTATTAAACCCAATATTTATTTATGTAACATCCAAATGATCTATTTAAGTAATCTGCTGAGAAGCACAATGGGCATACACACATATACATATTTTGTTTCATTTATAATTATCAAACTACTGTGTATAATAGTTTAATAAATTTATGTTATATAATTTATCTCATAGTATTTTGCTATGCCTTACCCTAATCTCTATAATTTATTATTAGATTTAAATATATTACACCCCCTAATTAAGAAATCTTATTAATTATTATCAATTAGACCCCTGTTTATTTCACATTGCTCCGGATATTGTTATTGTTATGATTATTAATTAACATTAGGCAATAATCTGTACTGCTGTTTAATTCATTGATAAGCCATAAATAACTTATTATTATCATTATGTCAATGGTTAAGAAATTATTAATTAGGCAATTATCTGACTATTGCTTGATAATTTATCATTCTTTATAATGGCCAAACCATAATTATAGTCAGAACATTTTTTAATTGTTATATTTCTTTGTGATTATTGGTCAATCATCTTAGTATCATTGATTTGAAATCTCACTTCCTCTTCCTGTTCTCACTGCTGAGACTGGAGTAATGTAAAGTTTGTTAGTATCCTCAAAAGCATTGCTCATATAGTCATAGACCTTGGAACACAGGCAAATAGGTTAGTATTTAGTATTGTTCTACACCCGTGTATCTCACAAGTACCCCACTGCGGTACTTTTGCTTGGATTCTAGATCATGTTGAATGAACCTATGATTTTGACTGGTCCAATATAAATATATATTTTTGTACATGAATAAATATGGATGATTGTGCATGAAAAAATGGCATCTCTTTAAAATAAAACCTAAGACATCTTTTGGAACAAAAATTAATATAAGGCCTGGTCTTATTTTCAGAGAAACATGGTAGCACCCATGTATCAACAACCGCAATGAATAGAATGATATTTTGTATTTCTTGAGTACTGATTGTGTTAAGCTTTCATTTATTGATGTTTCATTTAAAATTAAATGGTTATTAAAAATGGACTCTACTTTTATCATCTATACCTTTAGTATTAATTTGAGAAGGATTTGTACCCTATGTAAATCAGGATTATAGACAAATTTATGCTTCAACAATATCAAAATGAATGCTTAAAGTCATTAGAGTTCAAGAGTTAGATGAAAACACTCTAATCTTTTTTGTCAAGCATAGGTGGCTGAGTGGTTAGCACGGCTGCCTTACAGAGCAGTTGTCCCGGGGTTCGCTTCCTGGCTGATGCTTTGACACATAAAAAAACCTCTAATCTTTCCAATTATTTATGCATGGCCTATAACACATATATAAGAATATTTATTTTAATCTGAAACAACTACAACATTGTTTATACAGAGTAAATGCTACAGCAGTATATAATACCACACTTAAAAAGTAGTATTTTATAATGTAATTAAGGTTCCAAATTTAATTTTTATTATAAATATTACTAACAATAAGAATTATAACAAACGACTAAACATCACATGATAACCATTCTTTATGTTTACATAAGCTGTTTACACAGAGGCAAAACTCTCCATACAGTAGCACCACTTAGTGCAAGCCAGAGTAATCAATGGATGCAGAAAAGTTTGTGCATAAAATCCCTATCTAGTGCCCATTTATCCAATGTTACTCTTTCTTGACATGAATGGTACCACTGTGTGGAGAGTTTCACCTTTATGTAAGAATTATAATATTGAATAAAAGCAATATAACCATATATTACAAAAAATGAAAAATATAATTATTTTCCTATAGAATATAATTGATACTTCATCTAACTAGGATTGGTTAATTGCTATTTTTGGAAAAATTACAACAGTAATACTATAGGGAATCTCCAGCTAATAGATCTATGAGACTCACCCAGACTCCTATATTTATAAAAATGCTAAAGAAGATCAGCAATATGAGTCAATATTCCTGGATCAAGAGCTATAGTACACATTTCCCCTTCTGACATTAAGACCATCTGCATAGGGAGGGATGATTGTAAGAGAAAGGTCAAGTGGACATGGATTATTGCAAGAGACCCAAATTCAATCAACAGGACAAAGACATATAAAAATTGTAGGCAGTATAACATGTTGCTTTTTGCTGTTAAGGATTAACATTTATTTTACTAACCTTGTATATTTTCATTAATGACAGATTCATAGTTATTAAAGTATATACTCTGTTACTGAGGATAGAGGTTCAATCTACTGTATATATTTACATATGTAATATATGAAATCATAATATGAATATATATTGTAATGGTATACATATATGCCATTACATCACTTTCAAATAAAAGTGAAAAAATATATAAAATCACCCTCAAGTAGATATATATATATATATAAATTTAATAATTTTATTTAAATTAATATATATAATACACAGATGGCAAACTAATGTAATTATTTAAAGTTAAAAATCTAAAAACAATATTGTTTTAATATAAAAGAAACAACAATCAAAGGAAAATAAAGGAAGCCATGTTAATATATAAATATAAGCAAGACTTAATAAACAGACAGGCAGAAAACAAAAATCATGGAATTGTGGGAAGGTTAACTTTTGAAAGTGTTAGTTGACAAAGACTATGAAGATAGTTGAAAGCGCTCCTAAGTGGAGAATTTTTTTTTTAGAGTTGTACTTTACATATGTATATATTATTCATTGGTAGGTAGACAAGTCTATGGAAATATTATTATCCATTTAATAAAATAATTGAATGACTTCATTGTTTAAGTGTTCATTAAAAGTTTGAGTGCTAAGGGCTGTCAAAAGTGAAATCGATCCAAGGCCCTTCCACTCTTGAGCTCGATATTTTACTATTTCAACAAACCAGGCAGGATATTGTCTATTTATATTATTATTTTTCTCAATTTTTTAACCTACTTTAAACAAAGACTATATCATATACATGTATAAACATGGAAAAATATAGTGAGAAAAATATATATTTAAATAGAATATAAAAATAAAATTACTTTTTGAGGTTTCTCCACATCTACTCTCTCCCAAGGTGGAAGCTTATGGCTTTTATTCACACTAAAAAATACAAAATGGCATATAACATTCAGTAAAATGTCTATAAAGCAACATAAGGACATCAATACTAAAAGAATTTAAAAAAGGATTATAAATAGTAATTGTAATAAAACAGTTGTGATATATATTAACATCTATGATAGCATTTTTTTATATATTTTGATTTGGATAAAGTCTACTAAATGATTAAAAGAAATTTTAAAAATGACAGACGATCTATATTATAATCAATTTATTCATAGTCTGGTGCAAAAAACACATGTTAACATTCATAAATTAGATTATATAGGTGGGATTCGAACTCAGATTTTCACACGACCCACTACTCTCAGTGCCATCTCATATTGCTGACCCACCTGATCACACACATGTTGAAAAGATAAATAATCACCAATATACGTATTTCATGCTAAACCAGCAATCATCAGTTGGGCCAGATTACTATCCTCACACACATATGTAATCAGTGCTCAGCTTTATATTAAGATAGCCAATCCTCATACTTTAATGGACAGGCTTCAAACTATTCCAACTCACAACTCTTCAGCCTTCCATTTCATTGAAAATCTGATGGTGGAATGTTCAAAGCCCTTGTTAGTGCCAAGGTTGTCATCCTACCCATGTTGACTATTAATCATTCTGTATAAATTAGATTAGTAACTTAAAGTGCATTTACTTTTAAAATCATAAAATATAAAATTGATAATCACTGCTTAATTAAAACTTAAGTGATCATTAACGATAGTTAAACTTTAAAATAATGAAAGATTGTTTAAATTTTCGATTTAATGACTAAAGAGATACCAAACAATAACTCTTATGCCAAGCATTGGTGGCCTAGTGGTTAGCATAGCTGCCTTCTAAGCAGCTGGCCTGGAGTTTGCTTCTTGGTCAATGCATTTGACATATGGAAAAAAACCAATAATTCTTATGATTCTATTTTTATAAGAATTATTAAGTTCCCTTATAATTATAAATTCAGTTTAACACTTCTTTTTAATATTAAATTTTATTTTCTACCCCCAATCATTATATTTAAATTTAAATCGTAGCCAAATTTTAACTATGTTGTATGTTTTTTCAAGGATGATTAATATATATAAGAACATGTAAATATAAATTTAAGTTTGATATTAAAAGTGTTAAGCATCTTCATGAAGTGAGAAACAATAGTAAATAAAAAATTAAGGAGGCATTGTTAATAAATAGTAATAAAATGAATATAATTAACAGACAACCAACTAACATTAAAATTTGGGATTCATGGGATTTGAGTGGAAAACGTTTGCTCCCATTTTGCTTTTTGAATTTAACAGCAGTTGAATCAGGTTAACGAATTAACTAAAAATACTTCTGCAAATTGAAAGACTGTATATAATAATTAATTACTGTTATATTTATTATTTTTATTGTTATTACAATAGTTTTTTTAATTAACAAACATTTTATTTGTGTGTGTGTGTGTATATATATATAATACATGGTTTTGCATCTTATGCCTGTATCCCATAAATTAACATTGCTATAATAGGATGATAAAGTTGTAGTGTTATTTTACATAAACTATGTACAGTATATAAATGCAAATAAATGTGGAACAATTAAATCCAAATACAATTATGAATTCATTAAAATTATTAACACGTACCTGATAATGAAATGGGTATCTAGTTTTGCTTATCTTGAAAGTAAATTAATGATAAAATATCACTCACACCCTCAGTTCCTATTAATTGATAATGCTTGTGTGCATATTCATCTTCTTCAGTGATTTTCTATGAGAAATTGTTAGAGAGACTTTTGAATTGGATTGGATATTTATTAATAAGGCTGCCCTTTTACAAAGAAAAGAAGACTTGACAGAGTGAGTGAGATATCTTTATATATTCTATATATCATAAGCAAGAAATTTCAAAGTATATTGCACAGACTAGAGCTTTACAAATGAAATCACAAAGCAGTATAATCTGATTTCAGGAAAGTCAAACAAAACAATCACTTCTGTTGAATGTTGGGTAGAATTCCACTGAATATTAGTAAAAATTATCTACATATATTTTATTAATTTATTTATAATGGAATAGAAAAAGCTTTGAAGAAGGCTATTGTACAGTCAAAACTGATAACTAGATTGAACAATTTAATATGTTGTATTGTTTTGAGTCTGTAAAGGAGTGTTTAAATATTATTGCTATTTATAATTGGGAAAGGTCATTTAACTCTATGATGCAAATAATGATGTTGACAAAAAAATAGATATACCAAAACATTTTAAATGCTTTTATAAAGAATTTTTATATGATATTGCAAGTAACAATTTAAACAGATTATTGTGAAACAGACTGATTTCACTTTGTCATGAAAAGTAAATAGGGATACATATTCTGAGATGATCTATTAAACTTATAAAATGAATGTGCAATGCAGAAAACATGGATGGAAAAAGATGATACTGATTCAAGATTGACCAAAGAACACAATTCTGTTTTATTTGTTTTTAAAGATCTCTAAACTCATATAATAAATGTTAAAAATAACAGCATAAAAACTACAAGTATAGCTAAATATTAGAATGATAAAGAATTATAGTATTGAGGTTTATAGCTGATTTCAAAACTGACCATAAAGGCATAAAAGTGAATGGAAGTTTTCATATTCTTGGATGGTTAATCAAAAATGAAGAGTCAAGGAATCATAATATTCATCTCATAAATAGCATATGGCAGAGTACTGATAAATTAAAAACTGGATTTTTTTTAGATGTCTAAACATTTAAGTAAAAAAATAATGATTAGGGTTGAGCAAGCTATGAGAAATGTAGAAATAGTTTTGAAATACAGTGCTGTTAAAATCTTTAAAAATGTATCATGTGGAAATAATAACAAATGAGTTAATTTATTACCTTAGTATTATTTACTAAGGCTGTAACCTCAAGCATGTGCGAGTAAAATGCGATAGTAGGGACTTCTACAGATCTTAACCACAAGCTTACTTTGTGGAAGAAAAGAGGGGAACCTTCTTTACTTCAACCTACTTTCTATAAAATAGGTGAAGCTGAAACAGTTAGATCTGAGAGCATGAAGCTATTCAATACTTCATTGATTAAGTCCACATTTCTTATTACACATTAATATTCGCGAAATCTTTCGATTTACAATGAGTCAATGGAAAGATCTTATAGTTAGAAATCTATTACGATAATTTAAAGTTGTAATTATAAATTTATTTAAATGCACATTGATTATGTAAGTAATATTTACTAAGGCTGTAACCTCAAGCATGTATGATGAAATAAGGACAGCTTTCCATCCTAGCATCTCATTTATAGCAAAACTGAGTAATCATTGACTACCAGATAGTAATGCATTTATGTCCCTGTCCCAAATCCAATTGTTGACCTTCATTTTATTAGTTAGTATTTGCACTATCAATAATTTTGGGGGGAAAAGAACACCCTAATGAAAATTAACAAACTCTAATTTCAATAGAACAGAGTCTACTTTGTTTTTTTTTTTGAAGATTTGTGATGATGGTGTTCTAGATGCATTTTTACATTGAACTATTTCCATCATCTAATATGTGTATTGAATGTCATTAGAAAAATTTAACTTTATTTAAATATTCCAAATACATTCAACTGTTAATAATAGCAAATCAAACAGATTGGTATATGCATGATGTTTTGAGAGGTAATTATTATCTCCTCTTTTTCAGGTGTTGCTGGTATGATCAATGCCATACTAGCATGGGATTCGAACCTGGACATTAGATTTTTGAGTAATGAATTTTAAGTTAACCCTCTAACCAACTGAACCATCCTGCTTTCAATTTAGAATTTTTTTTGGCAAGCTTCATTTGAAAGCTAATGGGATCATTTTAAGAAATGTAGTGCTATCTCATCTGGAAAAAAATACATCGAATAGTCTTCATATTTATATATTTAAAATAATTATAATTTTAATGTTTTTTACAAAGTTTAAAAATATTAAAATATTAGGATAGTATTTATAAATTTATTAAACGCACATTGATTATGTACGTAATATTTACTGAGGCTATAACCTCGATAATATGTGTGTGAAATGCAATAGTAGGGCCCTCTACAGGTGTTTTAATCACAAGCTTACGCTATGGAAGAAAAGAACATTACCTAGGATAGTATTTGTAAATGCTTTTATTTATTTAGATATTTAATTTGTTTGTTTATCTGAGTTAATTCTTGTAACCAAATTTCAGCATACTTCTATTAAATGGTTTTTCTTCAATTTTTAAACATGAGTTAGATATTGATGACAATGTATTATGAAATTGCCCAGTCTAAAAGTACTGGTGAGTGGAATTTCAAAATGGATATCTGTTCAGTAAGTTTTCAGAAATATGCATTAAATGGTTGTACAAATTTTAAAATTAAACTTAAAATTGAATTATACTAAAAAAATGCTCACAGTTAATTAAAATAAAAAGAAAAACAAATGAAAGATAAAATCTTAATTGATCTTGATTGTTTAATTAAAATTTGCTTTTTCTAACCATTGCCTTTGTAAACAAAAACAATAACAACTTTTAATATATGTGAATTTTATTGCAAACATAAGAAATATAACAACATTGTTTATATTCTTAGTATTTAGATTTGTATATGAATAGTTACAATAAGTCTGTTGCAAAGTGTCTCACAAATAAAAAGTAAAAATTAATATATGAAAAAAATATTTTATAAAAAATGCTTTTACTTAATTTCAGGCTGCAGAAAGGAGTTTGCTATTAACTGAAAGGAGACCCTTTGATTCCTCTTGGAGGCCTTAAAGGAACTGAGCAGGGCAAATTCCTAATGTCCACTCCATACGTTCTTGTCGTTGCAGCTGTTATTACTATGTGATTATTCATATAGTATACGAACATGGATGGGCTGCTCACCAACACGCATTAGCCAGCATGGTGAGTTTATTGGCTTTTTACCTCTGAGTTTAAGATCAAGAAACACCATGGTCTTTCTTCTCAGTGCCTGATAAGGCAGAATGAATGTTTGTGTAAATGATAAATATTTTTCCAATACATATATACAATTATGACAGACAAAAATAAAGCATGGCCCTTATTCCCAGGAGGCTGTAAAGTCACCAACCAAGGCAGCGGTTGGTGGCCGAAGGCGGAGGGTGCTAAGAATCCCCTGATTGCGGACCCAGGCTGCCATTTGATGACGACTTTTTATTTAGGTACTTACAACTGCAGATCACTTTCAAGTGAAGGAAGATTGCAAGAATTAGAAGAAGAACTGTCTTATATTAAATGGGACATTATTGGACTTTGTGAAGTTAGAAGAAAAGGAGAAGAAACAATTGATTTAAAAAGTGGACATATACTCTATTATAAAGGCACACATATTGGAAATACAAGTGGAGTAGGATTCATTATAAATAAAAAGTGGAAGAACAATATTGTGGAGATTGATGGTGTATCGGACAGAGTGGCAAGATTAGTTATACAACTTAATAGCAGATACCAAATGCAGATAATTCAGGTTTATGCCCCAACAAGTTCTCATAGTGATGAAGTAGTAGAAGATTTTTATATGGATGTACAAAAGGCTTTTGATCAGAGTAAACAACATTTTAAAATTGTTATGGGAGACTTTAATGCTAGAATTGGTAGACAAATGAAAGATGAAATTGCTGTAGGTAATTTTGGTTATGGTAATAGAAATGAGAGAGGACATAGACTTGTGGAGTTTGCAGAAAAAGAAAAACTTTATATTATGAATTCATTTTTTGAGAAAAATGTTAAAAGGAAATGGACATGGAAGCATCCAAATGAAGGTACAGCAGAATTGGATTATATTTTGACTAACAGAAAATACATATTTCAAGATTGTAATGTTCTTAATAAATTTAACACAGGAAGTGATCATCGATTAGTAAGGTGTAAGTTACGTGTTAATGTAAAACTAGAGAGACAAAAATTATTAAGAAAAACAATATTTACAGTTGATATTCCTAATCTTCAGAAACATTCTAATGAATTTAAATTAGAACTTACAAATAGGTTTCAAGTGTTAGGAGATTTTGAACATGATTCAGATTTGAATGAAATTAATATGAAAATAACTGATACACTTTTAAAAACTGCAACAAACATAGCTGGTAGAAAAAAGCAGCAATTGACTAATAAAATTTCTACTGAGACTAGAGAATTTATGAAGAAAAGAAGGAATATGAAGATATACAAAAATGATGTATTAAAAAGAATTGAATATCTCGAATTTTGTAAAATGGTACGGAAAAGAGTTGAAAATGATATAAGAAAGTATAACTGTGAAATAGCAAGGAAAGCTGTAGAAGAAAATAAAAGTCTCAAAAATGTTAAACAACATTTTGGTATTGGTAGGAAATTTATATCTGCAATAAGAAAAAAAGATGGAATTATTACTAAAAAGAGAGATGACATCATGAAATTGGTAGAAGATTTTTATCAAGAATTATATAGTAATAAAGAACAAGTACCTCCTATATCTATTACATCTTCCGAATTGCCCAGAATTTTAAATGAAGAAGTGAGACATGCAATTAAGTGTATGAAGAAAGGAAAGGCTCCAGGAAATGATGGAATTATAATTGATATATTAAAAGAAGCAGGTGAAGAAATAGAAACAATTTTAGCAAAGTTATATACCAAATGTCTAAATGATAAAGATGTACCGGAAGATTGGAAGAATGCAGTAATAATATTAATATTTAAAAAAGGTGATAAAGAAGATATTAGAAATTACAGACCTATCAGCCTTTTATCAGTTTTATATAAAATTTTTACCAAGATAATTACAACTCGTCTACAGAGAACTTTGGATTTCCACCAACCAAGAGAACAAGCTGGATTTAAAAGTGGTTTTAGTACAATAGATCATATCCAGGTATTGAGAGAAGTCATAGAAAGGACAAACGAATATGAGTTGTCATTATGTTTTGGATTTGTAGATTATGAAAAGGCATTCGATTCTATACACATTTCTTCAGTGATTAAAGCATTGGATCATCAAGGTATAGATCCAGGATATTGTCATATTTTAAAGAATATTTATAAAAATGCAACAGCAACAATTAGATTACATAATGATACTGGAAAAATCAACATTGAGAAAGGTGTAAGACAAGGTGACTCCATATCTCCAAAACTCTTTACAGCAGTGCTGCAAGAAGTATTTTGTGGATTAAAATGGGAAACTAAAGGAGTGAAAGTAAATGGAGAGTATTTAAGTCATTTAGATTTCGCAGATGATGTAGTTGTTTTTGCAAATAATGCTTCAGAGCTGCAGGAAATGTTGCAGGAGTTAGCAGATGAAAGTAGAAAAGTAGGACTAAAGATAAATGTTAAAAAGACTAAAGTAATGTTTAATCGATTTGCTCAAAATATGAAAATAAAGATTGATTATGAAGAATTAGAAGAAGTTAACAGTTACAAATACCTTGGTCAGATTATTAATACAGATGGAAACATAATGGAGGAAATTAATCATAGAATTAAACTTGGTTGGAGTGCTTTTGGTAGAAATAACTTGATACTAAAAGGAAATATGCCTATGTGTTTGAAAAGGATGGTTTTTAACAAATGTGTTTTACCAGTTCTTACTTATGGATCTGAGACTTGGACACTTAATAGAAGAGCAATACAGAGACTTCAGACCACTCAAAGGAGTATGGAGAGATGTATGTTGGGAGTAACAAGAAGAGATCGAAAACGCAATGTATGGGTAAGACAACAAACAGGTGTTACTGACCTTATTGAAAAAATTAAAAGATTGAAATGGAGTTGGGCTGGACATATTGCTAGAAGAGATGATAATAGATGGACAATTGAAATTTTAAACTGGATTCCAAGAGATTGTAAAAGACCCAGAAAGAGACCACATGTGAGATGGATGGATGAAATAAGAAAATGTGCAGGGGTGTTGTGGAGAAGAGAAGCTAAAGATCGGAGAAGATGGATTAAACTTGGAGAGACCTTCATCCTGCAGTGGATTGATAATGGTTGATGATGACTTAATTTCAGGAATAATGCACTATCAAAAATTCATTTATTTTTTGTAGCACAAATTGGGTTGGTACATTTAACTTGAAATGAATCCAGAAATGATACATAGCACAAATAAAAGAGGAATGTTACATTGTCAATAATTTCACTTCTATAAATAGAAAGGAATCCTGCCTCCCCCTCTTTATAAAATGGACTATTTAGTTTTTTGGGAACATTTATATAAATTTACATCCTATTTACACCCACTCCCCTCTTTTCCATAACCAAGATATTGCAAACACTTAGCTCAAATTTTAAGATATGTTTACACTAAAGATTTTTTTATTTAGTGTTCCTAGTGCTTAGAGTTTAATAAATTATTTGATTAAATAACCATTTTTAAAAGTAGTGATTGAATTAATTATACACCCCCACATGCACTTTTATTTTAAAGTAAATTAAACAACTTAAATTGCAATCAAAGAAAGAAATTTCTTTTTGTGTTTTTAATTAATTACTTGTGGAATTAAACAAAAAAAATTTCTATAAAACATTAGATATATATATTAATTAATAGTTTTTAACAGATGTTAAATATATATACTATTTTATATAATTTTAATGATGGCTATCATCAATAAACATTAACTCTAAACTAAATAGTAATGTAAAAGATAAAGCAGTTTTGAAATATATCAAATAGATGTTATTGATGAGGATGGCCAGCTTCTTGCTTTGCCAAAAATATAAGAATTAGGAAGTAACCATTATATAATTGAATGGCTTTAATGCTTAAAAGTTTGTAAGATGATTAAGTCTTGAAAGTGCCAGCCCAGAATCAATCGTAGAATTTCACTTTATAGAATCTAATAATCCGCCACTGCATAAAACTGCAAAAGGCAGCAAATATCCATTTACCAAACAATAGTGGATTGGGAGCTCGGGCTACAGCAAGAATGGAACTTTTAAAAATTAAGATTTCTGAGGCCAGATTTAAACTCACTATTTCATGAGGTTTTAACAAAATAAATAACCCTACTACCCCCCCCCCGCTCCATTTTACAAATTGCGTTTTAATTGTAAAAAAATAAAATAACTTTTACATCTCTATGAAAGCATTGTCTATTATATATTATCAAAAATGAAAAAAATTAACCAATTATGCTGCTTTTTATGGACTTTCAAATAAATTATACAATATAATATAAAATAAAATATCATTATATAGTAGCAATAATTGTATATATATAATAAACATAAAACAAAATAATTGTATATATATATTATAAAAGTATAGAAAATCTTTTATCAGCAAATATTTTTTGACCTTAATATGACATAGACTATTTTAAAGCTTCAATTTGCATTGTATATAACAACATCTAACTTTTTTATATATAAATAAAACTAATAACAATAAAACAAAAAATTCTTACAAATATAACAAACAATGTAAATTCCCTCTTTCCCTTTCTTCTATCTTTACTTTTTATTTTCCTTCCTGTCCAAATTAAACTACTTGTGACAATTATATAAAATGCACAGAGAACACAATTCTGTCTAAATATATATTATATAATTTTTTACCCATTTTTAATTAGCTAATTATTAATTAATGTTCTAGATATTTTCATACAGTTATGTCTTTTGCATTCAACTATAAATTATAAACACAATTATAAAGTACCTGTAACTATAAATTATTTCCTTCTTTTCCAAGCTAACCATAATAAGTGGCTATTAATGAACACATGCGCAGAAAAGGTAGATTTTTCTTCTATTAGGTTTTTTAACATTCTTTATAGGTTTTGTTATGTATAGAGAGTAGTTTTATTTAGTGGATAAAAAGTTAGGGGAAAAATACATATAATAAAATGTATATAAAGTGGAACGAAGAGTGATATTTAAATTAAATAATACAGTCTAAAATTAGTATAGATAAAGATTTAAACTTTTAGTTAAAAGATAGCTGATATGCCAAAAGAGTAAGAAATGTGGCTGATACAAATTGTAATACTAAAAGCTGATAATGAATTAGAGTAACTATTGTGTTTAATAAAATTAAACAAATAAAAGAATGTGCTTTGTACTAAAATGGATTATTCAAATAGAAGTAATTGATCAAATTAAATTTGAATTTCACACCCAAAAATATGTAAAAATAATACTCCAGAAAAGAGATGTGAACATGACTATGAACAAGAGAAATATAAAAGAGCAGTCAGGAAACTCATAGTGTATTTTTTCTCTTGTGTGGACATTGCTGCTGTTGTGTTTTGGACATCTCAGCATAGTGTGTTTTTGGGTTACTGCTGGGCAGACTGTTGTTTCTCAGTACTTCTCACCACAGCAAGAGCCATCATTGGTGGACTGCAATTCCAGGCTCTCAGCACCTAGAGGTAATCCAGCCAATTAAAACTGAAACAGATCACACCAATCTTATATATTTTATAAACACGATAAGAAGCTCTTTGAAGGTATGAGCTCAAGGTCAGGGAAAGGTATAATGAACTTCATTTAGTATATAACTATAGACTTTTGGATCTGAATCATAATCCATTTTGATTAAAAAACTTATTCTTATATTGGTAAAGGCAGAGTTTATTTGTTCATGTTAACTTCATAATTATTGTCATATTGTGTTAAATTATTTTGCATTAATAAAAATGTGTACTGTTTTAATTGTTGTTCTCATTACTTAATGTATATTCATGTTTGCTTTTTACTCAGCTAGAGGCCAGGGACACAGCAGGTTTTATATTTTTTACAAATTGTAAAAATATATAACTTTTAAATATAAAAATTTAAATTATATTAAAAAATGTTATAACAGAAGGAAAATATATGAAACTAATTATATTAACTCCAATAAACATAACTGTATGAATATAAACAGTACATCAAATATATATACACAGGGGAGCCCAACAATAACTGGAATTTTGTAATAAAAATTGTATATTTATTTTAGGTATTACAAATTGAATCACATTAAAAAATATAGTCTATTTAATGCAATGTTCTGTCTAAACCAGGTTGTCACTTTGTAAAGTAGTCCAGGAATACATGTAAAGGATGCATTTTAACACTTTTGTCACCCCTTCCTCAGTTCTATGTGTACAAAATACAAATGAGTCATTTTTTGTATTTGAGAGATTTAAAAAAAATCTTACCAAGTGTGATTGAGGGATTCTGGCCAATAGCATGCTGAATTTAGTTAAAAAGTAATTTATACCTAAGTCTTTGAGATATGGCACTATAGGAGTGGAGTTTGTACTTTTTTTTGCACAAAATAAGATGTTTAAATTTTGTCACATGATTTAAATGTTTCAGAACTTACATATAAAATGTCTAACCATTATTAATTAAATCTTAGAGAAAAATGTCATTTGCATAAAAAAAAATCAGCGTTAATTCAAACATTTCAACCATTATAAAAAATAACAAATATGTGAAATGCAATTTTAAAAAAAAGTGCTATGTGAACCCAGAATTTTATATGGTGATGTCATTTGGCAGATTGGTGCAGAAGGGTTTCTGTTAAAAGTATATAACAGCAATAGTATATACTACAACAGATGCATATACCAGAGAATAATTCCAGTTATTTTTGGATCCTCTCTCATATATCCATATTTTGGATATTTGAAAAAAAAAAGATTGTTTATTATTAAAATCTTTAAAACTAGAAGAAGAAAAGAAAAAAAAACTATTCAAAAAATATCAATTAATTTAATTAATAATTGACTGATTATTGATAAGCTAAAATTAATAACTGAGGTGAAACTATAAGTTTATTATTAGTAAGCTTCTATTTTATGGACTTAGCACTTTCAGAGCCCTTACAACTCCATAATCATAGTCCTTTTTACAGACTGTTGATTCTATGCAAATGCATGCAAATTACAACATCCACCTTTTCAAGACCATGAAGCACATGTCTTTTCTGTTGATTGGCATGGCATCGCTGGTGATGTAACATGCCTCTTTGATCTTCCTCTTGAAATCGTTCCTCTCTGTGCATGCGATGTCGGCTTTAGATGGCTCAAATCTATGGCTTTGCTCCTGCTGATGATCAGCAAATATTGAGCTGCCCTCTCCTTTAATTGTAGCTTTTGTATATATATATATATATATATATATATATATATATATATATATATATTGTGCCCTTTTGTATGGGTCTCCATAAATTGTTGTATCCATTTATTTAAAAAAATTTTAAATTTAAGATATATTTAGCTATATGATGTTAATTTATTTATGATAATCTTTTAAAAAAGTGTAATTAAAGTAATTCATGAGTATTTGATATGTGAAAATTGTGCTGATGTTTGAGAGAGATGTTTCAATAGGGATGATAATAGTATATGGTTGGGAAAACTGGCCATAAGCAATACTGCATTAATAAATTTAATAAATAGCTGTTTAAAGTTAAAGTTTTAAAAGACAAGTTAAAATTAAATGCATATATTTATTGTTGATAAATATTAATATTTAATAAGTGAATATAAATATTTTAATTATTAGTAATACATAATAGAAGATTAATATTTGATTTTAATAATATCGAATTATTATTTTAAAAATTGTTATAATATATTATTTATTTTAAAAATATTTATTTTTAAAAAATGAGATTGTTAGTTTATTTTTAGATTATTACAAGCGTTTGTAGCTCTGTTGTAAAACAGATGTTAGTTAGACACATACACACATGCTTGGGAGTTTTTTAGTAAAGTTGCAAAACTATTTTAAAATTCTGTTATAAAATTTATAAATATTATATTGGCTATCATGAGATAAAAATAAAAATAATTAATGTGAAACATTAAATCTGATTTTTAAAATACTGCTTAAAAAGATAACGAATAAAAATAGACTTAATTTATTTATAAAAATAATCTTATAAAAGTTAAAAGTGAAATAAAATAAGAAAGTATATTTTAAAAAATGTTTAATGGATTTAAATAAATGATAAAGATTAATTTAAGAATTTAATAATGTGATAAATAATAAATATTAAATACGTCATTATTTATTTTTAATTCTGTCTTGTTGGTAAAATATGTAAATAAGCTAGCAAGTCGATTGTTTAATTTACCAATCAAATGGGAAGTTTCTTCTGGTATAAAATCAAGGTTCAATTGTTCGGAGGGGGAATAGTGATTGAAATTTTTTAAAAGTAAAGTGTGCTATTAGAAATAGCTAAGTAATTATAGACGCTCTCAAAATCGTTTTTAAAATTATAAGAGAGTAGTTTTTTAAAATAATTTATAAAAGTTTACTGACAAACATGCAGTGCTAATTTTAATTATAATTTCCTATCGTCTCGATCAAAGCTCAATTTACTATCAAATAGTCATGAAAATATCGTATAAGGATAAAATGTATTGGAGACTTTATACTAAAAATTTAACAAACGCTGGATTAACTAGGAGAGCTACTAGATGCATAAAAATAATATGTTGGACCTTATATAATTTTAAAAGCTGATGGTAATTAATTTTTATAAAACAGATATTTAAAAGAATGAGAAATACTTCTTTATGAAGAAAGTATTTGTGAATTATAAATCTAAGTATATAACTTAGTAAAGATGGTAAATAATAATGATTATATAAATACTTGCCTTGTTAAGTCTTTATGTTTTAAAAGACTAAATTTTAACAGTTTTAAAAGGCAAATAAATTGGAAATTTAATGGGTAAAGAAATACCTATAAATAAAAATTATTATATTATTAAAGTCTGAACGCTGGTCATACAGAAGAATCTAAAATTAATCTTATCTAAATATTCGTTAAGGAATGCGCAAATAAAAAATATACGTGGATATCCAAGTCAATTTTAGAACAATTAAAAAAGAATTTATAAACTATAAATTAATTCTAAAATAATAACTTTTAAAAAATTTTTCTTTAAAGAAATGAATATGGATCCTATAAACTATTTTAATTTTATTTTGTTTATGGTGGAACTGACTTTGACTTTTATTTTTTTTATTTTATTTTTTTTTAAAAAAAAAGAACGTTTTCATTTATTTCATAAAAACTTTTAAAAAAACACGTGATGTACCGGAAAAGGAAGTAATGTTTGGTGAAAATTTGTGCCTAGGAAAAAGAACAATTATAGTGAAAAGAAGACACCGTTGGATTTTATGTAATATGTTTTTTATTTATTAACTAACATAAATATTTAATTAATTATTGATTTATTAAAGATAGGAAAGGTACATTTACATTTTTTTTTTTTAAAAAAGCTAAATATTAATATAACATTTTATTGCATAAAGTTTATTTTATAATTATACAACACGTAATATTTTAAAGAATAATTGTTGAGTGTAAATGTGAAATTATTTTGTAAAACTGAAATCTTGGAGGACATCGTGTGACGGACTGTACATTGAAGTATCATTTATGGTAAAAATTATGTAATAATAATAATTTGATGTATTTGCTATGTTTTCTTTAGATCAACCAAATGTTATATGATTATTGAATGAATGTATTAATATTTAAATAATATACACGCATAAGATTAATAATAGCAGTTTTATTTTAATATGCATACTTTAAATTGATGATGTAAATTTAGTACAACATAATATGAGAACCTAGAAATAATTATATGATTCTTTCGTGAATAAATTTTAATGTTTTCTGTTACAATATTAGGAATTAGATTTATCATATTAGTATAAATTATTTTTTTTTTCTTTTCAAGTTAGTAAGAGATATATAGAAATCTATATTTTATTTTTTATTTTTATTAGATAAGTAAGTTAATTTTATGTAGAAATTTATATTTTGATTGAAGGTTTATCGCATATAGATGAGGAGGTATAAGAGAGTTTGGATAAATATTTTTTTTTTTAAAATTGGTCATCTATTTATCTGAAGTTAAATAAGGTTAAAATGACTTTTGTAGATAGAAGTTTATTAGGAAGGAATAAGAATAACAAGTAAAGAAGAGTAATAGTTTTAAACATAAAAAGAATCATAGAATTTTATTTAATATAATACGTTATAAAATTTGAAATTGTTGAATAATTTTAAATATTATTTTAAAAGAACATATACGTATTGCATATTTTGATAAGACATGTAGTATGACATTATATCGGAAGGACATAAATAATTATAATCAATAATAGTTATTATATTACAAAGTTATATCAGTTTATACATTAATTGATCTTTGAGTAATATTAATAGTAAATGTAATACATACTAGTACATTATAATCTAAATAGCAGTAAAACTTCAGTGAAGTAGCATTTTTAATTATTAAAGTCTGTTTATTTACATATATGCTACATGAATGATATTTCACATAAACCTTTTCTTATATTAATTGATAACAAATGATGTTTGTTTAAATTAAAGTCATAAACTTAATTGAATGTTATTGATAGAACATTTCTGAAATGTATAAATTATCTATTTATGATTATGGAAATAGTAACAGTGTAAAAATCTTGTATTATCATTTTTTCTTATTTTTGTTTTATTTTCTTTAGTTCCATTTGTAAATGTAAATAGTGTAAATAAGTTATTTGTTAAAGTTGATGTAAATAAATTTGTTTAAGTTGTTTAAAAGTGTGTCGAATTCATTATTTTACACCACAGCATTTGACAACAGATAATTTGAATGTACATAATATTTGCACAATATGAATTTATTATTTTATTATTTGAGAAAGAAACACAATATTTTCTTAATATAATTTATAGAAATTGATTGACATTAACATATAATATTACAATGGTCATAAAGTAATTATAATGCACAATATAAGAGTATAAGATTATTTATTGCCACAGATTGTTAAATTATAATATTTTGGTATATTTTAAAATTAAGATACTATATGGAAATGAAGACATGTATATGATTTACTTATTTTCTTAATGATTAATGGTATAATCAAATAGATAAGATTAAGCTATACACTAAAGATTTTTATTGTTGGTTATTGTTATTAGAATAAGTTAGGTGTATTTAGGTTTGATATTAAATCCCTTATCATTCCTATCTACATGAATTATTATTACTTTAAGATAATTAGAAGAACCTGAGATCGTTTAATTATATTTCCTTAACAAAAGATTGAGATTTATTTATCTATTATTATTAAAGATAGTTCATTTATAAAAGTCATAAGAGTGCTGTAGAGTTAGTAATGAGATAATAAAGAAGTAATAGTATTCTTATGCCATTGAGACAGTGTCTTGGAAAGACATTGACTCAATGTAAGTCCAATTACCAATTGTAACTTCACTTCACAGTCTCATGATTTTAATTAAATACTTATTTAATTAGTACATTATATTGAACTATATTAATCTGATAAGTTATAATATTATAAAAATATATTAAAGATAGTTGTACATATTTTAGCTGAGCATAATGATTTAATTGAGCTAGTCTTATTTTAAATTATATCATATATCGAGAAGTGAGGGTACAATATATATATATATATATATGCTGAGCCAGTCTATTGCTCACTGTGGCCCGAGTATCCCCATAATATACCGAATCACATCCTGTTTGCGGGCACACAATTTTATAAATGACATGGGGGGTTTCTTCTATATTTCTTTTGTCTTTGGTATTGTTGATGAGCCTATTTGTGTTTGGAGGGGTTCTGAATCCGAGTTTGAATTCCTTCTGTAATATTTTACTGAAATTTTTAGCTACTGTAGGTATATAGGGTATAATTAGATGTTGTCTGTCATCTTTTGTGTTTTGTTGCAGTCTTTTATGAAAGCTTGCAATCCATTTGGTTATTGTTTTGATCACAAAACCCACACTTATTAAGTCCCTGATGTAGCTGGTGATGTTGTTTTTCCTGTCTGACTCCAATTTACACAGGTGGTGATTGCGAAATAAGAAGGCAGACAGCCCTGCAAGTTTGTGTGCTTTAGGGGATTTTGAGAGTGGATGGATGTAGCCTCGGATACATAAGGGTTTAATTATTATGGAATAAACAAATGCTAAATTCTCTCTTTTAATTTTCAAATCCAGATACCTGACCATGTTTTGCTCATCTTCGTGTGTGCAATTAAATATGAGGTCGGAAAGAGCATGGAGTTCATGTAAAATCTCCGTGATAGCATTTTTGGGTGCTGCCAAGAATATGTCATCTACGTATCTGCTATAAATTATGTTTGGCAAATGAATGGAAAATTATAAAAATGAAGAGAAAAATGGAAGGAAAAAATATCTTGTATGTTATATTTGTAATCATTTGGATTTAGTATTATTATTGTTTTTAGTTGACTTTACATAAAAAAAAAAAAACATAGATGTCATTATGTATACAATGTAAATTGAAGCATTAAAATAGTTTACTTCATGTTGGTCAGAGCAAAAAATATTTGCTGATAAAAGCTTTTCTGTATTATCCTTACAATATATGTATGATTATTGCTTTTATATAACAATATTTTATTTCATATTATATTGTATGATTTATTATATAATATGTTCATTCATTCTTGTTATCAGTCATATTATTAAGATGGCATTTTCTACTATATAATATTATTCTCATATGTCATAGCATCATCCGGGAAGCGAACCCCCTAACCCAGGACAACTGCTTGTAAAGCAGCTGTCGCTGACCTCTCGACCACCAATGCTTGACTACTATATAATATTATTTTAATCCATTCTTATAGATATGAAACATTAATTTCCACAGATGTTATATTCAATTAAAAGCAAGAGTAAGTATTTCTGAATTAATAATTAAAAGAAAATTTTAAAAAAAGAAAGAGAGAAAGAAAAAAAGAATGAGATTAAGAGAAAAAGAAAGGATGAAAAAAAGAGAGGGGGGAGGGAGGGAGGAAGGCAGAAGGATAGGAAGTTAGGAAGGAAGAAGCTAAAAAATTCTTTCATGTTTCAAACCATTTTGTATTTCTAATTAAATGTTTGAAATGATAATATATATATTATTTAAGTAATGTATTTCATACTTACATGACATCAGACTTCGTTGTAATACTGTAGATGCAGTAAGAAGTCATTCCTGTAATGGCTACTGATATAATTGCTGCCAATGGAATCAGCTAAAACATTTTCAAAACAAAATTACACATAAATAAATACCAGACTGTCTTTTTGTTAAACTATATTTTTACTAACATACCTAACTATTAATTTATTTATCTACCTATTTATTCAACTAATAATTCATCCATCCATTTATCTATCTCTGACTATATAAATACCTACTTATTTGCTTATTATCTATCTATTTACTTATTATCCACTTATCTGCTATTCATGCACCATTTGCACCCTTAATGTTCTATCCAATTACAAATAAATTTGTCTGTCTATTCAGTCACCTATTATCTATCCAATCTAATTTTCTGTTTATTTATTTACCTGTTGCGTAAATACTTACTTACCTACCTATGCACTTATCAATATTCTTATCTAATTATATATTATATATCTGTCCATTATTTTATCTTGTTCATTTATCTATTTACCTTTATATATGTTGTTCTAAATATTCATCTAGCTATTTATATATCTTACTAATCTAGCTATTTAACTATCTATTCAACTCTCTACTTACCTGTTTGTGTGAATATTTAATGTACATCTATATGACTATCAATCACCCAATCTATTTATTTATCACTCTATTTTTGTGTCTGTTTGTCCATCCATCTATACGATAATGCTTGATCATCCATGTATATGGCAATCTATATATGCATGAGTGCATGTATGTATCCATCTATTTATTTTATCTACTTAATTCCCTGCTTACTTATTTGTCTATATCCTCAATTATCTTTCTATCTATTTACCTACCTACCTATCTATTTGTTCTATCTATCTACTCATTTATCTATCTACCTATCTGCCCATCTAATGATCTATCTTTTTTTTCTGTTTCAAGCGTTTATATATAAAGATAAAAGTGTTTGTGATTTTGGATTTGAGACCATATTATTTTATTTATTAAAAACAAAACAAAAATAGTTAAGAAGTAAAATAACCTTTTAATAAACTCTCCAACTTAATTTTTTTTTCAATAGTTACTCATGGGGAAACCATAAAGGAAATGTTATTACTTGGTGCTAATTCTTAGATTTTGAGTTTGATTCTCTATCTATCCTTGATTTATCATCTAATTAAGAATAGCTCTATAATTACTTATAGATAAATTTCATATTGTTAGTTTGGATGATTATGAGCCATCTATCTAAAAATATCGTTTTTTTCTGAATAAAAATTAACTTTACTCATCGTGGATTTAAACACGGGTTATTGATATAGCAAGGGGATGTGATGCTATTATACCACGAGGCCATTCAAAAAAAATAATCCTAGTTATATTACTTTCTGATATCATTTTTGTTTTAATAATTAAATTCCAATTTTATCAAGATATTAAAAAATGAAGGTGATTTTTAAATATAGACACTTATTTGTTTTATTTATATACATAAATCTTTGTAACAACAACTCAATAAAAATTAAAAACAAATCTAATATAACATCTAGGACTGTAATATGCTGATCTTCACATATATAAGTTAATCTTCACATCTATAAGTTAAACTTTTTATTAAAAACAGATCATTCATTTATTCACCACCGCCAATAACAACAACAACAACAACAACAATAATAATAATAATAATAATAATAATAATAATAATAATAATAATAATAATAATAATAATAATAATAATAATAATAATAATAATAATAATAATAATAATAATAATAATAATAATAATAATAATAATAATAATAATAATAATAATAATAATAATAATAATAATAATAATAAAGGAGGTGGAGGAGAAGCAGAAGAATAAGAAAAAGAGGAGAAAGAGGATGAAGGAAAAGAACAGAAAGAGGAGAAAAATAATAAAAAAGGAGAAAGGGAAAGAAGAATGAGGAGGAAGAGAAGGAGAATTAGAAAAAAGTGAAGGAAAAAGAGGAAGAAGAAAAAGTTGAATAATAATTTAATTCTTTATTATAATAATAATAATTTTCATCATCACTATCTAATAACATGATCTTTATTGCCCAAGTACCAGAAATGGCCAATTGATTTTCAATCTGTGATTTATTCTTAAATCTATGACTATCACTGTATCATACTGCACAGTAATAGATATTTAATCGATTATTTTTAAAGTAATTTTTGAAATAGTATAATTCAATTTACAAAGTCATTTGTACATTTTGATAATGTCATCTGAAACATTACTGTTTATTTCTGATGATATAAAAATTGACGTTTTTAAGTGATACTAGTCATGTAAATTGATTTGTAGTAGTTTTCTAGGAATAAATAATAAATTATATTGCTGAAAGTATGAATAAATTGAAAGTTGGTCCAATTGATGAAGATAAGTTTTACTGAAATGCATCTTGGGATCATTTGCTTTTTACAACCTATATGTTTTAAAAAGAGAATGAGTAGATGTACTAATAAGTATTGAATATTTTTTAAATTAAATTGAAGCTACATTAAAAATGTCAATGGTCTGACCACAATGAAATCTATTTTATTCTGTATGTTATCCAAAGTTGTGAAAATCGATCAACAATTGCGATATCTGTAGTTTGGGCATCAACAATTTTTATCAAATGCCTTTGAAACAATTATATCAATATAGCAACTCATTTGTATTTAAATATTATTCATTCAATGTATTTAACATTTAAATTAGTATATAAAAAAATCAAAAATGCTCTTCTCTGATAAAAGCCATAAAATTAAAACTAATCAGGTAATATTTGGTTGGAAAAACACTGGATAATGATTTATGAAGTATTACTAGCTGCCCATTGATTACAAAATCTTACTCTAGATGATTTAAAAGTAGTGAGAATAAAATAATTTGCTAATGAATATGTATAAATTAGTGACATAATGGCTCATTAAGGAAACATTACAAAACTTATTTTTTGACCAGCAAATCCTAAGATCTAGGTGCAGTGCTCTCAGATCCTAGGCTCCTCACTGATGAAGGCCATATGACAGAAACTATTCTGTGATATTGGATGAGTAGGCTAGATAGGGATTTTATGCACAAGTCTTCTGGCATCCATTGATTACTCTAGCTTGCAGTGTGGCATTACATATAATGAGTTTTTGCCTGTTTAAATAAGTAATTATATTAAAATTGGAAAAATGTAAATGTTGATTTCTATAATAAAAATAACTTCTTATGACATAATTAGAAATTTCAGTTTAAAATATTTAAATATTACATAATTTGTTTGCAAATGTAAGAATGAACAATATTGATAGCATATTGTACTGCAAATACAATATGCACAATTACAAAGAATCATTCAACAAAAAAAATATTAGGCATTTTCTCACACTATAAGTCTTGAACTTTCGGCTAATGACACTAGAATAATAATTATTCCCCATACAATTTTCTCAAAGCAATGCCATTTATTTTCGAAGTGTAAATGGATTGACATATTGGCAGTCACCAAAACACACATATAATGTCTAAATCAGATAGGTAATGTTAAACATACATAAAAAAATTGGGTACAATTTTGGTGTTATTTGTAACATAAACAAATTACTAAATAGATCATACTTTGTTTTAAATACAGAGACTTTATTATTAATCCAGATATCACTAGTTCAAAAATGTCTCCTAATTGAATAGAATTGCAAAATATTACTGTGAATCTTTATGTAGCACTAAATAAAAAAAACTATTATATGAAAACATTTATGCTGATATTAATATTACCACATTCTATATATTAATCCCTAACAGTTGACATGTGTATTGGTCTTCCTGGTGACAATTTTTATAGTCATTCAATATTCAATTTTAGAATTAAACCTTTATTCTATATTATAAGTTAATACATTGAACTTTATTTGTTAAAAATATAAATTTACAAATAAAAAAAAAATATCCTAAAAGTAATACTTGAATATTGAAAGAATTATAATGGAAATATGTAAAGAAAATTACAATGTCTGACTAATATATATATATATATATATATATATATATATATATATATATATATATATATATATATATATATTGTGCCATTACAATTTAGTCACTAGCTAAATTTATAGTAATGTGCATGTAGAAAAGGTAAACCAAAATCATCATCACATTTTTATATAACCATAAAAGAAGCTGTAGGGCATCCAAGTTCAAACCCTACCAGATCAAAATTCTAAAAGCTTTAAACAGAGAGAGAGTAGGACAACAATTATATGCTTTATTTGTTTGTGTGTTGATAGAAAGGTAATACACACATTTAAACTATTTAATATTTTAATTTTTCTTTAAAAAGCAAAGTTATAATGCATACGTATAGGCAATGTATGTGTAAGCTATTTAATTGTTTTATATTTCAAATATTCAACATTTTAACTTTCTTTAAAACTAACCTATGCTTGATCAATTCTAATATTTTATTCTATGCTTTTATTTTGCTTTTCTTTAATTATAATTGGGATTTAAAAGTTACAGATTTAATTAAATAATAGGGTTATAATTACTAAGCTAGCAATTATATTATTTAATGTTAGTTTATGAATGATTTGAAAGAATGAAGGATGTGTGTACATTACATACAGAAATTTACATTTACTAAATATTGAAAGAAAAGGAAGGATTAAATCTGTCAAATTATTATTTTTTTTGTACAATTTTATGTTGAAAGAGGAAATCAGTTTAATCAGATATCTATCTTTGTAGCAATTTTTTTTTTGTAAATAATTGTTTGTCACTTTGGGAGCTTAATTTGGGTGGGAACTCTAATTTTGAAATTGTCTTATCTCAAGATCTAAAGAAGGAAGCTCAAAAATTTGAAATGTTACCTGGATGTTTAAAAAAAAGAGAAAAGAAAGGAAATAAGGATTAAGTCTATTTTTTTTAAAACAAAAGTGTCTGGAAAAAGGATTAAACTTTTCAGTTGAAAAATAATTTAGTTGAAAATAAATTAGAGATCTAATTAAAATGAATTTGTCCAAAAATAGCAAGTGATGCTATCTCTGATTGGTTAAGTTAGCTAAAAATTGGATATAAAAAGTGTCTGGAATTATTTTTTTTGGTGATTATGATTCAGATTATTAAACTATTAAATTGAATGTTGAAAATATAAGAAATGGCTGACTAGAAAAATTATATATATGTCCTATCTTTTCCGGACCATCTGGGGGAAGCTGAACATCACATAGGAAAGAAAAGATGTTGTGTCTAAAATAATATTCTACACCTTTCAACTGACCAGAGAAATAGGATGTTGTTTTTAATAGAAGGAAGAAAGCATTCACCTGCATTCAAAGAAGATGAATTAATCTACTGATAAATATTAATCATCAAGTCCAATTAATTGTTACAACAACTGATTTTAAACTCAAGAAAATTTATAAATGTGAAAACAACTGCTGTATTTCATCCACATGCTTGACAGGAAGAGAAGAAAAATTAATATAATGATTTCCAAATTGTTCACTAAAGCAAATAACCTCAATAGAGTCATCATCATCAAATAGTTATACACCTCAAGAAAGAGATTTTTTCCACGTAAAACGGAAATGGTAGCTGCAGAAATATAGACATTATACAAGACAAGTTTGAACCCTTGGAAATTCGCCACAAACAAAAGATCGGTAATATGACTTTTTATATCTATTTTCTTTATGATATCAGTCTTAATAAACATTTTAGCAAGAAAGTGGTATATTTTATTTAAAGAACTTTTAAAGACTATTCAGATCGATTAAAAACAAGAATGTCTTACTAATAATAACTTTGAGCTTCATAAATGATCTTGAATGTATGAAAATTATTTGTTTATTAATTTTACAGTTATGAAAAATATTAATGTGTAAAACAATTTTTTTTATGGTATTATGATTTTAGTTTTAACTAATATATTATTATTATTTTCGTTTTAAATAATATTTTGTTATTATGGGATAAAACATGCACATACATAATTATATTTTTATATGTGTATAATTGCGAGTGAATGTGAAATAATAGGTGGTGTTAAAATATTAAATTATTTTGTCTTGAGAAAGTATACATTTCAGCGCTTGGAAGGGAGGGGGAGATAATGATTTAAAACTCTTTTCTAAAACTTGCTCTTTCAATTCTACTAACATTTTTGTTTTACATTCTATTTACATGTTAGATTTTTAAAGTATGTGTGCTAATGAGCAGATAATATTTTTTTTTTCTTGAAATACTTTTCTCATGGAGTGAAAATCATGGTCAATGTGACGTCCAACTTAATACAAAATACATTTGAAGGGAAAGGGGGAAGAACTTAAAATTAATCTGAGGATTGTTATATAATCAATTATTATTATTATTATTCATGTCAATTTTCATATTTATCTAGAAATTTTTATGTATATGTTAGAAATGTAGTAATAAATATTAGTTTGTTTTATTAAACGAGGCGTATATATTTCATTAAGTGTAGTCTTTGTTAAGTGTGATTATTCATCATCATCAATGGTTGAATATTAGTTATTTAAGATATAAGTAAATATGCTAAAATTAAGCAATAATTATGAATTTCTTTATAAAAATTAGTTTTATGTTTAGGCTTAGTCCTAGAGTTGTAGTTGAAACCCTTGTCATTATTGTTATTATTATCATCATCATCATCGTCATCAATGTTTTAATTAATGAGCTATTTAAATGTTTAAAGGCCATAAATAAATATTAATTTCATAATATTTACTGATCTCTTAGTATTATTATAACCACATCCCATCATCTATTTCATGCAAGGATGAGTGAGTTGCCATCCTAAACTAGTTATATATAATCTGAGCTAGTAAACTTATAAAATATTGAAACACATTTGTTATGTTAAGATCTGAGAAATGATTTATGTGTAATATACTCCATTTTGGTTTATAGATGTTTTACTTTTACCTAAATATTAGTGTTTATAGTGATATGGCTCAAAAAGCAAAATCTCTCATTTTTATTAGAAATAAAGTACCAAAAAGGGGATTCAAACCCGGTACATGTGAAAGGTTATTAGATATAACCGTGTCTAGATTCAGATAATCTAGTGCCACCCTGTTAGACCATATTCACTTAGTATTTGTTTAAACATGCACTTAACATCAAACCAAAAAATGAAAGTGGATAAGATCTACTGCCTGTATACCTGAGTTATAATACTTGTTAATAATTTGCTTATAATAATATATATTGAATATTTTGGATTCATAATTTTAAATATTATGATCATTCTATGGACTACCTTTCAACTCAGATATGGTAATATCTTTTGAACGACTTTTAATTTGTTACAATATATATATATATTGTAACGGGCATACATGCTGTTACATTATTATAATAAGTAAAATTACAAATTAAAAATAAAAAGTTCGCAAATAAAAACTTCTCTTCTAAGAATTAAAAATTGAAAATTAAAAGTCATCTAAACTCATATATATAGAATTGCACAGATGGAAAAATATATAAAAAAAAACTTTATTAAAAAAGAAAAAAAGTATTTTAAAACTAAATTTTAAGAAAAAACTTAAACATTTAAAGATAAAAATATATCTTAAGAATGTAAAATAATTAATTCTATTGTGTAAAAAGGCTAAAAATGGAAATGATTTTTTTTTATTAGTCAAAGTAAACTAGACTTTGGGCATTTCAAAGTTTATAATTAAAGATCATATAGAATATAACAACAAGAACTGAATAGCCAATAAAAAAATCCCTCAGGAAACAGACCACAGTGAAAGGATCATCATCATCATGACATCATGTCCAGTCAATCTGAGATTTTAATATAAAAAGGAAAAGAATAGAAATAATTTAGTATGTGTGCTATATGTGTTAAGTCCAGAGAGTTGAGGAGAAGGGATTGAAAAGTTGCACTTTAAATCCCTTCAGTTTTTCTAAAAGAAGAAATGAAATATCGTTTTCATAGATAGCCTGCAAAGAACTAAACCAGCTGCAGTAAAATACCAACAGAATTAGAAACAACAATGGATCCCAATTACAATCAACTAAAAAATATGAACTTTTTCTCTTTAAAACTGTAAGAACTCTATAACTAATGAATTTTAACTATAAAACTTTCTCAATATTTAAATAGAAATAGAAATTTCTATCTGACCAAACTAAATCATTTATTAATAATTATTTTTATTGAATGTATTTTTTTTAAAAATCATTTCCATTAATTTATCTTTTCTGTTCTTTTAAGTGTTTACTATGATTTTTTTTTCTGTTAAGCTAAACTTTTAACCCTTTTCCCGCCTCTTACGAGGCTCCTCGTCGACATCTGACGTCACTCTAACTCTGCCAGTTCTTATGCTAAAATATTAGTTTGACAGGTTTTGATTAGGTTTTTAAAAGTTCTGTAAGATGGTGCCCTCTTCCGATTTATTTTACAAGTAAAAAATAAAAAAAAACGCATTTAAACCTAAACAAAGAAAGAACATGAGTTGTGATTGGTTGTTACGGTGCTCTCAGCCAAAAAAGACATTCTGATTGGCTGGAAAGAACAAAGAAACCGCCTGATCAAAGAAAATAAAGAAAAACACTGAGATTTTCATTTCGAATATGATTTAAAGTATTATAAAAGTATATTTTGAGAAATTGCAAATTATTTTCAGATAGAATACTAAAAAAACAAAATTATTTTCGAAAAATATTGAAGATTTTAGTAAAAATATTGAAGATTTAGTAAAAAGAAATATTTACTTTTCTATAACGTAAAAGTCGACCTTTTTGTTTATATTATAGCTTTTATGTTGCCGAAATTGAATATTTTAGAATAAATAAATAGCAATTTATTTTTGAAAGAACTTTCGTTATCTTCATAACCTGAAAAATTAGTAATATACTTTTTATAAACGTATCTGAGTTGAATTTAATATTATAGGCAAATATGTTTTAACAATAGGCTTTGTCTTCAGTTTGTGAGTTGGCCAATTAAAAGATTTGATTTTTACCTCATACAACCAATAATATAATTAGTGGTTAAAGGGTTAATAAATGTTAAATTTAAGTCGGGCATGAATGGCTCCATAGATTCGTAAAGTTATATTAGTTTAAGTGAGGGTAAATCTTAGGTTATTTGTTTCACAGTTAAATTGGGTCAATGGTTTGGATGTCTTGGTGTAATTAGTAAATGTAGTATGAAGATCTGTTACATGCAGGATCACATTATATGCTGCACTTGGGCAAAATAAATCCCATTTCTTCCTGACCATCAGAAGCAGACGGTATTCCCTGCCCTTGGATCACCCCTTTAGCCTATGGAATGGGATAGTAAGATGGAGAAAAGAACTGCAATCCCTTACTATGGAGTTTTCTTTTTTATTGTTCTTCTTGCCAGACAGACAAAGTATTCCTGTACTGGATGAGAGACATTTCTTCTCAATAACCATGCTGTTCAGATGTATATTTCTGACAATATGGTATTGTGCTGTCATATTCATGCTGCATTAAATATATCAATATATCAGATAGATTGGCATTAGTTTGATTGCAAACTTTTGGCCTAGGGTTAAATAAGGGATATAGAATATTTTCTTTTTCGAGTACAATCTATGTAGTCAATCAATACTTGACACTCTAATAAAATATTAATAAATTCATCTGTGTGAAATTATAAAATAAAATAAAAGTTAAAATGTAAATTAAATTCTAAAGGAAAGTTATACTAAAGTAAATAATTCTAAATTTTATATATGTGCAAAAAATAAATAAATAAATGTTTCTGTGTATTGTTAATCTGGGAGTGGCTTATTCTTATTTTTTATCTCTCTTTTTTAAAAAATAAAGTATACATTATCTCTGCTGCTTCACAAGCTAGTGATTGGGGCTAATGTTCTATAATAAAATAAAATTGGATCTTAACTTAAGTATCTGCCTACTATATAAATTTTCCAGGTTTGAATGGCTTGGTGGTGCCCTGTGCAGCAAATATGGTAAGACTCCGACCCTTCACTCCGTCCGTTATAATATATATATAAACAAAATGCACTAGAATAACTCTACAAAATTAAAAATGCCTATATAAAATTAAAAAAATAATTTCTTTGTTATAACCAGATAGACATTTTTAATTTGTAGAGTTATTCTAATGTATTTTGTTTATATATATATATATTGAACCATTTTACATACATATGGTTCAAATATATTGGTATTTGGTAATGTTTAAAAAGCTTTGAGAAAAGTAAAATTTAAAGATCATTTAAAAGACACAATTTAATTTCCTTTTTTTAGTTAGTATAATTTATTTTTTTAGATAACATACAATGATAATTGTTTTTATTTCATATTTATCTATTTAATTTAATTAGAGTTAAAATTTGAAGGAATAAAGACCTGCAGATTACTAATCCAGAAAAATAAAATAAATTCCAAACATAAAAGATTACAATCAGGAAAACCGTTTTAACTAATTAAAAAGATGGTGGAAATATTTTTAAAAAAAGAGACGTTGTAACTAAAAAATAATAATAATTGTACAAGATTACAAAACTTGCCTGATAACACAAAAGATAATGTATGCACAGAAATCTAAAAATTGATCACAAGTATAAAAAGAATAACTTTGATCAGTATCTTGTCTTGTGTCTTTTCCTTAACTAGCAGTTTCTGTGGTGTCTGAGATAGAGAAATTGTCCCATCTAGAACTACTCTTATGCTGAAGTAAATCATAATGCTGAGAAAGGAAATGGAACATTTTTTGAGGACACCTTTCATCATAGAAGCTACTCCAAAAAGCTTTAGAGTCTAGTCTTAGGACAGACCAAGAACAGTTTAAAACCAATGGCCATAAGCTTATTCATCTCAAATACATGTATGCTACTTTAATCTGTACTTACTAGTAAGATCATTCATATTCTAAATTGTGACACAAATGTTTGCAAACTAACATTAATATAAGCTTATAATATACTACCGATATAGACATTCACTATTTATTTTTCAATGAGATTTTCATTTACACCCTAAGAAGATTATAATAAGAATTGTTTTAATTATTTAATATTTCTATCTGGATGAGCATGTATGTTTTTTTCAATTTTATTTAATAATTTATTGTTTAAATATTTTAATTTGTTATAATAAAATATTAACCTATAATATAACTGTTTTATTTGTATGTTCTTAATTTTAATTATTTATTTTATTAATAAGATTTAAATTTATAAATTACCTTTGCCAATATGCTTGTTTAATAATTAAGCCACAGGAATAATTCATATAAAAGCTTTAAATGACAAGCAATGTAATGCCCAATTTTATTTAATAATTTGCTTCGTAAATGCGATGCGATGGACCAGCGAAGGTACCCTGTTCTAAATAAATAAAAAACTGATCCCAACAGCAGTGTACATCATAATAAAAGTAGGCCAGTTAATCAGGAAATATGGATATGTTCTTGAGATACCCATACTCATAAATGACTGAATATATTTTCTTTTTCATAGCTTGATTAATTCACACATTCTAATGTTTAATAGAAGGCCTAGCAGAACTTGAAAAATTTTACAATATATTGTTAAAACGAGGTTGCCTTGACAACAGTTTAAAATTTTTGGTAGTCTAAATATTGAAACATGTATCAATCATTTGATAGGATAAAATTCATTAATGCGTTTCTCATTGCTTTAAAGAAATTTGAATATATTTATGAAGATGCGATTACAGTTATTAATGACTTGCCATTGTTATTAAAGGATTTTATTATTTTGTGTGCAATGATGGGTTTTATCAAATTAAAGAGATGGGTTGTGTACTGGTTATGTGATTTCTCCTTTATTGTCCTCTGATAATATTGATTTTTTTAGAGAGTAATATATATATATATTAAAGTTATTTGTTAGGTATGTTGAAGACTGTTTGTTTCTTATACAGGAAGATAAATTGAAGGATTTTTATTTTGATAGATTGAATGCTTTTGTTTTTAATATTAAATTTATTATTGAAGGGCATACACTTGCATTTGTTAAGTTAAAATTCTTAGATTTAAATGTTGATAAAGTTGATATTTTATTTTGTAGTCATTCCATTAAAATAAAAATATTAAGAAATATGATAGGCTAGACAGTTATCAACCTTGTTCTCTTAAAAAAACTTCTAAGAAGTTTTGTTATTAGGAATAGAAGATTTAATATTTTTTGAAAGTAATAGTTATATTCAGAAGAGTTAATTTGCTTCTGACTAAACTGAGTGGGATTTAATCATGAATTCATTAGGAATATCATATTTAATAAAAATATCTATAAATCTTTTAATAATAAAGATTTAAAACAAGCAAAATTCTCCATACAATAATGCGACTCAGTGCAAGCCAGAGTAATCAATGGCAGCCAAAAGACTTGTGCATAAAATCCCTATCTAGTGCCTATTCATCCAATATCCCCAGACTAGTTTCTAGCTTGTGACTTTCATCAGTGAGGAGCCTAGGATCTGAGAGCATTGCACCTAGATCTTAGGGTCTAATGCAACCTCCTACAAGCTAGTCTGGGGATATTAGATAAGTAGGCACTAGATATGGATTTTATGCACAAGCCTTCTGGTATACATTGATTACTCTGGGATGCAGAGTGGTATTACTCCATTGAGAGTTTTGCCTGTTTTAATAATAGTTATGAGCAAGCATAAGAAATGGTGATCATGTGATGTTTAGTGGTTTAATAAAGATTTAATTGCTAATGAGAATAAAAAGTTTATTTTTTTGCCGTATAGGTCATTAATTAGTAAATCGATTTACAGAAGTAGTTTTTTTATTGGGTGGTATGAATGTGTTCCAGAAGAAAGGTCTGAATTTAAATTCATTACTAAATAGTTCAAAAAAGTCAATAATTGATTACAAATCTATTCCTTGGGTGGTTTATAAGATTCCTTGTAGTTGTCATAAAAGTTATATAGGTCAGAGTAAATTAAATCTTAATGAAAGAGTTAACAATCATAAAATAAGTATTAAAATATATGTCATATATTAATTTTGTATATTCATGAACTGAATAAGATCATAAAATATTATTTGACAATGCAGAGGTTATCTTTTATGAAAAAAAATGAATTGAAAAGAAGAGTAAAAGAAACTTTGATGATAAAATTTTTTGAATCTGAGGCCATCAAACTCATGAAGACATACTTTGATGTTAAAGGAAATTGATCCTTGAAGTGAATGATGGGAAGGTTATTTTGTTTTGTATATATATGTTGTATGTTTAGTTGAATTTCCCTTAAAATTTAATAGATAAAAACATTGTGATGGAAGAATTTAGTAAATTTTTTATTGTTTGGCTAGTTTCGTAATGTTATATAAATTTCTATTTTATTTTATAATAAAAAATAGTAAATATTAAGATGGCCATTGAATATTTAATTTTATAACTGATTGTGGTGAAAATATGTTACTTTACTTTCCATAAAGCATCAATGGAAATCAAATACTTATATCAGCTCTTGTTAAGTAATGTTATACTGTATATAGAGCTCACAAAATAAGCTCTTAAAAAGCTTTGAAAATATCACCAACCTCAGACCGATTTCTGCTACTGGCATCATCAGTGAGGTACTAGGATATTCAAGCATTAGATTAAAAATACCAGGACAAAACCAGCATTTTATCTAATGAATAAATATTAAGTAGAAAATCTGTCCTGGTATTTTTAATCTAATGCTTGAATATCCTAGTACCTCACTGATGATGCCAGTAGCAGAAACTGGTCTGGGTTGGAGATATTTTCAAAGCTTGTTAAGAACTTATTTTGTGAGCTCTATATATAACATTTGTAAATACAAGCTTATTAAATTAGGTCATGTGACATCTGACTTGATTTTTTTTTATTAAGTAATATATTACTTAATTCAAAAATGATTCTAGAATTTTTTGACTCATAGAATATGTTTTTCAACATAATTCCATATATGCTATGTTATGCCTGATTTGGTGCAGTGGTAGAAAGGGCAGATTCTAAACCTCAAGGTCTTTGAACCTCAGTTCAGTTCTGATACTTCAGTTGCTCGAATGTCTTATGAACTCCTGACAAATAAATTGTTTTTTTAAACACTATACAAGAGCATTTGAGTGATATTACCAGTAGTATCCCTAAAGTCAGTTCTGCCCTGTGCTACCTATTTAATCGAACAACACAAAATATATATCTTACGTATTAATAAAATAGACTGAGAGAACGACATCTCATGCAAGTTCTTATACATAATGCTAAAGCTTACTTTTGAAATGAAGCACACCATATTTTCAAACGTCTCGCTTTTTTGATTTACTGGGGGTCCGGCTTCATATTTGTGCCTGGGTTTCAAAATACAACGGGCGGCACTAGATATAACTCGTATATAATAAGTTTCAGTTCCGTAATATAATAATTTTTAATTGAACGTATATATTATTTGTTTTTGAGTTTATATATATTGAAAATGAAATGTATAATGTAGTGAAAATTTTTCAAACTAAATTAGCAGTTTATAATTTTGAAATGCAGTTTAAAAATAAACTGCATTAAAATTTTAATCAAGATTTCAAATAAAAAATAATTCCCCCATTAAAAAAAAAGCAAGGTTTTTTATTATTTATTTTTAAAATAGGAACTAAATTATTACTGCTATACTTTAGCTTTAGGAGAAAACGCATTCAGATACGTAATTGTGAACATTTTTGCTAAAGGCAAAAAAAAGTAAGAAAATTTTAATTACATAATTTAAGAAGTTTTGACAAATAATCACATTTCTGATAATTGGATTTTTAAAAGTCCTGTGCATTTATTTTCTGTTAACTTTGACTTGATATAATATTATGTGTACTGATTTTCTTTTTTAATTTAGCTAGAATTTTTTGTTTTGTTTTATATAAGTAAAAGTTAAAATAATCTTGTCAAGAGTTGGTGGCCTAGCGGTTAGCATAGCTGCCTTCCAAGCAGCTGGCCCGGGTTCCTTCCCGGTCAACGCTTTGATATATTAAAAAAAAAAAGCTAAAATAATCTTTAAATAGGTCGCTATAAAAAAGGCCCTTCTTATAGCCTACCACCGATGATTAATGAACATATATTATTGTAAAAGCGAGACACATACAAGTTGGTGATAGTTTAATGGTTCTACCTTCTTTATGAATATATTAAATTATCTCAATACTATCGCATATTATTTTAAAGTCATATAAATAAAGATACAATAAAAGACAAATGATCCCAAGACGCATTCCATGCTGAACCAGCACTCATCAGTTGTTCCAGGGTTACCATCTCTCATATGTATCTATATTATATGAAAAATATTTTTCTATATTAAATAATTACATTTTGAATTTCAAGTGTCAAACTAACTGAACCCACATCTTTGACACCATCCACGTTAGATAAATACCGTAATGATTATTACTAATCATTTACTAAACTAGAGATTGTCCTCAACATAGATATAAACTTTAAAACTCAATTAATGATTAGAATATCTGATTTTTTAAAATTAAGGATGCATACACATGAAGTTATTCACATTTCTCTTTCCCACATGTAATTTATTAAATAACCGCATTACTACCACACACTCTTTTAAATTCATATAAATAAAGATATAACAAAAGCCAAAGACCCTCAAGATGCATTCCATGCTGAACCAGCACTCATCAGTTGATCCATGTGACCATCTTTCATATATATATATATATATATATCTCACATATATCTGTGCTAGAGAAATCTCTAGTTAAGTAAAGTTGATGATGTCAAAGATGTAAGGTGAGTTACTTTGACACTTGTAATTCAAAATTGTAATTATTCTACCTTCTTGTTTTAAACTGTAGTCAGATGAGGACTAGTTAGGATGGCTGTAGGGTGGTTATATAAATGAAAATTTTGTAATAGTATATCCTATACTTTACTGAAGGATGAAGTGGACGTCTTCATAGCAACAAGATACAAATTAAATGAAAAAGTGATGCCACTACAATCAATGACCTACAATCCATTTTACATGTATTTGATTCTTTAACAAATGCATCAAGAATATAATATTAATAGCATCTATATTCTTTATTACTTTTTACAATTTTTTTTTACAACCCATTATTGACAATTTCAATTGCACCAGCAGTCTTCTTCAGAACTATAACAAACACTATACAAATACATGAATACATCTTCTTCAGAACTATAACAAACACAATACTGAAGATCGCTGGGGCAATTGAAACTGTCAATAGTGTGTTTGTATTGTTTTTGTTACATTTCTGAAGAAGATTGCTGGGGTAATCAAAACTGTCAATAGTGGATTGTAAAAAAGCATAGTAAAAATAAAGAACATAGATGATATTAATATTACATGGATTTGGCAATGCAATAAGAAAGTTAAAGTCAGAATGCATTAAGAATAATGAAATAACTAATCAATAAATTCAAGATCCAGCCTCTTCCAAAACCTAAGCTTGTGGTTAAGACTTGTAGAGGTTCCTACTATCACATTTTTATGCGCATATTCTTGAGGTTACAGCCTTAGTAAATATTACTTACATATGTAAAATATATTATACACATAAATATTTAAAAAAAACACAACAGAAAATAAAATATAAAAATGAAATGGTTGCACATGAAATGTTATAATAAATAGTTTTTTTACTGTATAGAAATTAATCTAAAAGTAAAGTATGTGTTCTTTATGAATATCATTAAAATGTTGTTGTTGTTGTCTTTTTACGAAGAAGTATACAAATGAAGCTTGTATTGTTCATTGATAGGGTTTTATTATTTTTGTTCACTTTTTTAAAAAAAAAAACACATTAACGGCTTTATTGCTTGGGAGATTATAAGACGTTCAAGCACCAAACTGGGGGCTACCCATTTTGAGCCTAAGAAAGTTATCACTTGCTGCTGTGTATGCAAATATATGAAAAAAAGTATGTTTTTTAAAGATTTTTATGAAAAGGTAATTGCCAGTAAAGAAAGTGCATTGAAATTTTTTAGGCCATAATGATTGAACGATTTCCTTAATGATGTCAAAAGGAAACCGGTTCTCAAAAAAATGAGACATATTCTCTGAATTTTTTGTAGTCTCATTTAGATCACATATGTTGGGAATGCCTTGACACAACAGCAATTAAACATTTTTCTAGTCTTTTGTCAAGATGCGCATTCAGTTTATCGCAGTAATAATGAAAAATAATTTTCACTTTAAACTTTTTATTTATTGTTATACATTTTATTTTGATTATTTTATTTTAATTTATATTGAATAAAAAAAAAGGTAGAAATTTTTTATGTGAAACATTAAAAATTTGTAGACCATTATTTCGGCTCTTTAGTATAGTTCTGATAAAAGTCAATGACAATTAATATTTATTTTCTTACTTTTTAAAAACTAAATAAGAAATTTAAAAATTTCAAGTACAAGTAATACTCGTAAAAGTTTCAAACAAACCTATCAATTATAAGTGCTAAGAGATTTGAAATTATATATTTAATTTAGAAATTAATTTGGCAGTCAGTAAGACCCATTTTGGACTATATTTTTTCTACATCCCCCTCCTTCACTTTTGTTCCAAAACAAATAACATTTGAAAAGACAAATAATAATAAAATTTTGAAACGAATCTATTAATTACAAGTGATAAAAAGTTTTTAATTACATGTTTAATTTATAAACCAGTATTAAGTATATGAAAATCTCTTTTCCAAATAAAAAGAATCTGAAATTTATTGATTCCTAATCATAATGTTGTTACAATGCTTAAATAACCACAGATAATGAAATATGGTAACAAAATAATAATTGATAAATTTTGTACATTTCCTAAATATATATATATATATTATTAAAATGAGATTACCTTGACAACAGTTTGAAATTGTTGATTGCTATTGATATTGGGATTGTCTAAGTGTTGACTGGCTTTTAATTATATATATATTTAAATATTTAATCATCATACTTATATCTAATGATTACAAATCAAATACATTAAGTAATTGTAATAATCATATGCATTCAGTTAGAGTGTCACTTGCTTTCATCCGTAATTTTTTTTTTTAATGGAATGCTTCTGATGATTCCGTTTATTAAGTGTATTTGTTTTGTAATTAATGTACTGTTAGTTTGATTTCTAAATATATTATTTTCAGTTATATTTTTTAAATATCTTATATTATTATTATAGGTTTTTAAATGCAATATTATTTGTTTTGTTTTTTGATTTTATTTTTTTTTAGAAAATAGATGAAAATTGTGAATTACTTTTTTATTTGCTTAATTATATTGCCACATGGATGATGGCTCCATTTTGGTGTAGCACATAATCTATACTAGCTTTTTAAAATTTAAATCTGATTTGAACCCTGAAAAAGTATTATGTATAACCTGGCCTGTACTTGAGCCTGAGTTCATGAACATAAAGATGATATACTATCATTCCACAAAGACTTCTTTATCTATCTATGCCATCATATGGCTAACACCAGGGAATAGAAAACAACCAAAAATTCCCAATTGTCACAACAAAAATGATATCCTTTTTTCATGTAAAAGTAAAAAACAATACTAGCAATTAAAATGCAAATTTAAAAAATATAATCTAATTGTCTGTTTATAAAAATAAATATGTTAGAACTATGCTGTGTAAAGAAATGAACACTGGATATCATAATGGTTTTTAAATTATTTTACAGTGTATCATTTTAAGGGTTCTTCTCGGTGAAATTTTTTGTAAACATTCAACATTTATTTTATTTTATACCATTATTATATATTAGAATTCAGTAATCTGGACTTGATTTGTTAAAAATTTACATTTGCAAATGAAATACATTCCCAATAATCATATTTGAACATTGAAAATATTGAAAAATAAAAGATAATTAGAGTATCTAATGAGAAGAATGGAACTTTTCATCAATCAACAATAAACCACTAAGCATCACACAATCACCATTTCTTATGCATGCTCATAACTGTTATTAAAACAGGCAAAACTCTCCATACAGTAGAGCCACTCAGTGCAAGCTAGAGTAATCAATGGATGCTAGACGGTGTGTGCATAAAATTCCTATCTAATAAGGATTGTATACACAAGCCTTATGGCATCCATTGATTACTCTAGCTCACACTGAGTGGCACTACAGTGTGGAGAGTTTTTCCTGTTTCAATCAATAATAGACCAAAAAAGTCAAGTAAATAACTTCTGAAAATCAACAAAATCTTTATTGATTAAAATTTATTATTAAAATGTGAATAAATAAATCACTGATAAATTTTTATAATATTAAAATTGTTTTATAATTTTTAGATTATGTTAAAAGATCTTGAAACAATGTCAATAATGACATTTAGTGATCAGTATCACAAGGCATGGCCATCTTATTTATTGTGAGGTTCTTTATTAATGTTATGCTAGAATTTATCTTCTATTTTTTAAAATAGAGAATATACATAGCAAATAAAAATGTAATCACTTATACTTCACTTTTTTAATAATTATTATGTAAAAATAGCAAATAAAATCAAGTCATATGTCATGTGACTTAACTTAATAAGCTTGTAATTATAAACTAAAATAAAGAACATGCTAATAGCTCTAACAAGCTTTATCAATAAATGCTGCAAGAGAAAGCATTTAAAATCTGTATCTCAAAATAATCCCCATCCCCAGACTGATTTCAAGCTATTGGATTTCCTCAATGAGACACTGGAATATTTCAGACATTAGATCCAAAATACAACTCAAAGCCAGCATTAATCTAATAGTTAACGATTATACTTTTGCTTTTAAGTCTTAAGTGATATTATATTGCTAAAAATATTAATATATGGTGCCACTGAAAATTACTCAGACCCATAGAGCTATTTAGGTTGGATAGCTGTATTTGAAGACATATAGGAGTCTGAAAATTTCACATTACCAACTTAATATGTGCTAGCTTTGAGTTGGTATTTGGGATCTAGTGTCTGAAATATCCTAACACCTCACTGAAGAAAGTCAATAGCTTGAAACTAATCTGGGAATGGGAATAATTTTGAGATAGAAATTTTAAATGCTCTTTTTTGCTTTATGGATAGAGTTTTTTAGAGCTATTAGAACAATTTTTATTTTAGTATGTAAAAGCAATTATGAATCTTTAATAAATTATAGAAAACATCAAATTTTTTGTCATTCTAAAAATTTTCTTGCAGTAGTCTTGCTAATAATGTGAAAATTAACTATAAAGAATTAAAAAAATCAAACACATGATAGCAGGGCTAAAATACTTTGATCTTACTGTCTACAAACAAAAGCAAAACTCTCCATACAGTCAGTAGTGCCACCCTGTGCCAACCAGAGTAATCAATGGATGCCAGAAGGCTTGTGCATAAAATCCCTATCTAGTGCCTACTCATCCAATATCCCCAGACTAGTTTCTGACTAAGATCTAGGTGCAATGCTCTCAGATCCAAGGCTCCTTACTGATGATGGCCACAAGCCAGAAACTAGTCTGGGGATATTGGATGAGTAGGCACTACATAGGGTTTTTATGCACAAGCCTTCTGACATCCATTGATTACTCTGACTTGCACTGAGTGGCACTACTGTATGGAGAGTTTTGCCTTTGTTTACAACAATTATGTGCTAGTATAAGAGTTGGTGATCATGTGAAGTTTAGTGATCTTACTGTCTAATTGAAAATATTGATCCTTTCAATTTTTTTTAATATTAAAAAATCAATTTTAATTATTTTGTTGTTAAAAAACCAACTGAAATATCTCCATAGATGATTGTAGAAGTGCAATCGTAAGTGAATTTGAAATAGTGATGACCAAAGATGTTTGTCCCATTTAATAAAAGGGTTGAGATTGCAGTTCTCTTTTGTGATCATGATTCTCTGCCATTTTTCTGTCAGAATAAACATTTTAGCAGTTACTTTACATGCATATTATACATTTCAAAGTCACACAATTATAGATAATTGCGCAAAAAACCATTTCCTTTGGTCAATGTCAGATTCTCATCTGAGATTTTTTTTATATATAATAAAAGTTTATTCTTTTGAAATTAATTATATGATAATTCTTTTTATGTAATACTTCTATTTTGCAGTATATATCTTTTCATTGTTTTTATACAGATAAGCCTTGCCTTGCATAGTTTTATACCTTCATATATACATTTGTGAAATTTCATTAGCAGAGGAGATATGCATTGTACTGTTGTTTTTTGTTAATTCTTTAAAAATATCTGATAAAATATTCCTCTCATTATTATTATTATTATTATTATTATTATTATTATTATTATTATTATTATTATTATTATTATTATTATTATTATTATTATTATTATTATTATTATTATTATTATTATTATTATTATTATTATTATTATTATTATTATTATTATTATTATTATTATTATTATTATTATTATTATTATTATTATTATTATTATTATTATTATTATTATTATTATTATTATTATTATTATTTATTATTATTATTATTATTATTATTATTATTATTATTATTATTATTATTATTATTATTATTATTATTATTATTATTATTATTATTATTATTATTATTATTATTATTATTATTATTATTATTATTATTATTATTATTATTATTATTATTATTATTATTATTATTATTATTATTATTATTATTATTATGTTTCAAAGCAAAACTTTATTGAGTCTAAAAAGTTACAGAGTCATATATTGATTTTTTACAAATGAAAAACAAATTACAACTTTCAGTATATAAGTCTTTATCTTTTCTGCATCCTTTTTTTTTTCTTCTTGTTTTTAAATTTGGTCTTCTATCTAGTTCAGTTTATGCTTGCATTTTTTTTTTTTTAAAGTTGGAAAAAATGCTGATGTTGAAAATGTCATCATCTATCTTATTGGTCTTTATATTTCATAGACTGGATCTCTGTTTCAAGTGTGACCATGTGGCTGCAAATATATCTGGTTGAGCTAGGATGCTGTCTCTTTTTCTTAACAGTTCTAGTTTTATTGAATATGTTGCTGGGTGGCGTCGAGGGTTATTGGCAAGTGCAAAAGTGCATCTGGTGCACCAGTAGGCATAAAGGCTGTATGTTGCTGCACGAATAGCAGGGTTATTGCCTTTTTTAAATGTATTTATTATTTCATCTATTGAAATAATAGCCTTTCTGTATGTGGTAAACATTGTGCGACGTATTGTTTCTAGGGCAATATTATTATTATTATTATTATTATTATTATTATTATTATTATTATTATTATTATTATTATTATTATGTTTCAAAGGATAAACTTTATTAGTGTTCTAAAAGGTTACACAAGTTACATTTGACAACATATTTCTTATATATAAATTGTTTTCACAAAACTGCATATGTACAATGATTTGATCAGTACCTGTATGCTTTATCAAACTAGAAGTATCTAAGAGAAAAAAAAAACAGTTCAATAAAGTCAATGATATTCACTCAATCATACGATTATATTCAATTAGATATACTTCAATTAAACTAAAGCAGGAATGCGTCTAGTTTGTGTCAGTTGACTTTAGAACTGGCACAAGGATCCATGTTAAATATAGTTTTTTTTTGTGTGCTTTTATATAAGTTCTTGTATATTCCAGGTGTCAATGTACTTAGTTTGTTCTGTAATCTTCCTGTCTCTTTCACGTATGGTTTTCAGCTTATTTCTGAATGTGTTTGGATGTCTTCTGGGATTATGATTGTATATGAAATTACACCTTGTACACCATAAGGCATAGAGTAAAAATGTACAGATTCTTATTTCAGCAAAGACACCCCTTTTAAAAGAGTCAAAAAGGGTTATCATATTGATTTTTTTATCTTTGAGTGAAGTGCTAATGATTTCACGAATGTTTTCTAGACTTGAGCATGAGAAGAAAAGGTGGTTTTGTGTCTCCGAGTCCCTATGGCAAAGATTACATATATCATCTATATCTTTATAGTTTCTTTGATATCTCAAAAAGTATTGTGTAGGAAGCGAGTCCAGATTTATCTTTAGGAGAAAGTCAAAATATTTTGGTTCAAGTGACCATAGTTTGAATTTGTGACATAATTGTTTATTATTAATATGAAGTGGTGTTTGTACATCATCTTGATTTGGATGTAGATCGGAAGAGCACACGTCTGAATATTTATATTTGGCTTGTGGTGGTTTAAAGTTAAGAGTGTGGATTGTTAATAATGGTGTAAGTAGTGTGTTCAGATATCCTTGAAGAGGAGGTGGTCTATCTGTAGGAGTAATCTTGGCAGAAATTTCTAAATATGGGAATTTTTGTGCACATGTAGATATTATGTTCAATGTTTTTTGTATTCTGAAGACATGTATTGAGTGAAGGCCAAGGCCATTTTGTGAAAGGGGTTTTCTTAGGCGTTTTATTGATATTGAGATAATCTTTTTTCCCAGAATAATTTCCTGCATAAGGAGTCTATCTTATTTGTAAATGCTTTGGTATAAATGATTGTTGGAGTAAAATAAGAGATTTTTGTGATCACTAACATGTTAAGCAAGGCCATTTTTGTATATAGAGAGAGATAGGCTTTGGAGAGTGAATTGACAGTTTTTTCCACTTTCTCTATCAAATTTTTCTGTATGAGCGATCTCATAGGTGAATGTCGTAAATAAAAATTGAACCCAAGGAATGCGCTTGGTCTACCTTTGAAAACTTTAGTAATGCTATTACCGGTGAAGATCTGCCATGCACATGATTTCTCCATATTAAATGTTAGCTTATATTCTTTTGTGAAATTATTAAGTATCTTAAGAAGTTTGGGAATTTGTTTTTGGGATGATAGAAATATTGCTATATCATCCATATATGCGATACATGAGATGTTGTCATTGATTGTAGGCACGTAGACTCCTGAAAATTCATTTTCTATTATTTTTATAAGAGGGTTGATATAGGCAGTGAACAATAAGGCACTGAGAGGTGAGCCCTGAGGGATGGACTGATGTGGCACTATTGGTGGTGAAGTTTTCCCATTTAGGGAAACATAAATCTCACGGTTTAAAAGCAAGTTAGCAAGCAAGTTTAGATAGGCGTTTGGAACTGAGTATTTCTGCAGAGTTTTAAGAAGAGTACTGATGGAAATCATGTCAAAAGCAGCTTCAATATCCAGTTGAATAACAACTGGACTGTATTTTTTATTATCTCTAACAGTTTCTATAGTTGACTTGAATAGAAAGGCTGCCTGTCCTGTTGAGGATTCTTTTTTGGTATTATTATTATTATTATTATTATTATTATTATTATTATTATTATTATTATTATTATTATTATTATTATTATTATTATTATTATTATTATTATTATTATTATTATTATTATTATTATTATTATTATTATTATTATTATTATTATTATTATTATTATTATTATTATTATTATTATTATTATTATTATTATTATTATTATTATTATTATTATTATTATTATTATTATTATTATTATTATTATTATTATTATTATTATTATTATTATTATTATTATTATTATTAGTAGTAGTAGTAGTAGTAGTAGTAGTGTCTACACATTATTCTATGCATTTTACACAATGCAAGCACTGGTAGACAACGGATTTGTCTGTCCAATGGTTTTTGTCAAAGTTTTTTATATTATTTGAATAATGCCCTGAAGAAGACTGTTGGGTGTTCAAAACTGTCAGCTATTTTTGAAGTATGGAATAATGAAATATTGCATTTACATTGTACAAAATGCATAGGAAAATGTATGTATTATTTTCTAAAGTTATTATTAGTACAGCCAATGCAGGAAAGTTAGTGAAAGAAAAACAGAATATTTATTATTGCTGCTAAATGCCGTGGATGGCACTACACATGTTGACTATAGCAATTAATTATTAGAAGGTAACAATGGATTACATGTGAGAATTGTAAAAGTAAGTTTCATATATTATATGTGGCATCTGATTTAAAAAATCCACAAAAGTAGATTGATGAATTAGAAAATTATATCTGTGACAACTACTTTAAGAGAAACACTAACTGTGTGAAATACAATATTCTACTTTTGAAAACTTTCTCCATTTGATAAAGTGTTCTAGCAGTGATATTGTAAATAATTGTATTTCCTATTAACTGATGATAGACATGACCAATTATCTTTGTCTACTAGCATAAATGAACCAATTTGCAGCTGCATGATATAACAGAGTAGTGTAATAGCACTTGTTGTGTATCCATTTCATATCATTTTTGTACATGTATCCTTCATGTTATTTTTCCAGTTTATACCAGAACTAAAATAAATATTGAATTCTTAATTCAAAATTGTGAAAATGTACATAGTTCACTGATGAGTACTATAAAAAACCTAGAATGACAGTAATTGGTAGATTTGTAAATCTTGGGTATTTAAGTAAACTTGTAAATTCCTCTTCAGTTATTGTTAGCAATAAGTGAAAAATGTGTATTTTCTGTAGTTTATTTAAATATTCATGATTATTTTGCAAAATATTTATATAATAAATATTAAAAAAATATTTTTATATTTACACTAACATTTATTTGAAATATATATTTATTTTATAAATGTTATATGTAGAGCCTGCAAAACAAACTCTTAACAAGCTTTGGGAATATCCTCAACCCCAGACTGGTATCTGCATCTAGCATCATCAGTGAGGTGCCAGGATATTCATTAGATTAAAAATAATAGGACAAGCCCAGCATTTTATCTAATGTATAACTATTGAGAAGAAAATCTGAAATTTTCAGACATCCATATGTCTAAAAATCCAGCTATTTAACTCAAATAGCCATATGGGACTGAACTAAGTTCAGATACACCATATATTAATAACATTTGTAAATACAAGCTTTATTAAAATTAGGTCATGTGACATCTGACTTGATTTTTTTATCAGTTTATTTTATAAATACAAAAAGTTTGAAGTAATAATAAAAAAACATCATTATACTCTGCCAAACTATTGTACATAACTTTTATGATATTTTAATAATTATAAATGCAATTTTAAATTTTAGAACACAATTGCATAGCTCTATGATGACAGTAAAAATTCATTCCCCATTTAAAAAATGAACCCCTATCAATAAAATATCACATGATTAACATTTCCTATGCTTACACAAGTTATTAAAAACTAGCCAACACTCCATAGAGTAATACCACCCAATGAAAGTCTTAGTAATCAATAGATAATGTTATCTGATCAAAGGTTTCTCACTGATGAAAGTCACAACTTAGATACTAGTCTTGGGATATTGGATGAGCAGGCACTAGATAGGGATTTTATACACAAATCTTTTAGCATCCACTGATTAGCTTGCACTGTGCGGTATTACTATATGGAGGATTGGGAATTTCAATCAACAAAGATATTGTTAATTTATTTTTATCTACTTTGCTGTAATTAATAATCCATAAATAATAATAGATTTTTTACTACAGCTATATAATCAATAATAATTTTATACATAAAAAACTTTTTTCAGCACCTGCTACAAAAAGTATTAAAGGTATTCATCGATTAGCCAACACACACTGCATGGTGTCACTGATTCCATGCAAAAGCACAGAAATATGTCGTTTATACAGCCTATAGAATAGTTCTGTTCATATTAGACATTAAGCAAGACTATATGGCATTTCACACACATATTATGGCCCACTTTTGTGCTTTGTGGTACTATGTAATTAGCACACACTTCACAGATCGCTATGGTATGATTTAAGAGAGTATAGAATTCAAGTGGCCATAACTCTCTTTTTATGTGCATTTGAAGTAATAATTTTTCACATGACCTGATGTAATTTTAGATAGTAATAATTATAAGCCTGTTGCTGTACATCCAGTGACACCTTTTTAAGGTAAAACGAATTGCAAAAGTGTACAAAAACAGCTATGAGACTATTAAAACAGCTCAGTTTTGTCATTGTTTTTAAAAGCATAAGCTTGGTTTGAAGAGCTGGCAGTTTTAAAATGGAATTCTTACATTTTATTAAATAATGTTCTCTCGTAGATTTTTTAAAAATAGTTTTCAAAATGTCATTGCGGAATGTTTCTAATATATATATTTTTTGTTCGATCAGAGTAGTGTATATTTTGGCCAATCCTTTGGATCATCAAAACCATCAGTCCCCCCCCTGCACATTCTATCACTATGTGCTAACATGTATAATGTAATTAAAAAATGTAATTTAGAAACTAATGTTTCCCCCAAAAAAGTAAATGCACTTTTTTTAAAAAAAATGTTTTAAAGAAAAATAAATGTAAATCCCTATAAAAAAAAAAAAAACAGGTGAAAACATTATATTTATTTGTTTTTGAATAAATAATTACGAAATTGTAAATCAGCCCAGTAACATTATATCTATTGGTTTTTGGCTAGCAACTGAGCCATCAAGGGGTGTGTGGCGGCTAGTCAATTTGGAACCTTAAATTTCATCAAAGATCCAAAAAGAAGATAAATATATGAATCATATCACATTAAAAATAATTTAGATAATTCATGAATATTTACAAGACTTCTATAAATTTGGTTAATAATTGGTTGATTAAAAATCAACGGGAAATTATATAAGATGATATATATAATTGTATAAAAAATACATATATTTATTTAATATATTGTTATGATATAGTCAATTATTTTGTAATCATTGAATTTATATATGAGGGTTTTGATTTGTTTTAATTATTTATATTATTATTAATTATTTTAATTACGTTATTGGATACTGGATGGTTTTATATTAGAAATAATTTGTTAACGCTAAATAGATTAGCAACACTTAAAAAGGCCACCAAAGCAGGTGCCAGAAAAAAAAAGCTTTTTATGTATACAATTATTATTGATTATATAGCTGAAGTGAAGAATCTATTATTATTTTCTGATTATTATTTTGTGGAAGAGCAGCATAAGGCTTTTTATTTTCTTCCAATTTTGCTTTAATTGTTCACTAAAAATGTTCTCATTATGTATTTCACTTTATTATTATTATTTTTCTATATTTGGAAAGTTCAAGAATTAATTTTTAGTATGTTTTTTGATTGTAAACTTATATTTCTAATATATTAAGAACAATTTATTCATTCATTAAAAAATGTTGAAAATGCAAAAGGGTTTTAATGACTAAAGGGTTTTTTTATATTAGAAGATGGGTTAAAATGTTTCATGTAAAATGGATAAAACTGTCTCACATAAGAGAAACATCATATTTGTGGTCAGACTGGAATTAATTTAGGTAATTTAAAAGACATACTAAAAATTTTATTGTAAAAAAATATTCAGTATTTAATTATAAAATTAATTCAAATTTACATTTGTTTGTTCATATGCATAATGATTTCTTTCTTCTTAATAACCTAAAGATGGGTGCACTTTTGGTGAAGCTTACTCTATGATTATGGTAAATTTCACTAAAAGTTCACTCAGTTTTATGTTACCAAGAAGAGAAATCACTTCACTATGCATACAAACATACAGAATTTGAAATACAAATGAAGGAAAAGTCAATATTACAAAATAGATTACAGGCAGGTAAAAGACAAAAGATATTCCTACTTAGTGTAGTCATTGACCTATAGCCCAAGGGCTTTATTTCACAGCACCAGATTTCTCATTTCCAGTGTTAAATCATTTTCCTCCTGTGCTTTAGTGCAATGGAAAATTGCAATGGCAAATTGCTAAACTCTAGTGCTTAAAGGAAATGAACCATGGTTCCAGATTCACAATTTCTGGTGCTTTAATAAATCATTTAATAAGTTAAAGGTAAATAGCCTTTAAACAGACATCTTCAATAAAAATATTTTCCTCAAAACTCTCCAAAACGAAGCAATAAAGGAGAAATGTTGCTCCTGGCTTATCAACTAATACAGAATGTGATTTCAAGTGGATTTTTAACTTTATCTTTTCATTAAGAGTAGCTAGATATACACTTATCAATCATTAATTCAATGACTAATTAGATTAGACATCTGAAAAAAAGATTTGCTCCTGTTTTGAATATGAAAAAATAATGGTTCATTTAATCTAAATGTAAATGGTAGGTTGTGTGACATAGGAGAAAATCATTAGCTATCTCTTAAAAATAAGTACAACAAGATAATCTCCTTCCTCACCATGACTTCACAAACCATTTAAAAAAAACTCTTATGTTTATTTCACATGCTAATCTTTTTTATGAAAATCTAATTATTTAACATCTTGCTTCTGCAGCAATAATTTTTTCTTTGTGAGAAACTTCAGCATCTTGACTAATTGTAGCTCTCCATTTACCCTCTTCTGAGCTATACCTTTCCAATAAAATTAGTCAACATTGGATATTATATGATTTTTAAAGATAATCTTTAGAATATATATATATATGTTCCAAAAATAGATGAATTCATTCTATTCCTGATTCTTTGTTCAACAAATATTTATAGACTTTTTAATTGATAGCCTGAGAGATGGTGATTTACTCCCTTTATTTACATATTCTTCGAGTTATGTTTAAATTAAAGTTTACATGTTAAATCATATTTAATTACTATGATCAAGGTTGTAAAAGAGAGTTCCTTTTTTCAGCTTGTATACATGATTATGAGTTTAATAACTTAGTGCTACATTCTATTTGGATAATGATATACTAATTTCACCTTGAATTACCTACACTATTGACAAAGGAATTCTTATAACCATAAGAGCTCCAAGAATAGGTGGATTCATTCTATTCTTAATTCTTTGTTAAACATTTACAGTGTTCTTTCTTAATTTATAAGAAGGGTGTGTGTATGTATATTTTAAGAGTATTTTTTTACAAGATTTCCCCGTTTATTTCAGATAAAATTAAATGTTTATTTTTACCCAGATCACTCCATAAATTCAAAAATGATTTACATCTTATTTATTATTTAGTATTCTAATTTGAATACATTTGTTCATCTTTGTAGTGAAATGGTGTCTTTTTTATATGGATTTTTTTAAATAGCTTAATATTAATTATACTGCACTTCAAATGCTCATTGCTGAAGTTAGAACTATCAAAATTATATATCAGGCTTAGCACTTTTGTGGTCTTTTAACACCGTATTCATAGCCGAAGAGTTAGAAACACTGTGGAGTTGTTGATGTATGGTAATATATGCAAATTAATCTTCATATGTAAGACAATTTTAATATATACAGATCAATCAGCTTGTCCACTTATTATAGAGAAACATGTGTCTAATATTTAATAAAATATTATAAATGAACCAGAAGTGATTCCCACCAGGAGGGCATAGCAGGTTTATTAAATCCTTCAATTCTCCCATTGTAATTGTAGATGTGACACTTACTATGTGCTTTGAGGTTTTTATCTATCTTTATCTATAAAGAACGTGACTATTAAATTCCATTTATGAAGCAAATGATTATAATGATCATAGTTTGTCCTGAATCTGTTGATGAGACTTCAGTTGCATTTAGGATAAGCAAATTCATCAGGATGCATTGATAGTTCTGGGAATAGAATTTGTTTGAAACTTCATAAGTATCCATTTTTTATGCCATAATTTGTCAATTGCAGTTTCTTGGTGGAACATCTAACAAGGGGATTTTAATTTGAAACTTGGGTAATGAAAGTATATACTTTTGAGTTATTCATAAATCGTAAATCTGAACCACTTAACCGGTTTTTTATACATTTTCTATGATATAATTCTCTTTTTGTTATATGGCAAGAAATGTATAAAAGAATAGGTCGTCACCATAAAACATTTATCTAAACTATGGTAGTGTACTCTGTCAGCTTGTCTCATGTTTGATTTATGTTCTAGAAACATCCAGTCCTAAATGTGGACTTGCATCACTGCATTAACATAACAATATCCTGCTGTTTAAATTAGAATAGTTGTTGAATGACATTATCTTCATGTGGAGTGGTTATTTATAGCCAGATCATCATCCATGATGAGAGCATTCGGATTCAGTGAGAACCATTACCTATTAATCTGTCCCTGTCAATGTACCTATGTTATCTATCTATCTATCTATCTATCTATCTATCTATCTATCTATCTATCTATCTATCTATCTATCTATCTATCTACCTATCTACCTACCTCCCTCCCTACCTACCTACCTACCTACCTACCTACCTACCTACCTATCTATCTATCTATCTATCTATCTATCTATCTATCTATCTATCTATCTATCTATCTATCTATCTATCTATCTATCCACCCATCCATCCATTCATCTAGCTATCCATTTATCTATCCATACTGGTCCGTGGCGATGAATGCTTAATTCGATCAAGATACGATGGAATATGGACTAATCCATTATTTGAAGGCAAGGTGAGATATGGCAGGTAGAAATACAAACCATGTTTAACTTAGTTATACAGAAACAGCTATAAGTATATTTTAATAAACTACAATGGGCTAATATTTTGATAGAAATACACGTAAACAGAGATCAAGGGATAAAACAACTTTGTATGATTATTCACTTGTTTGAATTGAATAATTAATTTAAAATTATTATATAAAAAAAGTTAATGTTACTATTTAATTTAAAGAAATCTTTGCCATAATGTCGTAATTTCTCTTCTATTAAAATTTTGACAAATTTAAAATTCGCAGGTTTTGTTAATCTGTTGTGATAATATCAACCGTATTTAAACTTAATAATTTACAAATTAAATGACAGTTCTTGTTCAGTAATAACTCACGGTTTTATTGACTTGAAGCATTTCAAAAGTACTTACTAGGTTAAGAAAACATTAAGAAATGACGCTTATTCTCTAAAGATTTAGAAAAATGTCGAATGAAAAGTTTTTGTTATACAAAGGCTGTTCTTGTAGAAATTTAATTCACTTTTTTAGCATCATTGTTCAATAGATATGTGTGTATATGTATTGGTTATTCCTGAAAATATTTTTAATCAAGGAAAACACTGTATGGAACATTTTTGATTAATAATTATTGTTTGCTATATAAAATTATTTTTATTATAAAAAATATATTAATTGCCTGTCTAAATGCATTTGGCCTTTGTAATATCTGGCCATAAATATAATAATTATTAACTGTTGTTAGATAAAATAATTTTCATAAAATACATTAATTGTCTGTCTAAATGCATTTGACATTTTTATCTGGTCATAAGTAAAAAAAAATCATATAAATTGCTATATAAAATATTGTTTATAAAAATATATAAATTGCCTGTTTCAATGCACTTGATTATTTAAGTATCTGACCATAAATGGATAAATCATATATATAATGATTATTAATGGTAGTAGCTGTATAACAGATTTTTTATAAAAATATACCAATTGCCTGCCTAAAAGCATGTGACCTTTTTAGTATCTAGTCATAAATTAATAAATTGTATATATAATAATAAAGTACTAAATCTGAAAAAATGTGCAACCAGTCACATTAATTCACAGTATAACTAAATTGTATTCTTTAATTTTGTAAGCTACTCATAACCAGTTTAGCCCAATGGCAACTATGGAACCCAAGGTCTGTGGATCAGGAGTCAGCTCTAACATCTACAATGTTCGGACTTCTTATAAACTTCTCACCAATAAATCATTTAATTATTGCTATTTTGAAAACGTTTAACCAGCAAAAAAGATACCAAATTGATTAATCTCATTATATATATACACATACACACATATATTGTAACTTTACAATCTGTAGCTCTAAATAAATCAGACTGAGCAAGGTTGCACATATCTCAGGTTATCATTAAATATATACAATAAATCTGACTTCTCTGATCAGATTCTTCAGTAATTAAATAAAATTATTCTTTTCTACTAAGGTTCTAATTCTGTGAATGTATCTTAGTGAACAATAAGATATTATTCATTCTTCTTATAATGTAAATAATTCTACAGAAGTATTACCAAATTCACCACTTCCTTTATTATGCTATAATGTCTTATATAAATACAATTTATTCACTGTACTTTAAACACTTTTTAGCGAAAACCTTTTATTGTACATATATGCATATCTAATCTTACAATTTCGACTGTCTTGCAGTCTTCATCAGAATTACTTTTACTTTAAAAGTTGTACATATATGCATACCCAATCTAACATTTCAACTGTCCTGAGGTCTTCTTCAGAATCACTTTTACTTTAACAATAAAAATTTAAAGTGATTCTGAAGAAGACTGCAGGACAGTCAAAGTGTAGATTGGATGTGCTTATATGTACAACAAAAGATTTTTGCTAAAAAGTGTTTAAAGAACAGTGAATAAATAGCATAAATAATTCTAATTTTAATTAATAATGATCAGTCACTTATATTTAAAACTGACTTTTTTTAACAATCTAGGATAATACCCATGATGCTATAAATAGGAAAGGAATTTTATTCATACTCATATATCAGAGCAAAGGATTTCTTATAATCCAAATTAAAATAATGAAATAAAATAATCTTAACCATGGATGTTCTTTTAACATCAATAACATAAACTTCAACAAAGTGTCTCTTAAGTATTATTTTACTCTTATATTTTAAGCAATATAATATTTGTCTGTGGTTGAGATTTTTTGATAATGCAGATGATTATGCAGACACAATGTCCAAGCTCTCACATTTATTTTATTCATTAAGCTTTATTTTCAATATAACATAAGTATGAAAATCATTCAATGTGTTGACAAGTAAATATTGTCAAGACTATTATAACCTTGAGTTTAGAGAGGATGCATAATTTCATCAGTCAATATAAAATAAAAACAGGCAAAACTCTCCATACTGTAGTGCCACTTAGTGTAAGCCAGAGTAATCAATGGATGACAGAACACTTGTGCATAAAATCCCCATCTAGTGCTGACTCATCCACTATCCCCAGACTAGTTTCACTGACTTATACTGAATGGCACTACTGTATGGAGAGTTTTGCTTGTTTTAATAACAGTTATGGACAAGCATAAGAAATCGTGATCATGTTATGTTTAGTGGTTCACTATCAATATAAAATAATTATATAAGTTTAAACACAGAATATTTTATCATAGTTGTCAGCACATCTATCATGCAAGATATGCATATCAACTGCATCAAAATACTCAAGATATTCTGATAATATTACGAGAGAAATAAAGTCATGGTTGCTATTATGCATGACTTTAATATTTTATCAAAAAAAGCATTATGAAATACAATAGGCAAAATGATGTAATAATTTAAAGGCACGCACTTGTCTATAAGTGCAAATAAACAATTAGGATTATGTTTCTAATCTTAATAAACTTAATAAGAATAAACCATTACAAAAATTTTCCAAAACGTAGCATCTTTAGCTACATGTTACCTAGGACATACTACATGTCAAAACCATGACTAAGACAAGATAAGAAAATAGTTTTAAAAACTGACTATCTCATAAAATAATGCTTGCAAACACATGATGTGAAAAACTGATAAAACATATTGTAATTAAAGTAAAAGTAACTAGGTATATGAATTATGGCTTGACAATTTAATAAGAAAACATACATCAAGTCCAAGAATTCATTCACTCATTTCCACATTCTAAATAACTCCATACTAAATGAACATATTTCCTTTGATGATAATACAATGCAAAAAATATTCTGAGAACTACAGCACTCATACAGCATAAATTATACATAAATTATAGGCAAACAATATCATATGCATAATAAACATATTGAAAATATTATATTTTTGCCTTTTACCATTTAAAAAGTTTTTTAGTTTTCAAATCGTTGATTCCAATGCAATTCTCCGTCACATTATAGTTTGAATAATAATTTCATTGAAACTTAAAATATATTAGTAAAATATTCCAGATATTTAAACATCACATTTGGGGAAATAGTTAGTCAAAATTTGAGGGACTAAAGTTAGACATTGACACAAATTAAGCCATTCAGGTAAAGAAAGCAAAATATTATTTGAAGCAATACGTAGGCGATAATATGATTTTCTTTAAATTAAGGTGAAGATTAAAGAAATGGAAAATGTATAGAAAGCACAATATAAGTTCCTTTGAAGCAATGTAAAGTGTATAAAATAACAATAAAGTTTAAAAAGAGCTGAGCATTACATTTGTAAAACAATAGGTAAATTGGAGAAAACACAGGATTTATATTATTTTTCCATAGAAAATAAAAATACAGCAATGAAATGTATATAGATGGGAAAAAGTCTCCATACAGTAGTGCCACTCAGTACAATCCAGAGTAATCAAAGGATGACAGAAAACTTGTTCATAAAATCCCTAACTAGTGCCTAATCCAATATCCCCAGACTAGTTTCTAGCTTGTGGCTTTCATCAGTGAGAAACCTTGGATCTGAGAGCACTGCACCCAGAGTGGCATTACTATATGGAGAGTTTTGGGTGTTTAAATAACAGTTGTGAGCAAGCATAAAAAATGGTGATATGTGATGTTTAGTAGTAAAATGTATATAGTACAATATTTAGTTAAAGCAATATCAACTTTGTAGAGAATTCAATATTATTTAAATTTGAAGCAATATGAATTTTTAAATAGAAGCATATTTATTTATCTTTATTATATAGCATGTGAAATACTTTGATAAAATAAAGTATATTTCAGCATAAATATTTTAACTGGTGATAAAATTCACAAATATGAAGTTAATCTTTTAATGACATATTTTAAAATAAGACCCAACTCCTTGAAACAAAATATTTCAATTTTGCAATTATAGAGATATTAAAATAAACATTTTTTAAATTTTGAAATTAGCACAACACTATTTTTCCACAGAATATTATTTTAATTATATAAGCAGAATATTGTGAAGATATTTCACCTCTACAATAACATAAACACATTTTAAATTTGCAGATTATTTTACAACTGGTTTAATAATTTTGCAAGCTAGCAAAATTCTAATTCTGTTTTAAACAAAATTAAGCATAATGAGAATACTTGCAAATAATAAAAAAGCCAATATATACTTTATAAGTAACTGTAGAATATAACTTAGCAAGTTATTTAAATGGTTGAGCACAACTCTGGTATTTAAAATATTAGTAGACGTATGCATGAATAAACAATATTGAAAGTTAATTATAATTCTACCAATATAATTTCTTAAACTTCTGTGAGAATTCCTGGCATTTTAAAGCTATATGACAGCTTTTCATTTCCTTCTGATGGTAATAAGTGTTGAATATTTTTTCTTATGATGTATACATTTTAGAAATACAGTAGCAAGATGGTGGGATGAAATCAATTACTGAGTAGATTTTACTTTAGCCATTCATAATTTAAAATAAACAAAATAAGCAATTAATAAATTAACACACTAGGAAACAAATGAAAAAGTAGATAGGAAGTAACAGAAATTAAAACATATGGTCAATCGCTTTTATATGACAAGTCAGGTGATAAGAAGAAATCAAATTAAATTAATTAAATCAAATTAATTAATTAATTGACCCCAAATTAGTTGTCACATAAAATATTCTAAAAATAACTTTTTTTAAAAAAAAACCCTCTAAAATTGTAGACATAACTAATATAATGTAATACATTTACAAATGATTATCTAACAATAATTAAATATTGCAAATAATGAATAATTCTTTAAACATCTTATTTAAAAAAAGTTCTCAAGATTAAAATGTAATGTTTTAAAATAATAATCATTTAAATAAAACATCAAAAAATGATTGTTGTGAATATTAATTTTCTTTAGAGAAGGAAGTTAAATTATAATCAGTTTATTTTAAACTCTTACTGCAGTCAAAATAAATACAAGCATGCACACACACTATGGAGATTTAAAATATCAATTCGAACTTTTTTTTATTAAAATATTAATTAAAACTCTTTTTAATAAATTGTAATGAACTGCTTGTGTTAATTAAAAACAATAAGCATTATTTAAATTTTTGTTTTTAAAGCAAAATATTTAATAACATTATTTTAAAACTGTATATTTTGTATAATTATATTTTTAAACTAAGAATAAGATAAATATTAATAAAAATATCAAATCCTTTTAAAATATTTGACATTATAAAATTAGCTAAATGTATACCTTTAGAAAATACTTCTTTTATTTAAACTTATCATAACAAAATATATTACAATAAAGCTTTTATGGCTAATACGTAACAGATTAAATTATTTACTACATTTAATATGTAAACTGACTTACTTAAATAGAAAATAAACTATTTGTTTAAATATAGTAGAATAATACCTAGGTTAAAGTTCTGAATGCAGATCTTAATATTACAATATATATTCCATGAAGAAAAAAATTCATTTATCAGATAACATAGGATTTTAAGTACAACTTCTTCACCAGAAAAAATAGCCTGATTATTATATATAAATTACTAGTTAATAAAAATACTACAAATCGATGTCTGTATTTCTTCAAAATAATGTATGTAAACTTATAAATGAATATTAGAAAATACAGTAATTAAAATTTGTTAAAAAAAACAAAAAATAAATGTCACTTAAGAGCACTTTCAACTATCCTTGTAGTTTTTGTCAACTAATACTTTGAAAGATCAACTTTACCATAATTCTGTGATCTTAATGTTTGCTGCCTGCCTATTGATTAAGTCTTGATTGTATTTTATCCTCTTTCTTCTATTTAGTATCAATGTTATGTAATACCTCAATCTCACATTCAATCTCACACTCAATCTTGTTATTTGAGATCTAATGGTTTTTCTTTAAAAAGTTAACCCTGACAATGGCAGGTGTTATTTCATTGAAACATTTGGTAGTAAGCAAAATTAATTCACGGTTTAACACAAATACTACTTTGTTTATATATATATGAGAGAAACAGGACACAAATTTACAGCAAGTTAAAAAAATAAAGTTATATATAGAAAACATTAAAGAAAAAAAAAAGCAATACTAATAAAAAAGACATAAGCAAAATTAAATAGAGATTCTGGGATTAAGATGACATTATCATAAAGTTATTTATTCTAGAACATGTGCATGTGTGGCACAACTGTTCACAAAAGCTATAAAGTGTTAATATAAAATAGATAACTAAAAACAAACAAGCTGAGCACTTTCAAAGGATCTTGCCTCCATAATCATAGCTTGCTACTCATTTGTTTTTAGTTATCTATTTTACTATTTTATATTAACACTTTATAGCTTTTGGGAACAGTTGCGCTGCACATGCACATGTGCTAGAATATATATATTTCCCAAAAGTAAAAAATTATTTGACTCAAAGTTACTTATTATTAAAAATATATATATAAAGAGAAAATCACTTATATAAATATAGTTTGAAAAAATTGCACATATATATGTAAATATAAATATATTTATAAATAATGTTTTTAAGAGTTAGTATAAAATTTAAGTATAAAATAGTATAATATGAAGTATGAGTTTAAAAGAAAAAATTGTATAATAATATATAATAATAGTAGCAAGAAGCTAATAAATGATATGAATTAGTAAGTTAAAGTATATAAATATAAATAAACAAAAGTACACAAAAATATATAGAAAAAAAGAGTTGTAGTGATTATAGATATAGTTAGTTTAAATAATAAGTAATAGGGGAAACTATGATTATGAAACAATTAAATTTAAAAAAGTGTTTATTTGAAAATTTGGTAAATTTTAAAAGGTTTATATAATTTATGATTTTTAATTATAAAGTAAAATGATCAATATAAAAAGTTATTAATAATAGAAGAATGAATAAAAAAATAAGATACTATACATGATTTAAAAATTAAAATGAATATTTTTAGTAAATGAATTAATGTTCAACATAAAAATATATACATATATAATCATAAGTAGTTTATTAGTTTAGGGTTAATAAAATTATAGTTTTTATTTATAAGTAATAGTAATAATTAGGTGATTATTAAAAAATCTTAAAAAAAATAATGTATTTAAATTAATGGTTGTTTGTGAATATATATATATTCAGTCAGTGATATATACATAATTTATATTTATTTTATATTTCAAATGAATGTTGTATATTTTTTTTATTTAATTTTATCATATGCAGTTTATTTTTGTCATTTTTTAATTTTTTAATTTTATTAAATATATATTTATTATATAATTGACATATATTTATTTTATTTTATTTGTCATTATATCATAACTTTGAGAAAGACTGCAGGATAGTCGAAATATCAGATTTTGTATTGATATATGTGTAATATTTTTTATAAAACATTTGAAGTATATAAAGTGCATATATATATATATATATATATATATATATATATATAATACAGTCAAAATATATGGGTAGGTTTAGTAACATTTGTGAATAACAATACATGTACAACAGTTTAAAAGTTTGGAAAATGTGAATGTGTGTCATTAATGGTACAACTAATACTTAGAAATGTGTATTGAGACTCTCCTTTCAAGTCCTGACACTTCCAATGTACAGGCTGCTTGGTTTGAGTGCAGGTATATTAATGTCAGTAGTCAGAAGCTCCGTTTCAGACTTGAGTATTATTCAGTGCATTCTGTAGTAGATAATAAGTGTATTGCTGTCTATCAACTGCCTAAATAGTCACCTCTCTAAAACAGACCTTTAATATCTATAGTTAGATCCTCTTTCTTATTGTAAACAATCAAATTCACTAAGTTAGTTCTCCAATTCCCTGTTTTTGTCATTGTCTATATTTATTTATTTTCATATTTATTTGAATAATCATTGTATTACATGTTCAATTTGAACTTGATAGCATTGTAGTTTAGACAAGTTCACTATTTACAGATATTTTAAGATGAATTAAAATGAGTTCATAACACTAGTGTTAATCTTAACTTAACCCTCTATATAACTTTCCACAGTTTTTCAAGCACTATTGTTTGATGAAAAATAAGCATTATCTGCTGAACATATGTTTCGGTCAGTAATCAACATCATCAGTAATCTGGAAATTAGCTGACTTCTCAAACATAGGAATGCAATTGTTATTTAACTCTTATATGCATAGAAATGTGATGTCATACAATGGATGAAATGATAGTTACCCTCAGCTTTTCTTCACTCTGCTATGGGTACATGTAGTGATATTTTACATTTATGTTTGACTGTAGAAACTGGAGCTAAAATATGCATTGATTTATTAATTTTAAAAAATCTGAGGATATTATTATTGTGCAGAAAAATTAATACAAACTAGCTAACAATATCATTGATTAGTAAAATCTTTGTTCTATGACTTTAAGAACATTCACAAAAGAATTTCAAATGCTGTTTTTTGTTAACCTTGGAAAAAAATATTCTGTATTTATGATTATTTTATCAAAATTAGGTTATAGTATGTATTTAAAAAACAAAAGCATGATCATACTTAGATTTTATTTAAAAATAGTTGTTTTAAGAAGACAAGTAAAGAAAAAGTTTTAATCGCAAAAAGATAAAGTCATGTCTTTTTCTGACTTCAAACCCTATAATCAGTTTTTAGTCACTTTTAAATAATTATAAGTATACAACACAGGTTGGTAATTGCATAACATCTCAAGTAGTAGTATTCTTCACTCTCTGTCAGGTGATGCTGGCCTGACCAATGACAATATTAGCATAGCAATCAAACATATGTTTAGATTCTTGAATATCAAATTTTAAGTCAACTCTAACCAACTCATGACCTAACCAGTGAAAACATTAGCATAGGAGTCGAGCTTACACCATTAGTTATTTGAGTATCAAATTTTAAGGTGGTGCTCTAACCCATACTAGTATAGGAGTCAAACTTACACCAAGTAATTTGGTTAGAGCATTGGCTTAAAATTTGATATTCAACTCCTATCCTAATATCATCACTGGTCAGGCCAGAAACACCGGAAGAAGTGTGGAGAATAATACTATGTAAAAAGTTGGGTAATTACTAACGTGTGTTGTCTATTTGTGTGTTATTATTAACACAGTTGGTAATTGAAATTATTATTGTAGTTTTAAATTTTAAAACATAACTTGATTGCTTTATTATAGCTTTACAATAATTTATTTAAATATTAGAAATAAAGTTCAAATAATAACTATTTCATTTTTTTTTTATTTTATCGGCATTATTGTAATCATCCACTAAGGAAATACAGTTGTTCTGATTACTTATTCCAATTTATCATTTTCTTCTACATTTGAAAAGTTGAAATATTATTTTTAGTAATATTAATATTTTTATTAACTATTATTAATATTTTTCACTTGTAAACTATATTTTTATTAAATCATGTGCCATTTATCGAATATACAATTTAAAATACTTTAAACTTAAAATAAATGTTGGTAATGTACCCAAACAGAGAGAAGTAGGTGTACAACAAACAAAATGTTATACAAGCTTACAGTTTTAGGTCATGCTGCAGATACCAACTGATCAGTGCTCGTTCTGCGTGAAATACATATATTGGAGATCATTTGTCTTTTTCAGATGTGTGTGAGCATATGTATCAGTTGTATGAAATAGATCAGATAGCTGAAGAGAGCTTGAAAGCCAGTGTCCAAGTTGCATATGGTTACATGTAAACTCCAAGCATATACATTATGCTTTGTATTCAATCACCTATTAATAACCTTATAAGTAAGTATTTATCAATGATTCTTATTATATTGCTTTAGAAATATATATTTTCAATGTTACATATTTAATATCCAATATATATTTAGAAAAAAATAATAGATGGAGCTGAAATTTTAAACAGGAAATCAAGAGATTGTTAAAGACCTAGAAATAGACCACATGTGAGATGGATGGATAAAACAGGCAGGATAAACTAGAGATGATGGATTTAACTTGGAGAGAGCTTTATCCTACAGTGAATTGATAGTAGTTGAAAATGATGATGTCTTACTTAGAAAATTATTTAAATCAATGGAATTTAAATTGAAAACAATATAAAGAGAATAAATATTCAACAGAAAATATTTTGCGTTCTTATTTCTGCATTGTCACATGACTAGTTACGAATATATTTTCAACAAAAATTTACTGTCACCAATAAAAAAACAATAATAGTTTTATACATGAATAAATGACAAGGCACACAGCCCATAACAATGGATTATTTAAAATATATTGTTTAATCTATGACTTTTTTCCAAACAAATTTCTATCAGTTGATAGTTTTTATAATTTTTTTTTGTATTCAAGTATTTACACATACTTGAAATAATTTCAATCATTGCTTGATGTTCCACACAAAAGATCCATTGATTCATCAAACACAACTTTTTCTATTAACCAATGCTTCTTTTCAATACTTATAAATACTGAAATACCTTTTAACTTGTGGTGACTTGATATGCTCTTCTTGAATTTTGCTAACTTTTGATGACTTTCAAATTGTTTTGTAACATTCACCAAACAAAAAACATCCATATGATATATGTTTCATAAATATAACTATGTTTTCTAGACATAGTTGAGACTGATTTTGGTTTTTATAAGGGCAGAATAAGTTTTTATATTTTGACTATTTTTTTCAATATTTAATACTCAAAGGCTACATGTGGTATATTATACCCCTATCAATTTCATATGCCCTAATTTCATATTATTTTTTAAAATTGAACAGGTGTCTATCTTATTATTTTTCTAAATACATCACTATTTTTCAAAAATCAAATTAATTTAAATTTACCTCAGATAGTCTAACTTTATATTTGTTTGGAGTTTACCAATGTCCTAATACATGTAGATTAAACGTAGGTAATTTTGTTCTTCCATATTTGCAATCAGTAGATTTTTTTTTACTTTTTTTATATAAATAATATATTGTATAAGTAATTCTTAAAGTAATAAAAATCAAATTTATTTTATTATAATACCTGACTTTATTTAAATATTGAAACAGACATCCCACTGAGTTATGTAATGGCAAAAACAATGGAATAGAATGGTACCACTCTTTCTTTACCACATGTAATATTTATGCTTCAAAACTACATGTAATCAGTATGGATTAATAATAATATTTTTCATCTTTATTTTATATGCTCTATAAACTATCATTTCACTGTAAAAAGATTCTGGACAGACTAATCAAAAACAGATGATAATGAAAACCAAATTATAACATTATTCTTAGTAAATTTTCTACCTTATTTTGATTTCATTTTTTAAATCTTATATATTTTAACCATGAATTATTTTAAGTTCCATTCCAATACACAAATATGCAAATTTAAATTATTATAATTAACAAAATATAAGTAGAAACTGGGTTTTAGATATTGAAGTGCAGTGCATATTTTAATATATTGTTACTACTTTTAACAAGTTAGAGGGTATTTCATCACAGTTTTTTATATGAAAGTTAAGACTTGGACTTCCTATTAATATATCATAATGACATTAAAAAATTTATTTAAGATGCTTGCTCAATAAAGTTTTTAGAAATAGGACTAAGAATAATCACTGTTTTTTAGCATGCTGAAACATTAAATAAATGAACAATAATAACATTATCGAAAAAACATATTATAATGAACTTTATCAAGATTCTCATGAGAGAGGCAGAAACAATTTATACTATAAAAATTATTTCAAGGACATTCTTAAGGGATGAAATATTAATAGCTTTTATTATCTTAGTTGAGCATGGAAGAGTTATAAGTAGACTTAATGTTGAAGTCTATAAAAAATAAGTTTGCTGTGGAAAAATTGAAAGGAACTATTTTGTAATATTATATAAACAATATGATGGACCAGTGTGCTATATATGGAATGTCTTTGTGTTTCACAGATTAGTTTGTATTATTCTTGCAAACTTCAATTCTTTTTATTATTATTATTATCATCATCATCATCATTATCATTGTTGTTGTATATGAACTTATTAGTGCAGTGGAATAGTAGTGGATTCTGGAGATTAAAATCCACGAATCACAGGTCAGATCTGTTACTACTGATATTTGATTTTCTTATAGACTTCTGAACAAGAAATTTTATTATTATTATTATTATTTTTTAACATTTATAAATTAAATAACTCACTTCAAAGGGTTCTTTGATATATATGTAAGGCAAGATGTAATGTCTGATAATAATCCAATAGATGAATGTTTGTTTCTATTTTTTTAATCTTCTAGCTAAGGAAAATGAAATACCCATTTCCCGCGATGATTGCATGAGCATCTAAGAAAAAAAAAAACTGCTTACTTAAGACTTAAAACTGAGTATAGTGCTTGATGGCCGGCATGATGGATATTCAGCAAGCATTATGTTACTGATAAATTCATCATAAGCACAATATATATATGTTTAATTGATTTAGTGTAATGGTGGAGTGGCAGGTCCTGGACGTAGCCAGTTTTCACACTTCCGGTGCTCGAATTCTAAAGCAATACATTTTTATTTATTTATCATAATTTTAAATAAAAAAATAAATTGCTGTAATTTACGTGCAAATAATACATGCTTTCACAAAAAAATAATGTTAATAACTATCATATTATTATCATCACTTTTTAAAAATAAAAGAAATATTATTAATAACTTTTTAAATTAATCTTTTTATTTTGTTTTTGGTTATGGCATTATTTTATCTTCGCCGAGTTTACGTCATTTTCAGCCGTTCTAAAAATTCTGTTTATGACAGAATCCGATTAATCATTTAATCGGAACCAAAAACCTAGTGCAAATTCTTTTAATTTTTTTTAAATTTGTCTTTTTATAAGGGAAAAAAAACTGGTATTGATAAATAATGCAGTAAAAAAAATATTAATAATCGAATAGTTTACTTTGGGAGTTCATAAAAAGTTCCGAGTAGCGGAAGTGATGAACCGGATACGGAATCAGTGGGACTTGAGTTCCAGAGTTGACCAATCAGAAATCAAGTTGAAATAACAAATAAGGAAAAAGATCTTCTCATTAAGCTTTATTATTTTCCTAATATTTTTTTATCATTTGTGAAATGGATGTTAGAAAACCCTAAGCGGGCTATTTAAAGCGGTAGCGGTATCTTTACTTTCTTACATATAAATTTCCATTTGTGGTTTATGTGACACAATAATGTGTTTTCTGTAGAAAGTATAGTCTCTCACTGCTTAAACAAAGACAAATGTAAATTATATGCGTAATTTATTACTATTATTTATCCTTTCATAATAAAGACATTTCTAAATTTAATTCAATAAATTTCATTTCATTACTTCCACATTGCATCTACCAAAGTTTTTTAACCAACCATCTCATTCTTGGTCTTTTTCTATGTCTTTTATAGTCACTCCGAATCCAATTTAAAAGTTTAGTTGTTGTTGCATTGAAATAACTTTTACTAAAATAGGCAAACCAGCTCCATTGGTATTATGAATGCAATGATCTTAATAAATATCTTGCATAGAAGATAAGCCTTTGATTAATTGATAACTTCTTTATCTTTCTTGAATATCAACACTATTACTATATTCTCTCAATAATGAGATATATCTTTATTATTTTATAATAATATTGGTTTGTTCTTTTCTCTGAATTTTATTTTCGATACCTATTGTTAATCCCAATATATTTATATATATTTTCCAAGCTTAGCTCTGTAATCTGCCATGTCTATGTGTGTGTTTTTATTAAATGTGCCAATATTTCACTTGCAAGACAGCAATGGCAAGTGTTATTTTTTCGGAAATACAAACTATATTTCATTTTAATAAGCAATCTTTTATTTATTTTTTTGAAAATACCTTATTTAAGCTTAATTTTATGATTAGATTAATTAAGTAAGTTACCAAATTATTTATAATTGATGACTTCTAAACCATTAATATTAATATTTTCACGCTAATGAATAATGCTTTCATTTAATGATTTAACAAGATCTGAAGTTTTTTTAACATATATATATATGTCAAAGGGTTAACCAGGAAGCAAACCCAGGCCAGCTGCTTGGAAGGCAGCTATGCTAACCGCTAGGCCACCAATGCTTGACTAAGATATGAAGTTTACTTATAGAAGCAATCACAACATCTAAAACACCTAGATGAGTAATTTGAAATTCTTTTTATCTCCTTTTCTTCCTCTTTAAATGCGCAGTATTATTTCCATTTAGCTACTGAGAAATGGAATAACTTTTACCAATATTATTTCTCTTTATTTTATTACGTGCTAATTGCTTAAATTACACATAATTTGGCAATGATTTGGGTTTTGTCATCAACATTTTCAGATATTATCGATCCATTACAGGATGAAAGTCTTTTCAAGTTCAATCCATCTTCTCCAATCTCTAGCCTCTCTTCTCTACTTCATTGTAGCATATTTCATTATTTCATCCATTCATCTCACATGTGGTCTCTTTCTAGGTCTTTTATAATGATTTGGAATTCAGTTTTAGATTTTAATTGTCAGTTTAATTCCACTTCAGTCTTTTGATTCTTTAAATGATGTCACTGATATCCATTTGTTCTCTTACCCATGTATTTCATTTCTTGTTATTCCTAACATACACCTCTCCATACTTGTTTGAATGGTCTGAAGCATTGGTAATGCACTTTTGTTAATTTATTTTATATTTTAATTTTTTCTTGGCATGAATGATTTAATATTGTGTAAGAGTAATTGTCTCAAGTGCTAAAGATCTCTGGTTCAAAACTCAATATTGTTATTAGCCACACACAAACATTATGTGATTTTTGAGCAATGAACCATTCAAAACTTTATTGTCAGCAGAAATACTTATTGAATCAAAAGATTGTTGTAATAGTTTATTTCAATATGAAACATATCATTCATTATTTTCTTTTAATGCTTTAAATATACTTAAAACATTCACTCAATTATGCATTCCAGAAACATACAATTAAAAAAACAGATATATCATCCTTTAATTAAGACATAAAGTTTATACCTGGGCAAAAAGTGATAACATAATCTCTAGCCTAACAAATTATTGGTAAGAATCATTAATGTACTTATCTGAAATGCATTATGTCAAAGTTGCAAGTATAGAAAGATTGACACTTGTAAATTAAATTAAAATAATTCATATAGTTTCTCTTAATATTTCAATGTAAATTGCTATTTTTGTGATTGGTTTTGGCGCAAAAAGGAAATGATTTGTAAAGATCCTTGTAAATATGCAAAATATGAATCTCTTCTTCATCTCATCAATATTAATATTACTATTACATTTTTCCTGTGCATATTTATCATTGGATATTTGGTATATAACTTTGATAACAAATTCTCTACTTTTTATATAATAAATCACATTTACTGTAGTGCTTCAGCTTTTGTTAGATTTAAACTGCATGTTTCATGTCTCCATAGAATCTCATGATGTAGTGTTTTGTGCATTGTATTGCAATACTCATTAAATCTATATCAAATAAATCTTGGGAAATTTCAAAAGATTTTGCATATGTTTTCCTTCAGTGCAGCTGATAAATGATCCAATAAGGCATCTAATTTGGATTAGTAAGTGTATTATTTAAAACTTTTTTCACTTCCTTTTACTTCAGCTTCTTATTTAAAGTTGAATGAGTTTTAACTGATAATCTATTTATCAGACTTCTTTCCTTGTTCTCAGTTGAACTCTTTCTTTTTTAAAGATTTTTATTTTGATACATTGCCTTGACTAATAGAAGAATATTCTATGCTGTGATTTTTTTTTTTTTGGATTTGTTTAAAAAAGTGTCTAGGTGTTGTTGTTTTTGCAAATAATGCTTTAGAGCTGCAGGAAATATTGCAGGAGTTATCAGATGAAAGTAGGACTAAAGATAAATGTTAAAAAGATTAAAGTAATGTTTAATGGATTTTCTCAAAACATGAAAATAAAGATTGATTATGGTGAGTTAGAAGAAATTAACAGCTACAAATACCTTGGTCATATTATTAATACAGACGGAAATATAATGGATGAAATTAATCATAGAATTAAACTTGTTTAGAGTGCTTTTGGTAGAAGTAACTTGATACTAAAAGGAAATATGCCTATGTGTTTGAAAAGGTTTTTAATAAATGTGTTTTACCAGTTCTTACTTATGAATCTGAGACTTGGACACTTAACAGAAGAGCAATACAGAGACTTCAGACCACTCAAAGAAGTATGGAAAGATGCATGTTGGAAATAACAAGAAGAGATCAAAAATGCAATATATGGGTAAGTGAACAAACAGGTGTAACTGATCTCATTGAAAAAATTAAAAGACTGAAATGGAGTTGGGCTGAAAATATTTCTAGAAGAAATGATAATAGATGGACAATTGAAATTTTAAACTGGATTCCAAGAGATTGTAAAAGACCCAGAAAAAGACCAGATGTTAGATGGATGGATGTGGGGAAGAGAAGCTAAAGATCAGAGAAGATGGACTGAACTTGGAGAGACCTTTATCCTGCAGTGGATTGATAATGGTTGATGATAATAATGATGAGGTTGGATATTACTGCAAGTTCAAAAAAAAATCCAAATTACTTGTAATCTAAAAAAAAAAATCAAAGTATCACCAAGTCCAGATTAAAAAAACAAATCATGATTATTTTAGTAATATCATTTTATTTTGAGCCACCTTCTTTACCAGCTTTTTCAATACAATCTCCAACTAAGTCCCCCCCCCCTTCTTATATATACCAAAACCTTTCATAAACATTTTTTCCACCTCATCCAAAACTACTTTTTTTTCTACAACCTCCATCACCATTTAAATGAAGACATGTCAGAAGTAATGGAGACACTAATATCATAAGACATGCACCATGGTCAAAACCCTTTTATAATTAATTCTGATTAGATCGTTGAGCAGTTTTTTGGATTTCAGTATTGCACATGTTATCCAACATAAATAAACCTTCTAACAGAAAGCACAACAACTATAATAAAGTTTGATGACTCACTAAAGTAGACAATGAGTTAATAACTATCAGTTCCTTTTTATTGCTCTTTATTTGACCATTTAAATTAGTTCAATTGAGTTAATTATATATTTTTTCCTAGTTTAATATGTTTGATTGAAAGTTTCAATAATACTTTTTAATATATGAATTTTTTCCTACAGTGCAGGCTTTTTCATACCTGCACTCCAATAAGTAGTACATAGGGGGTTTGAACTCAGACTTTCACATGACTCTCAACTATCCACACTATCTCATACTGCTGACACACCTGATCACATATGTCGAAGAGATAAATAATCTCCAATATGTGTATTTCATGCTAAACTAGCACTCAACAGTTGGTCCAAATTATCATCTCTACACATATGTACAATCAATGCTCAGCTTATATTAAGATAGCCAGTCTTCATAATTTAATGGACAAGCTTTAATCCACTCCATCTTACTATTCTTTGGCCATCCATTTCATTACCTACACAATAAATGGATAACTATACAAAATTTACTTTTATCTTTCCTTCTACTTTGTTGAATAATGGGAATGGAGTATATTTACAGAAGAATTGAGAAAACCTAAGTAAATTAATTTTATCTTCAAATCTTTGTTTTAATCTTTAAAATATTTGTATGTTCTAGCTTAAATTTATAAACCTCTTATAAAATTCACACTTTTTATCAACTGGATACCCTCAATGCTGTTATATTTTCACTGAACGCATCCATATTCATGTTTTTTTTAAAATTATTTTTACATAAAAAATCTAATTTATAATGCTCAGTTTTGATTTCTCTCAAAATTACACAAATCTTTTTTAATTTCCTCTCATGTTCTATGCCCATGTTTATGTTTATCTGGTGTACACTTTAATCTATTAAGTGTTTTTTTCTAATTTTAGAAATAAAATCCTTCACTGCAATTTTAATTGTTTTTTTATCCTGATTAAAAGTATTCAGGAATATATGTAAAAGCCCTGATTAATTACCAAAATGAAAACTTGTTTAAATATAAACCTGTGCAATATATATGTGTTCATAAACATCACATGATCAATATTACGTATAGAAAGTTTTGCCTGTTTCAATATATATGTGCTGTATCCATTAAGTTAAATAATTAATCCCAATGTTCTATATAATGCAACATCAATGCTTATAACTTTATTCATTTATCTTTCATTTATAATAAGTTCTACTTCACTTATGTTTTAATATTTATGCCTTTATAGTAAAATGCATACATTTTTTTTTCAAACAATTATCTTTACTAATTTATTTTAACCACTCAACATCAATCTTTTATTTGACAGTATTTTTTTTAGAGATATTTAAAACTTCTATTCCATTAAGCCTTCTTGAAACATATGAATAAAGACTATTTGAAAAGGACAAATGACCCTCTAACCCAGGTGATGTTTAAGCTGAACCGGCATGCTTCAGTTGCCTCTGAGCGCAATTTCTTAAGCATGCCAATTTTTGATCAGTATTTATTAATATCACAATATTGTAATTTGATCTACAGGTGTTAAACTTTCTTTATTCTCATCTTTGACACTGTCTGCTTAAAATAAATACATTAATAACCATTAATAATCATTTATAAATCTATATATTATCAAATTATTATTTAAGTTATAAACCACAAACCTGGCTATATATATATTAACATAAATTGATAGGATAATCCCTAGCTTAGTAAATGATTAATAATAAACATTAATATATTTAGCTAAAGTGGATAGTGCCAAAATAATGAGTCTAGACATTTGAAATTTACAAATCAAAATGCAATAATTTGATATGAATAAATTCTGAACAAACACTGAAATGTTTAAGAGATGGTGACAGAGTATAACTGAAGAATGTTAGTTTAATGTCTAATGCATCTTGGGATTGATTTACATTTTTTTAACATGCCATTATTTATAGGTTTCAAGAATGTATGTTAGAATACAAGTTTCATATATATATATATTTAAAAGAGATAATATATATAGAAAAAGAGATAAAGTTGGATTAGTGTTACCACGAATTTATGTTCAATTAAAAAACACGTATATTAAACCTTTAATTAAATTTAAAGTTTATATTTGGGCTAGAAATTATATGATAATTTCAAAGTTAATAAATGATTAGTAATAACCGTTTTATATATCTATCAAATGTGGATAGTAACAAAGTTGTAGGTGCAGAAAATTTGACATTTGTAGATGAAATTAGAATATTTTTTTATTTTTATTTTATCCATTTAAAATAACCTAATGTAGGTATTTAAAAAAAGCTTTCAGGAAATACAATCTAGATCAGAGATCGGCAAACTTTTAACATGAAGAGACATTTGCTTTATATCCCCCCCCCCCCCGTTAAAACCTGCAAGGGAAGAGGTAAAAAATATGAATTTCTGAATGGCTGTGGATATATTTGAACTTTTATTTTATCAATAGAACATAATAAAATTGTATACAACTTAGCAAAAATATTAAATTCTCTGAAAAATAAAAAATAAAAATTACTTTGATAATTTAATTTATTCATGAATTTCTAATATTTAAATATTCATCTTATACAATAATTACTATTAATCTTACTACTGTATGGAGACTTTGCTATTATTTTAATAATTATTATTCTATGAGGCTGAATTCAATGAAACAATGCTGTAATGCATATTTCCCTCTTCTAGAGTCATCAAAATATGTTTATCATGATAAAAAAAAAAGCTGTGAGATCAGGATCAAAATGCCATATTTCACTCTCTAGATGTAGTTTGCTGACCCCTGATATGGACAGACATGTTGATTCTTACCATACTCTGCTTTCTGCTAACAAAAACAACTTTAGCTGATAACATTACAATTTTCAAGGGTCAAGATAATTTATTTCTGTCATTGTTTTGAATAAAAATTCCAAATGAAAGAGAGCAATAACATCCAGGGCATACATTGAACCTGCCACTAAAAACACGAATGACAGTAAATATCAAGCAATTAGTAAAGATAATCTTGGTAGTATTGGATCTCTAGTCTAATGAATGACTAACAAAAATCATTAATCTTAGTAGTTTTTGGTTTAAAACTTTGAACTAAACCAAGCACATGGGCTGATGTCTATTGATAAGCAGTTCTCCTTTATTTGTTTACCACCTGAATAACCACATAATAATAATAGTTATAATAACAATATTATTTACTCATCTTGGTTTATTCAAGCCTAGGAAGAAATCAACTAATTTGCCATTATCATATGATCACCATTCTTTATGCTTACACAAGCTGTTTTTCACAGAGACAAAACTTTCCATACCATAGTACCACTTAGTGCAAGCCAGAGTAATCAATGGGTGCAGGAAGGGGTGTGCATAAAATCCCTATCTAATGCCTACTCATCCAATATCCCCAGATCAGTTTCTAGTTTGTGGCTTTCATCAGTGAGGAGCCTTGGATCTGAGAGCACTGCACTTAGATCTTCAGATCCAATAGAACCCTCCAACATTCACCTTTTACTTTTTCACCTAACTATAAAGCTTTGAGTCCAAAATGAAAACAATAATGTTTTCAAGCTAAGCTCATTAACTTATATAGCTTCATAGATCTGAACTCATTTCAACATCCATACTTTTTGGTGTCTTTGGTTCTTTAATAACCACACTCACCATAATCATATTAGGTACCATCAAATATCACATGATCGCAATTCTTTATGCTTACGCAAGCTGTGTGGAGAGTTTTGTCTCTGTAATTTGCTTTTAGTTAATAACAAACTTTTTTAAAATGTAAACAATAAACTAATTTTGATATTTATTATCAACATATTTATATTATTAGATAATATTTACTAGAAAAAACTAGAAAGAAAGCTGTCAAATTGATTAAATATAATGGTTAGATTCTCACTAACTCTGAAACGTATAATGCATAGAAGCACTTTCCGTTTTTATGTAATTAAAAGAATCGTAAATCTGTTCTTGGAAATTAATCCTTGATTTAAAAAAAAAAGATCAGATTTTCTTGGATAGCCATTAAGCACAATTTCGACTCTTTCTCGATCGAAATTAGCAATAGCTGTGCACAACCCGTCTTTGGAACTAATGCACCATTAGAAACAATATAAAGATAAACGTATCTCCAAGGACTTTATACGTCACAGGTTGCTTGAAAATGTGCATTATTCGTGTAATCATTTTAGACTTTCTTTGTTTAAAGAAACTGTCAAATACTCTTATTTATTACGAAATTTAACGACTACGTCTAGTTTTAATTGAAATTTCGCATTCAATTGTATAAAGCGAGCTATAAATCTTATAATGGAAACGTTAATCTGAAACGTATTTTAAGCCCTGTTTATAGATATATTGATTTTAAATACCACTAACTTAAATACTTTATTTTTTTATATACGTCTTTGCCGGAAAGTGGATTTGTTTTTCATTTTTTTGTAACAAAATGTACCAATTACTTTTTAGTCGTAGTCTTACTTAAATAAACTACTTGCTCCATTAAGAGGCATATGTGCATGTGATATGTTCTCTGTACGAAATCGGAGTGTGGAACTGGTCAATTAGATACGGTCAAGTGACAGTTACGCATTTTATTAATAATTTACTCCATAATGACCAGGGAATCTGCATGATGTATAATCTAAAATTTTACTTTTTCATATTTTTCCGTTGTAACACTTATTTTAATATTTGGGACTATATTAACACACACACACATATATATTATACATTAGCTCTCGATCAGGAATCTGGCATGAAACGCTCATTTGCACGGAAATTTATTCACACTTACGCATCCACACACATTTTGAAAAAGGCAAATAAACGCAAGTATATAGATATTTGTATAGATCCACACTCCACACGCACTTACACACATATTCTCAATGCGTTAATAAAACCACAAAGAAAAATTCAAAATATTTCTGAAGTGAAACGATTATTCATTCTTCCATAAGATTTTAAAAGGAAAGAGAAACAATCTATCTTGCGTGAAAGTGGGATAATGGAAAAAATATTGGATTGTCAATAGGAACAGAGATTCAAGTGTTTGATATAGTTAGTTTACAGATTCGCAACAGCATGCATAGCGGGAGAGGGTGATCTGAAAATGCCGGGGTGTGACTATGATATTGGGGAGTAAGGATGAGGAACGCATGAAAAAAAAACTTAAATATATTCTTATACGCTTATAAATAGTTTTTGATAAAAATATAACCTAATTTATATAAATCTGAGATTAAATATATTAATAAAATACAAAAACAAAGATTTTTAATGATATTAATAATAATATTTTTAATTCACTCTTAATGATCATTTTTTTTGACTTCAGTGAAAATTTCTTTTAAAAGACATGGAAAAATATTTAATACCGATAACGTCACAGGAATTATTCTTAACCTCTATTTCTAAAATTTTGTTCTTATACCCACTATAATTTTAGAATCTATTTTACCTTATTTTAAAATAATAAAATAATGTTTATGCATACAACAATAGTTTTAAATTCAAACATCTACTTATATTCGTAATGACAATCAGCAACGAGATAATTGTAACCCGAATTTTGATACAGGGTCTTTTAGTTGATGCTGTAAGTATTTGTTTTATTAGTTAATCCCATAAATTGACACTCTGTATTCCTCTCATCAGAGACAATAGATTGTTTCCGTATTCAATCTATAACCATCTTGATATACCCCCTCCCCCCTTCATTCTATTTACAAATGAGTTAAACTTTAAACCTGAATGCAAAGTAAAGCATCTAGGCAATATGGTTCTGTAATATAGGACATATACTTAATCATCTTTGATAATAAATTTTTACTATAACAATATAATATATGCATAACAAGGAAATGGAGCGAGGGAGGTCAAATAAAAACTCAAATATCAAAATTATTTTATAAAATAATAAAACCCATACATTAATAAAACCCTAAAATAAACATAAATTATTCTATTATTTATAATTGTTATCTGCATGATGAGTTTCTCTGGCAGTCGGTGATATTTGATTGTTAAAGTAACATGCACATAATAACATTAGTATGAACTAACTGGAGAATTAATAACTATTTTATTTTATTACAAACTCTTGAATCATTCATACTGCTTAATGCACGAGTTGTTTTAATTATTACGTTGTAATAATTTATTCAATCATGAGACATCATAAGATTTGTTTTCGAACGTCTTATACATGTTGAAAACAAATACAACCCACACGTATAAATAGGTTTATATACATATTGAATATGCATTATAACACACACATATAGGTTTGTATACATGTTGAATATACATGCACTGTGAACTAAATATTAAAATATAAAATATTAATATTTCATTTATTAATTGAAATTTTAAGCTTATGTTTTTACTTTATTAATTAATTTTTTTATCTTAAACTACAGTATAATTTTCTTCTCTATCTCTTTTAAGGTATCCATGAGCATCCTATTCTAAAACATATTATGATAATGTGTTTTTTATTAATAAAATTAATTATTGAATTAATTAATTAATTTTCTTTTATAATTTTAGATTGTTTTTGCCTGAATCAGGGAAACACCATTTGGATGATTAACAAAACAAGATAAAATTTAGCTGGAAATAGATGATTTTATTTAATTAATCATCAAAAAATTTAATTTAAATATTTTTATTTCAAACTAATTAAAAACATTTTCTGTTAAAAATTAATCAATTTTAATAGTGGACCGACCGACTATCAAAGGTAGTAACTTTATTATTTAAAACTATTAAAACATCACATGATCACCATCTTTTATGCTTACACAAGTTGCTAAAACAGTAACAAACTCATTGTATAATATTACCAACCAATGGATGCAAGAAGATTTATGCATAAAATCTCGATCTAGTGAATACTCATTTGATATCTCCAGAAAATAATTTCTGGCTTATCAACTTCATCAGTGAAAACCTTGGATCTGAGAGCACTGCATCTAGATCTTAAAATCTATTGCAGTCCTCCAGCAGCCATATTTTACCTATTTAGTCAAATATAAAGCTTCATTGATTACTAAGACTTCGTTTAAGGAGAAGCCATAATACATCACATCACATCACATCACATTACAAAAGAATATACATGTAAATGGAAAAATTTGGGTGATTTATTTTGTAAATTATGTAAGGAAGGAATTGAAAATATTAGGCATTTGTTAATTGAATGTAAATGTTTGAAAACAGAAAGGGTACATATAATGAAGTTGTGGAAAAATAAATATGAAAAGAGTGATTATACAGAAAGTGAATTATTGGTTTTTATGCTAGGTTTGGGAAAAGATAAGGGGGATTTAGATATAAAGGTTATAGAGTTGACAAAAATTATGTTGTGGAAATGGGATAGAGCAGATTATGGGTAAAATTTAGAGTGGGGAATGTAAAAGAAAGTGGCTAACAGGTTTATCTGGGCATAATTGCTGAGATATTCTTGACTTCGTTTAAGGAGAAGCCATAATACATCACATCACATCACATTACTGTTTTAACTTTATTATTTAATATGGTATATAATAAGCCTGTATTTTAGTTATTACATAGTAGAGATGTCTGACCATCTCTTGTACATATATTAAAATGGATTATATCCTATTCATGAGGGGTCATATTGACTTTGGATTACCATGGGTGTGAGAAGAATCTTGGCCTCAGGGTGGCCTTTGAGTATTCCATCATCAGATTTTCAATTGGATGGATGGTTGAAGAGTTGGAGTGTGGAGTGGATTGAAGCCTGTCCAGTATGAAGATTGGCTATCTTAATATATATCTGAACACTTATTGCATACATGTGTAGAGATGATAATCTGGACCAACTGATGATTGCTGGTTTAGCATGAAATATGGATATTGGTGATTATTTATCTTTTCAACATATATGTGTTCAATTGTATCAGTATCATGAGATAGAGTGGAAAGTGGTGGACCATGTGACAGTCTGTGATCATATACCCTATATATTTATTACTTAATATAAACTCATATATATAATTAGAGGGGATTGAACTCAGGATTTTTCAGTCTACTGATCCTCCACTCCATCTTAAGCAACAGATACACCAAACACATGTGAAAAACATATACCCAATATATGTATTTCATGAAGAATTGGCACTCATCAGTTGAACTAGATTATACTTTCTCTCTCTCTCTCTCTCACACACACACACACACACACACATATATATATATATATAGTCAGTACTTGGTTTATAGGAGATTATGATCTGGCCCAACTGATAAGTACTGGTTCTGCATGAAACACATATAATTTGGGAGATCATGTAGTTTTTGCATGTGTGTTGTCATGTGTATCAGTTGTTTAGATAACATGGAGCATGAATATACTGAATAATCCTGAGTTCAAATCCCTCTAATTACATATGTAAAAACATTCAGTATAAACACATTACAGACTGCCTTAGAATTAAATAAAAACTCATGCCAGTTCCTTTCAACTTTATTGAGGAAATATTCAATGATGACATCGGTTTTACAGGTAGCTACATTGGATTATACAGGTTATTACAATGATTTATATACATATGATGTAAAGTTCTTTGGTGTTGTGTTCAGGACTAGTATGTGAGCATTTCTTCACTGGGTAGATCAACTGGGGCCCATGTGTTTTTTGCTATGTTAAGGTAGACTGTGGAAAAGTCTGTTTTGTGAATTTTGTTCAGCATTCGAAATAAGGCTGTATCTATGTTGGGGTACTCAGACTTGCTGATGACTAGCTTACATCGAAGAGACCAGATGGTAAAATTCACAAATGTTGCCAGTTTAAGCTGTGCTTGAGTACCTTGATATAACAGTGCTTAATAAATGACTTGCTTTAATTTTTACATTACGATAGTTCTTACTATCTATTATATTAATTTCTAAGTCTTGATTACATATGTAAAAAAATGTGTGTGTGTGTGCTGTACATATTGAATATGCGCTAAGATATAAAAAAATATAGAATATTAATTCTTTTAATAGTTGGAGTATTTTTAATCTTAATTTTTTTTCTAATTAATATTATAATTATTAATTGAATTGTTATCTTAAACTAACATGGAGTGTTTCCTTAATCTCTCTTTTTAAGCATCTTCAAATATTTTACTTTAATTAAAATACAGTATTTTATAAAGTATTTTAAAGCATCTACTTTACATATTATAAAATCAAAATGATGTATTTATTATATCTTTAAACTTTATGAAGAAAGTTTTTAAAATGGTATTTATAATAAATGAGTTCTACAACAAAACACTCTCACTGCATTGATTTATATTTTTCAGTTTTAAATATGCTCTACATTGTTTGTTGCTATAGTTACAGATTCTAACGACCAAGGTTCACCAATAATTGTTTCTGCTCCATACTTCTTACGCCCAAACTTCTTATGGACATCCAAACAATAAAGTATTGAATTATTACTTATTTGTTTGTAAATATGATTATTATGTAAAAAGAATTTTAATGACTTCCATTGAGTTGGATTGTCAAATATGTGTTGTTCTTGCAAAAATCAATAGTGCATGCACATCAACTCTTTTACATTATAAGACCTATAATATTGATTTTCTTTCCTTTATGTTTGTGACTCAAAATTTGCAAAAATATTTTAGCATCTGGGGAATGAAAAGGTTTTCTATTTTATCATTAATGATATAGAAACACCTGAATGCATTTTTGGTGAAGTTCACCAGAAACATAGCTCTAAAAATAATGTGTTGCTCAATTTATATAATCAGGTGATAATATATGCATTTTATTCAAATTAGTTATTTAAATATTCTACTTATTAGATAACTGGATGTTATTTACCTCCTTGTTGATGACATTTTTATAGTTGGTGATAAAGCATGCTTTTTTGATTTTTCTCTTCATATTATCTTGCTCTACACACACAAGATTGACAAGTGGGATGATGGGAAAAGGAAAATTAGAAAAGTGTCATTCATTGCTAATAAAAAAAGTCATTAATAAGAAAGAAAACAGCATCCAGTTATCTGATAAGTGGAATATTTTAATGACTAATTTAAATAAAATGCATACATTATCACCTGACTGTATAAATCAAACAACACACATTATTATTTCTTTATGAGAACTATGATTTTATTGAATTTCACCAAAAATACACCCAGCTGTTTCTATATCATCTTTTCCAAATATAAATTTATTTAGTAAATTAATTACATATTGAAAAAGATGGTGTTAAGTAAAGGGCATTATATTGTGATGGCAGGTTGTTCATCTTACATATCAATCCTGAGAGAACCTTGTTGTTTGTTATGTACATCTTGGTTTAGAGTGTTTTTTGATGAGATTGAGCTTGGGGTGTTAAGCCTTAGGTATTTATAGAACTGTGAATAGGTTCCAGGTATCTTCAAATCAAAGTTTTGATGTAAGCAATTGATCTCTATTCCTCATTTGGGTTAATTTTTGAATGAAATAGGTATCTTCATTCAGGTGCAGAGTAGTGAAATATTTCATATGCCTAACTATCCATATGGCATAAGTTAAAAAAATCGAGAGTCTTATTACTGCAATCTTTTTGGTTTTAAGGCAGTCTTCTAAGTGAGAGGATTTTGTAGTAATCTATTTCTTGTTATGCAGACATTAAAATATTTTGGTAAATTTTGAAAACCTAGAATGTTTATGACACTATTAGTAATTCTATGTGCTATAATACTGTTATAAAATTAATGATTGTTAGGAATTTAATATGTCACTTAAATGTCATTGATTACTCATGCAACTATCTATTGAGTTATTTTTTTATTGTTTACTATTGTTAGAATGCAATATTTTTAATGTGAGATTATCCAATTCATCATAAATTGTAGTTACTAATAAGTCGTCTTTTGTTTTTATATATATTTTAAACCTAGTTTATTTTACTAAGTATAATAATTTATACATATGAAATTAAAATGTTTCATATTTAAACTTAAAACCATCACAATATCGCATACATACTCACCATTTCATATGCTTACACTTGCTGTTAATAAAAGTACCAAACTCTCCATACAGTAGTGCCACCAAGTGCAAGCCTTTGTAATCAATGGATTCATGAAGATGTGTGGTGCAGTGCTCTCAAATCCATGGCTCTACACTGATGGAAGCTGCAACCTAGAAACTAGCCTGGGAATGTTAGATGAAAAGGCATTAGATAGGGATTTTATACACAAACCTTCCTGCATCCAGTAATTACAAAGGCTTGCACTTGGTGGCACAACTGTATGGAGAGTTTGGTACTTTTATTAACATCATGTGTAGGTATATGTAATACTGATCATGTGATATTGTGGTGTCTTAATGGTTTTATACCTATCCTGCCCATAGGATAATGGCGACTGTGGTTTTTGAAAAACCAAAGATGCCAAAAGGTGTAGAAGCTGAACTGAGTTCAGGTCTATATAACTATACAAATGAATGAGCTTGGGTTGGAAACATTATGATGTTTTCATCTTGGGATCCTAGTTTTATAGTTAACTAGATAGATGAAAGATGGCTGCTGGAGGGTTACATTCGATCCTAAGACCTAGGTGCAGTACTCTCAATCCATGCATCCTCACTGATGAAATACACAAGCTAAAAACTAGTCTGGGGATCTTGGATGAGTAACACTAGATAGGAATTTTATGCACAAACCTTCCTGCATCCATTGATTATAAAGGCTTGCATTTGGTGGCACCACTGTATGGAGAGTTTGGTATTTCTATTGAAAACATCACCTTACAATTTGAAAAATCAGTGCTGAATTTTGCAGATTGATATTATTTTTGTACAATTCTCATAAATATTTAAATTATTAATACACAGAAAATAGATCTTCATTGATAATGGTGTGGTTGTAAACTTACATTTCACATCAGGATTGATATGAAAATTTAAAAGGGAAATGAAGAAAAAAATGAAGAAATGATAAGAAAGGTGAAAATATGAGGAATTTGATTAAAGAAGTCCCAGCTATGAGAAACTTGTAAAGTAACAAAAAACATTATATATATATTTAAAAGCATTGGTCTTATCACAGAGGCAAAACTCTTCCTACAGAAGTACCACTACACTCAGTGCAAGCCAGAGTAATCAGAAAGATTTGTGCATAAAATTTCTATCTAGTGCATACTCATGCAATATTCCCAGAGTAGTTTCTAACTTGTGGCTTTCATCAGTGAGGAAACTTAAATCTGAGAGCACTGCATCTAGATATTAGCTTGTGTAAGCATAAGGAATGGTGATCGTGTGATATTAACCTTATCTTCAGAGAGAGCTGTATTTTTTTCAAAATTGATAAAAACAATATTTTTTCCAAATATATAATTAATAATGATAATCGAATCTAACAAATGCCAAATGTAATCTTAAACTATTTTTAACTTGCTAGTAATAACACACAAATAGAAAACACAGTTTAGTAATTTACACAACATTTTGAATAGTAGTATTCTTCACTCTTCTTCAGGTGTTGTTGGTTCTAACAAATGACAATATTAGCATAAGAGTCAAGATTATACCATTAGATTCATGAATATTTAATTTTAAGGCAACATTCTAACCAACTGAGCTATTCTGTCAAAGGCTCTTTTGAAGTAGTTTTTAGTAGCATAAAGGTTGAATAAAAAATATTACTCTCTTTCTTTCAGTCATTTTAACCAGATTTTCAAACCAACTTTCCAAATCTTTGCTATTCATTTTCATATTTCTATATTAATTTTATCTCACACAATGAAATGTATTTTATTATTTAAATGATTAATTTCATTTTGATTTACAAGCACCAAACTTACTCCATCCACAACATTGACACAATCCACTCTCAGTACAGTAATAATTATCTAATATTTTTTTTAATTAGATATTATCTTTAGCCAAGATATAAACTTTAAATCTCAGTTAAAAATTGTAAATGATCATCTAATAATTTACTATTGATAAATACTGAACATACGGCAAAGATATATGTGAGACATTGGTGACTTGGAGCAACTAATGAGTGCTTCTTCCCTACAAAATGCATATTGTAGGTTGTCTTTTAAAATGTTTCTATTCATGTGTTTAAAGAATTGTGCTGGTGTTGAGATTATTAAGTTCTACTATAAAGAAATTAAATGATTAGCTGATTGCTATTTTGTTAAATAAAATAATAGCTTATAGTTACAGTAGCAATACTTTTTTTTTACAATTCAATTATATAAAATTAAATTGTTTACACAAATACATTAAACACTCTGTATTACATAGAGCAGAAGTGAAGAGGTAGACTTTAAAGTTCAAAGTTAATAGGTCATAGCTCAGATGTGTCACTTTTGGTGTTTGAATATTTTATATGTGAAAGACAGTATTACATTATGTTAATATTATTTATGCTTATGCAATGTTTTTTAGTGGTATAGTGGTATACTCAAGAGCTAAATGTTACTAAATGTATTTAAATTTTGGGAAAAGTAAGCTAAATGGTCTTAATTTGAATGAGTAAATAAAATTAATGTATCTTATCTGGATGGTCAAATGTTGAATGATTGTCCAATTGACCATATTATTATTATTAATTAGTATTGTTTTGCTTTTCAAATAAATGTAATAAAAAACAATGTTTCTTTATTACATTCATATCGACCTTTCAAGCCAAATTGTGCAAACGCTTTTGCGAGTCGCAAAAGCGTTTGCACAATTTGGCTTGAAAGGCCGATATGAATGTAATTACAATTGTATACAGACGCTATAAAAATAAATGCTGATTTATATAAATGTTTCTTTATATAAATCTTAACAGGATAAATAATGATTCAAGTAAATCTCCATACCTAGATCAGTTTTTTTTCTTTTTATTTATGTGGTTTGGTATTCAAAATTGGTAGTAACCCAGTTATAAATCTAGTAATCAGCTTTAATTTCATTACTCCTAGATTTGTATTCCAGACTTAACTGATAAAGGTAACAGAAAATCAGTCTAGTAATAAAAAAATATCATTAATCACAGATTACTTAATCTTACTATAGATGACAGTAGAGTAGATAGGCAATACAAAGAGAAATGGGATGATCAAGCTTTTATATGAGAAATGCAAAAAGTAAAATGAAAATGTTTGGTAGGTTGCAGTTTATGAATAATAAAATAATAGCCAAAATAGTATTTAATTGGGTTAAGAGTAAAGGGCAGGCAACAAGATGGGTGAGAAAGGTAATGTGGTATGCAAAAGCTTTGGATAAAGAATTTATATCAGTACCCTTGTACAAAAGGTGGGATGATTGTGTTAGGAGGATTGTTGAGTGTTATAGTGGTAAGGAATAGGATAAAAATAAATACATTAATAAAGAATAGGGAGTTGGAAAAATGGAGAACTAGTATAGAGAGTAAAAAGAGTTTAAATATATGTCGAAGTAAACAGAACATTGGGTGTGAGTTAATTTATGATAATAGTAAGAAAAGTAGTTTATTGTTTAAGGCTCGAACAGGATCTTTAGCAACAAAAGAATATATATGTAAATGGAAAAATATGGGTGATTGAGATGCAAATTGTGTAAAGAATGCATAAAAAATATTAGGCTTCTGTTAATTGAATGTAAATGCTTGTAAGCAGAAAGGGCAACAAATAATGAAGTTATGGAAAAATAAATATGAACAATGTGATTATACAGAAAGTAGATTATTGGCTTTTATGCTGGATTTGGGAAAAAGATAAGGGGAATTTAGATATAAAGGCCATAGAGTTGATAAAGATTATGTTGTAGAAATGGGATGGAGCAGATTATGGAAAAACTTAGGGTGGGAAATGGAAAGGGAAGATAAAGTGGCTAACAGGTTTCTCTGGGAATAGTTGCTGAGAGATTCCTGACTTCGTTTAAGGAGAAGTCACAGTGCAGCACGTCTCATTACATGTTTCCCACATATAGCATTTTATTAAATAATTAAATATTTTGTTATAATAAACAATTCTGACCATGGAAAACATAAATAAAAAAAAGGTTACTAAAATAGATAGTTACTGGTCTGGAGTTGGATTATTATGAACTTTTCAAGACATTCAGAAATCAATTTTACAAAACTTCACTAAACATTTTCAGATATCTAAATAACTAATTTTTGCCTATAATCCCAAGCATATCATTGTTTTAATAATGAGTGGGTCGTAATTTTATAAGACAAAATGATGGCTTATAGTTCCATTGAAAATATTTTATTGACAAATTAATTAATACGAAAATATAATTTTATGTATTGACTTATTCAAAGTGTTGTATAATCTTGATGAAGTGTTGGGATCTGTGTATCAATGTCAATCACCCAGTTGTCTCTTCTATTAATAAGACTTTTCATAAACCTCCACACATTTCACTACTGCTATTTAATCCATTTGATTATGCATGAGAGATTAGTTCTACATTAGTCTAATGCTGTTTATTCTCTGGGTGGTTCAATGCATTGGTAGTCAACTATAGAGAGCTAAAGACTATTGAAAAGATCTCAAGCTTAGAGAAATAATCAGTTGAATGAAATTGATGATATCAAATTTAAATGATTAAGCCACTTTTGACATAAATCTTATTAATGATTTTTTTTTTTTTTCAAATAAAAATATTAACAAAACATTGAAATTGTTTAACTTTCATGATATCTGATAAAGTGAAACACTTAACTATAGTCAAGCATTGGTGGCCTAGTGAATAGCATAGCTGCCATCCTAGCAGCTGGCCTGGATTCGTTTCCCAGTTAACGCACTTGACACATGATGTGATGCGGATTAGTAGGATTAAGTAATCAATAATTAGCAGGTGATAATGCATTTAAATGTTCATCACAGTTAGTTTTTGGATTTTTTCTTTATCTATGAATCTTGAGATTCAAAGCAAGGAGAAATATAGTTATTCATCTAAAAAACCACTTTCAATTCCATTTTTATATTCAAATTTTGAATTATTTACAGTTTTAAGTATTAAGCCTGAAAAATGAACATAAAAGCCAGAAACTAATATGAAATAATGACTTATATGTATTGTTATCAAATAATTACTGATTAATACATTTTAGTCGGAAGTAGAGTAGATGCTATTGTTGTTGTTTTTTTCATATGTCATAGCATCGGCCGGGAGGCGAACCTGCAACCAACTGCTTGCTTGCAAGGCAGCTGCGATGACCTCTCGGCTAACAACGCTTGACTAGATGCTATTGTTAATCACAAATTGTGTAAGTTAAAGAATGTGTTAGTATTCTCGGACAGGTAAAAAAATACCCACAATTAAAAAAACAGGTTGTAAAAATATGCACTTATTAGTACAGAATTAAATTTATATAACTGATCAAAACATCAATGTTTGTAAAATTTCAGGCATTTCAGATTGAACAATAAAATGGAGTTAAAAGCAGCTTCTACGGGACACCAGTGCAGGCCAGACAAGTCTCGCGTTATGTGCAGAGAGTGGTTCGAATTGCGAAGAAAAGTGAAAGAGGCATGTTATATCATCTCTGACGTACATGCCATGAATAAAAAAGAGACATTTTATGCCATATCTAGGAAGTGGCAAATCTAGAACTATTCCACCCTTATTTTCATATTCAATCCGCGCTAATTTGCATAGTTTACTTCTTGAAAATGAAGGCTTAGACCTTTGAAAGCGCTCGAATAAATCGATAAAAAGTTTGTCATTCGTTTGATTTACGGTGATTATATATATTTAAGTTATACGTGTGTATTTTCATATTAACACAAATATTAGAGTTTACAAATATTTTTTTAACACGCAGTTGAGGTGCTTTAATGCATAATAGTATGATTTCTACCTTTGAATCCTGAATCACAACGATAAAGGAAAAAGTCGGAACCTGGAATGTAGACTTAAACACATTATTATCTGATATTCACCAAATATTTAAGCTTACTGTAGATTATATTAAAGTAGAGAAATATTTTTGTTTTTTCAAAAAAAAAGTAAATTCTTTTTTATATATTACTTTTTCAAGATTTTTAATAAAAGGTTATTAATTTCTTGTCCTACCGTGATTAAAGCAAAACAACTGTGGTTCATCTTAAGCCATTGCATATAATCTTCAGGTGATTATTTTTTAGAAGAAAAAAAAGTGATCAAAATGACATTTCTCCAATCATAAAAAAGTGTTTGTCTTTGAACATTATTGACTCATCGATTCTCTCAGCTAATCTTTGTTCAGGATTGAATATTATATTTGGATTATATTGGAAAATATGGATGTTAGTTGTGAAACAAGTGTATAATGTTACTATCAAATTAGTTGAGAAATTGTCTTTAAATTGTAAAAGGTGCCAAGTTTTAATGAAAATGTAATTATATTTAGTCTTCCACCATGACTGGTGCTATTTAATCCTGCAAACAAATGAATAGATCCAGGACAATCCATAATCATTGCATTGATTTGCTTTGTGAATGAAATTTAACAGCTATTAGCCTATTCTAGATGTGGACAAGCACAACCCATGATTGTTAATAATTGTTAAATCTATGGTAACAGTGACAGAGATGAAAGATTAAATGAAGTAACTAATTATTTTTTTATATCTAGAGTCCGTAACTACTCTAGAGCCTCACTGAGGAGTGACAAAGCACTAAACCATTGGTCTGGGGTTTGGGAGATGGTTTCTGATAGATATTTTAAATGCTTTCCCTTGCTAAGCATTTATCACAAAGCTTGTTGAGCAATTAGCAAAGCTCTTTGTTGATTAATTAATCTGTCTTCTATTTGAAATTTGGATATGTTTCTTTATGATATTTTAATAGTAGTTAAACTATCTAAAAATTCATACATTAATCAAATACATGAAAAAATCTAAATGATATCATGTTTTAGTGAATGCTTTTACTACCAATAAGCGGACTTGCTACACCTTATTTAATTGTTTATGATTTATTGGTTGTGATGTGTGCAGATGGAGCTTAGATTCTATTATTACTGCTAATGATGATAATGATTGCCCACATCATCTTTAAATTGTTTCATTTAACCATTAATATTTTATAATGTGTCTCATCTGTATGATTTTAACAAATGGTGAGTGGTCATACTTGATTTTCAATAATGTTTGCTAAAAGGAATTACTTAATATGGCAAAGCTTAATGCTAAAGTCCTTTTTAAGGGTTGCATTAAATATAAATATTTTGTTGCTAATATAGTAAATATTCTACTTAACAGAGGACTCACTATCCACTTAACTAATGAACAAGAAAAAGCTAATGAATAAATTTCATTTTTCTTAAACATCAATGATGACATGCTGAAAAGCAAACCAATATCATTTTCAAATACCCCAAGTTCATTTATTCAACTGAATAATTTCCTAAATGTGTCTCCATTTTCCAAAAATCAAATATGTTTAAATTTACCTTGCATAGTCTAAGTTTAATGCTACATTATTTGGTATCTACTGATGTTGTACCATGTATAGCTAAATGAAAGTAATTTTGTTATTCTAAATTTTGCAATCTATGGCTATTTTTTTTTTTATAGTTTTTTTACATGAATATTGAAATATTTTTTATCAATAATTTTTAAAATAATAAAAGTCAAATTTATTTTATTATAATAACTGATAGTAATTTTTAAAAAAAAATGAATTCAGTTAAATTCGATTACAAAACTCATAAAAATTTCATGCAGTATTGTTTTTTTTAATATTGTATCACTGCATAAAATGCATTAGAATACCTGAGATGATTGCAGATTATTTATCTTAGATAAAAATTTTAAGCAGTCAAAGAAAAGTAACTTGGATTTACAAATCCATGCATAAAAGAAATGAGCCTAACATATTTTGAAAGCATTAGAAAGATCTGAATCTACTAATAATTATATTGATAATAATGTAGATAACAAAAGCCTATGTTTATTATTATTTGTTTTACTTTTTTAAATGTCTCTTTGAAACTGTAATTATACAATAAAATAAATACTTTTCTAATGCTCTGTATTATTTACTGCATGTAGCATTTACATTAAAAAATGTCATGTAACTGTTGCAGGTTAAAAGCAAAAAAAAAAACAACAACTAAACACAAATAAATAATTTAATATGGTTGAAAACATGACAATAATATAATTTATTTAGAAAAAAAAATCTGAAAATAATTAAAAAGCAAAATTTTTAATATATCTGGTTAATGGAAACTTTCAGATAAATATTTAAATAGCAACAAGGGTAAACACAATTCATCTAATAAATTACAATATCAATAAATGGACTGAATATAAGAAAATATTTAACAAGAACAACATAAAATGTAAGCCAAGTAATCCATAGAAAAACAATTAATGACAATAAATCTAAAAAGACTAATTCAAAAATAATACAATTCTTCTTATAAAAATGAAAAATGTGCATGCCATAAAATTTGTTATGCTTTCATTGATCACATTTTCATAAAATATTTTCTTTTATTTAAAAATATATTTATTGACATAATAAAATTGTACAGATGTGAATAATAAATACACTTAGTTAATGTTGGCTCATCCATTGCTGACATTGGTCTGATAGATGTATGCCAGAACCATTCTCTGCACTAGCAGGTTGATATATGAGTAAATACGTACTATTTTGTTGGTATTGCCCACCCCTTTTGAGGTTGACCCAATAATGCTAACTTATCAGCTGGAAAACATGTAGTGTGAAATCAATGCCTCTCTAGTAGAATCCAACATGTTGCAACATAAACTACTTCTTCCACGATACACTACAATTTGGATATATCAGGTCCAAAATTCATGTAGAGTCTGTGGGCCATACTAGTAGGCTCCATGTATTATTAAACAAAAATCTAGAGGATAGTATCTTGTCCTTGTTTTGAAGAGCTTTGAGCCTATCGCAAAATATAGCATTGGGGTCCGGTGTTGGTTGTGTGAACTTTGTCCTGCATCTTGTATACCAAAAAGCATATGTCAGGAAGATAGATAACCTGATAACTGTAAAGTCTCAAGAGAAGAGACAACCCCTGATGTCAGGATTTTATCCACTGCTATAATGCAGTGTTGAGAGATGACACTTTGAATACTGGTATAGCCTGGACATATATTTAACAGATGATTAAAGGTCTCCTCTCCTCTAGAACAGGCATGACAAATTGGGTCTATTTTATTTAGAAACCGCTTATAGTATAAGAATGTATTAGTTGGCATGGAGCCCATATTCACCTTGATCAGATAATCCAAAAGTTAGGGCTCCAGTAGCAGATATTTAAATATTGTGATGATTTTATGATTGCTGCACCCTAGGTGAGCATAAATAACTGTATTTTCAGGATTCAGCAGGCGATGTGCCTGCCAGATGTTGATTTTATCATTAAACTCTGTTGTTGAGTCAATCTGCATTAGTTTGATTGCTAAATAGTTACTTTCTGATTTGTTTTCTAAATAAATTAAATTATATTTGTGCTTCAAACATATTACTTACTTTTAACATGGTTTTGATTTTTAAACTTATATGAAAAATTTGAAACTTATCAATTAGCTTTGTCTTAACTACACTGGTATGTAGATCATTACTTCATCTATGAGTGGATCATACACTATACTAGCTCCAACGGTCGTTTGTAAATTTTGATAATTTTTATAGGTAATCTTATTCAACAATTTTATTGAATTAAAAAAACAATATATCCTTTTAATAAAATAAAAATAGCAATATTTATCTATTTAAGTAAATATAAAGTTACAACATTCTTAGAAATATAAAACTTTAAAAAGGTTCTCAAATAAATGTAAAACTTTTGTAACAGAAGAATGTTTTATATATGATTGGAATAAAATAAAAATAAGTTTCTAAAAGAAGATATAGAGGAAGAGTGTTTATACCATAAATATTGACATGATACACACACACACACACACACACAAATATGCAATGTCTAAAAGTTGTTGATATCTGGAAAGGAAATGACAGATTTTGTCATGAATGGTAAATATTCAAGTCAACTGACAATTTTAGAATGGTGATATTATTTTTGTAATTTATGTATAATAAAAGTATATTTCTCAAATAAATAAGACTTGAAATTAAATTTGAATAAAATAAAGATAATATTTTAAAAAAACTTATTGCATAAATATTCAATTAATAGGAAGTAAAATGAATTTTGCTTATTTGGATAAGTTAGTATCAACTAAAGCAAAAAGAGCAAAAAATAGATAAAAATATACAAAACTGAAATGACATTTTAAAATAATGTAATGCAGAGAGTGTACCAATAGCTCAAACAAGCTCTTAATTGATAAGTGTGGTATGATAAAATATTTAAAATCTCTATCCAGAACCTTTCCATCTCCAGACCAACTGGTTTCGAGCTTATGGCTATTAAAATATGGTAGATCTGAATTTAGTTCAGTCCCATATAGCTATTTAAGTTAGATAGCTGGATTTAAAGACATTTTCATGTCCGAAAATTTCAGAGTATCTACTTAAATATTACGTATAAAATAAGTGCTGGGTTTTGAGTTGATATTTTAGATCTAGTGTTCAAATATTCTAGCTCTCCACTTGTGTGAGCCATAAGCTCGAAACCAGTTGGTCTGGAAATGGGAAGGTTCTGGATAGAGATTTTAAATATTTTCTCATACCACCCTTATCAATTAAGAGCTTGTTTGAGCTATTGGTACACTCTCTGTATTACATTTTTGTAAATACAAGCTTATAAAAGTAATGTCACGTTATATATGACTTGCTTTTTTGATTATTTAAAAATAATATAAAGTTATAGTTTAAAAAAAAATCTTTTAAGTTGACTTCAAATTTTGAAATAAACAAGAATTTGTGTGTAACAGACAAAGTGTATAAATAAAAATCTTTTGGATATAACATATTTAATATGAATGAGTTCAATCCCAGACCATAAATAGCTATATTATTATATTAATAAATAAACTTGAATGAAGATTGGTTTCATATATAGCAAGATAATGAGGACAGAACAAGGCAGCTCCCAATTGGATAACATGAGATAGAACATATTTCTTAAACAAATCTAGTTTAAAGTGGTATGAAAAAGAAAATTTTCTAAATTATTATACATAAGGAAAGGTTCTATATCAGGTGACATAATCATGTTAGAGATTTGATAAGCTTCTTTCCATCTCCCAATAATTCAGAGCTTTTCTTATTTTATTTTATTATTCCATATACTCCCAACATTTTTTTCTACCTTTTAAGGTTCAGTTGAAAACTTATTTGATACATCATTATTATTATTTTTTTTGTTGTTAGATTTATTTACTGTGGAAAAATTTTGCAAAGACATTTTAAAATGAACTTTTTTCCAAAGGCTATAATAATGATGTATATTTATAATTATATATATATATATGATCACTAGATGGAGCTTTACCAATAGCTCCTAACAAGCTTTGTTTACATAAATGTAGAAAGAGGTAGAATTCAAAATCTCTACCGTTGTCACCAATCTCCAGACCAGCTGTTTTTGAGTTTATTGGCTCACGTCATTGAAGGCCTGACTGACATGAGCCAATAAGCTCAAAACCAGCTGGTCTGGAGGTGGGTGATGATAGAGACTTTGAATTCTATCTCTTTCGGGGTTTGTGTAAGCAAAACTTGTTAGGAGCTATTGGTAAAGCTCCATCTATTGATCATAAAATGCAAGCTTAAAAGCAAGTCACGAAATTTATAACTTGTTTTGATTATCAATTATATATATATAATCCAAATAATACTTTAGTGTTAGACTGCTCTAAAATATTGCAGCTAGAATGAATTAGGGTTAGGCGTAAGTTTAGGGTGAGGTTAAGATCGACCTTCATCACAGCTGGTTTAATTCTAAAGTCTAATACATATATAAATAACTTTTATAAATAAAATATACTGATTATTGCATTGAAAAAAATATTTAAATGCGGAGGAAGAAGGGTTTAATAATTCAGAATGAGTAAAAAGAAAACTGAATGCTTTCTGTTTTTAAACAGAATGCAAAATGAATGCAGTTATTATTATATTGTTAACTTCTCGTGCATTTTATAAAATTTAGAGTTTATCTAATTTATTTTAAGTTTGAAAAACTGAAGCTATGAAAACAATAATTGAACGTTTTTATCTACTTATTAAAGTTTATTATTATTCATTCAATAAGCTAGAAAGGTTAAGAGAAATGTTAAATACAAAAAGTTTACTAAGTGTTAACAAGAAAATGTAAAAACGATTTTGAAAAAATCTAATAAAGTAATAAAAAAAAAACAGGCAAGAGTTTATAATGAAATGTATTTAAAATAATTTAGAAAGATGTAATGAATTTTGGCTTTATTCATTTTATCTGCGACCTATGCATTAGAAAAAAGAGTTAAATAGATAGACAGACAGATAAATAAAAAAAATAAAACATAGCTACTTAATCCTTTTTTAAAAACTCAATTATAAGTCACACACTACTAAAACCATCACAAGTTTAAGTACTCTTACATATATTTAAAAAGGATTAGTTTAGAGTATGTAGTACTTCCATTTTTCATGGTTTTTGACGTTACATAACTCAATCGAAGGTTGTTACTTCAATTACAAATATTTAAAAAGTTACAATTCTTTATTATGGCCTATGGTTTGAATCTGAGAAAGCTGTTGCCATCCAAGTAAAATTAAAATGCTTTTATATAAAAATTTTAATTATTTATTCATTATTGATTGGTAAATGAGTATTGATCTAATTCAGCTCGAAAATAAACGCAGCAAAAAAAAAAAAAAAACCCAAAGAAAGTCTAATTAATTGACAGTCAGCAATCGACATGAGTAACATGTACTATATCTTCAAAGTTTTTCAATAATGTGGAAGAAATCAAGATATTTTGGATTTTCCAGTGGGGTTAAGATATTATTTCACCTTTTATTTTACATTTATGTACGGATAAGCAATAAAAAAATTTATATAAAAAATTATCAAATAGATATACACACATTGAGATTATAAAAAAGAGTATACAAAGTGTACAATTTGTATCAATATATTTCCATAAATGGTTTGTGTCAAATTTGTGAGTACAGAAGGTTTGAAGCTTATCAATTAAACTATAGTAATTTGTTCTTTCAATCACTGTGTATATTTACTGAACAAATAATAGAGATAACGGGTAAGAGATTGTAATCTGGGCCAACTGATGAGTGCTGATTCAGTATGAAATGCACACGTTGGGCATCATTTATTATTTTCACATGCATTTGGTCATATAATTCAGTAAAATCTTATGGAATAGAAGTTTAATATATATATGAAGTCAAGTTTAAGAATATCTAAAAGAATGTGTTTCAAATGCATCTATAGTGAGAGAAGTGGGTTTGATTATGGAGATGGTCGATTGTGATATGATTGAATTAAGGTGAATACCACACTGATAAAACAAAAAAAAAAACTTGCAGTTATATGTAAACATTGGGAGCATTTTCCATCATTTAATTGAATTGTTAAACTTGTTTTTAAATTCATACTTTATATTTATCTACATACATTCAACTGCTAATAATGCCACCCGAGTTGTTTAGAGGCATAATATTTTCATGTTTTCAAGTGTTTCTTATGTAATTTATTAATATCTAATTTAGCACTTGATGAAAATAGGGAACTAATGCAATTTAAAACAATGTGTTCTATACTTATTTATTTCTGTTAGTAACAGTGAAATAAATGTAAAGTCATATATATATATCAAAACACATAAGAATAACTCTACAAAATTACAAATGCCTATATAAAATTAAAAATGATTTTTTTGCTATAGCCAGCTTATGGCTTCTTCTGCCATCTTGAATAGCAGCACATCATTAATATTTAAATCTTGTTAAACTCATGCAACATTAATGTTACAATGTGAATGGCCAACTTTCAATAATTTGTGAATAGTAACACAATTATATTGTTTATTCAACTCATCTGTACTGTTTATAGAATATGACTGCTTAATTTTTCTTTTCTTCAAATCATTTTCCACATGTAAAACAAAAACACTATCAAGTGTTTAATGAGATTTAAATATTAATGTTGTATTGCTACTCAAGATGGCGCAAAAAGCCGTAAGCTGGCAATAGCAAATAAATTATTTTTTTGATTTTATGTAGGCATTTTTAATTTTCTGGAGTTATTTTAGTGTATTTTGTTTATTATATTTATATGATTTGATATATAGGTATTGTAGCAATCAAAACGCACAGTTCACATGAAAATCACCCAAGGGAAATTTGCATGGGATCTCCACATTCCAATGTCACGTGATCAAAAAAATATTTTATAACCTGCTAAATCACCTAGTTACAAGAGACTCTATCATAGATTATTTAACTTTATTGATTGCAAATAATGACAAATACTAAAAATAATAAGACATTACAATTTATTTATGTATATACATTATTACAACATAAAGATAATATAATTGATAGCAATTCACAAGCAACATCAATTCATTAGTTGTTTTTTTTTACCTGGGATTAATTTTAGAATAATGACATATATTATTTAGTTGTCCTAGCTATTTTGAGTACAAGTGGATATGGTTAGAGATGTATGGGTTCTATTATTTTTATGCAAAAATAATACAGGGAGGTACAATACATTTTAATTATCTCTGGACAGATAAAAGTTCACTGCACAGTTATCATTACTAGTTACTAATGCAATTAGTGACCATACAGTTTTAAGACTTGCTATGCTTACAGATTAATGATATACTAAAATTATATACTGCAAGTAATCATTTCAGGCTGTAATGTTGGTAAATAAGTAAACAATAACTAAGTAAATGTAAGAGACAGGAAAACGACATCTGTGTTACACTAATTTATGAACAAATATATATATATCATCATCATCATCATCAACCATTATCAATCCACTGCAGGATGAAGGTCTCTCCAAGTTTAATCCATCTTCTCTGATCTTTAGCTTCTCTTTTCCACAACACCCCTGCACATTTTCTTATTTCAACCATCCATCTCACATGTGGTCTCTTTCTGGGTCTTTTACAATCTCTTGGAATCCAGTTTAAAATTTCAATTGTCCATCTATTATCATTTCTTCTAGCAATATGTCCATCCCAACTCCATTTCAATCTTTTAATTTTTTCAATAAGGTCAGTAACACCTGTTTGTTGTCTTACCCATACATTGCATTTTTGATCTCTTCTTGTTACTCCCAACATACATCTCTCCATAATCCTTTGAGTGGTCTGAAGTCTCTGTATTGCTCTTCTATTAAGTGTCCAAGCCTCAGATCCATAAGTAAGAACTGGTAAAACACATTTGTTAAAAACCATTCTTTTCAAACACATAGGCATATTTCCTTTTAGTATCAAGTTATTTCTACCAAAAGCACCCCAACCAAGTTTAATTCTATGATTAATTCCCTCCATTATGTTTCCATCTGTATTAATAATCTGACCAAGGTATTTGTAACTGTTAACTTCTTCTAATTCTTCATAATAAATCTTTATTTTCATATTTTGAGCAAATCGATTAAACATTACTTTAGTCTTTTTAACATTTATCTTTAGTCCTACTTTTCTACTTCCATCTGCTAACTCCTGCAACATTTCCTGCAGCTCTGAAGCATTATTTGCAAAAACAACTACATCATATATATATATATATATATATATATAAAGTGAAACATCTGATATACAGAGGAATTTGCATCTATGACATACTACTAATCAAAGTAAAAATCCTACATGGAGTGACCATCAGACTCAACAGTGTGACACAATATATATATATCTTCTGATATATGGTAGGTATGTTCAATTACTGCTTTCTACTCCTCAAAGTAAGTTAATGAATGCAAATGACCAGCCAAGCAAATGGTATTACACCCATTTATGAATACACAAGACACATGCTTTTGTTTCAGTTGTATTGTCTATTAAATGAACATTGTACATAGACAATACAACTGAAACAAAAGCATATTATTAGCTCAAGCAACTTTAAGACACAATTATCTTTTCCCATGCTTTCTTATTCTCAAAGCTGGTATTTAGCTTAAAACTGTAAACGTTTAAAACCATATAAAAGTCATAAACAGCCAAACTTATTTAATTTATTAAATCAATCTGCCTGTTTTATTCTATTCAGAGGTCATTTATCTGCATTATTCATGTTAATGTTTAAATTATTGTTTTTATAATTCCTATAATTAAGGTAGTGGAAAGGACAAACGTGCTTAAATCTGGTTTTAGCATACAAGATAAGATTTTAAGAGAATAGTGAGGCTTTCCTCTAATATGTTAATTTTTTAAAAAATATTTTTCTTTTAAGATTTACACCAACTGAATTGTGGTGTGATTAATAAACAATAGGAAACCTATACCACACTAATTTCTAAACAGATCTACTTTTACACAAATCAATAATAATAATAATAATAATAATAATATATTTCTGCCACTAGAGGGCGATTACCTTAGTTCTTCCGTCATTTTGTATGTTTTAGAAACTTTAAAATATTTTTTTTTGACAAAATCATTGATTAAATCATTAAGAGTAGATTTATATATATCACGGTAAGCAAATCAATTGCAAAAAGTCTGTTTTTCTTCGATTCTTAAATTCTCCTGTTTTTTTTTCTAGTCTGAGTGAATTACTAGAAAATGGCCACGATTAATGAAGCCACGAGTTGCATAGGACCATCTTACACGAATGTAGCAAAATCCTGACAGAGATAGTGAGTTAAACAGGAAAATAGCAATTCAAAAAATCAATAATGCCAATAAAAACACGATTGAATCGAGATTTCATAGAACTACGTTAGACGATTTCTTAAAACTTGACATGCTGACTCTAACTTCTGAGGCTCATAGTAACGTTACTAAAGAGAAATGGTCTGATGACACCCTTAATATTATTATGGAAAAATTTAATGCTATATTGCCTAATTCATTGTTCGCTTCGTTTAAATGATTTTTTACAGACTGATCTATAGTTATTGCTGTTACAGATATGAACTGCTCACTGTATCATTTTCCAAAAGAACATCTATTTGAAGCTTTAAGCACTAATGGCATGTGGGATACAATTTATAGGATTGCCAATCATCCATATCCTAGATATATTGTTCTGGAATTTCACAATGCTGAGCAAAAAGACCGATTTAGGAAAAATATTAAAGTTTTAGACAGATACGCTATTATCATAATTAATCCAAACCGAGATAGATATATTACAGACGTGTTAAAGAATGCGTTTTTAGAATATAACATTGATGACTTTCGTCGATTCATTGAACCTTTTGGCATAGCAGTCAGCCTTCAACCCATGTTACTAAGAAATACAACAGTTCCAGTATATGGTAGCAGGTGTGAATTTAAAGTGAAACTCCACAAAGGCATTAATCCCAATGAAATTCCCTCATTAATTACAGATCAAGAAGCCATGCTCTTTTTGCAAATATGTGGCCTTAAACCACAATGTTTTCATTGTAAACAACGTGGTCATGTTGTCGATACATGCCCTAATTTATTGTGCTCTTATTGTAATCAAATTGCAACCTCTGCGCATCAATGCTCGATAGCAAACTCCAGAATAAAAGATCCGGCTAGGAAAAGCAATAACATGGAAAATTTCAATTCCTCGAACAATGCTTCACTAGATACAATTGACCACCAGAAAGCACATGAAGAATTACCCATTGTGAATGGCATAGATATAACAAAACATTGTCATAGCGGACCGTCAGAAATCGATGCCACTTCTAACAAGAAGCAATTGATAAGCCTCTGGAATGAACTAGATGCCATTGCCATAAATAAAACCACAATAGAGATTATGGATGAAGCCTCAAAACCTGATAAATTCAAGATGGATAAGATTGTCAATAATCCCACAGAAAAAAGAAAACCCGGATGCCCTGTTAGAGTGAAGCGTGGGATAAAACGTGCCTCAGGAAAAAATTCCAGTGATAATGAAGAACTTTCTAATTCGGATGAACTGATTAAGAAAGTTAAAACTGTACATAAAGAAATTCAAGAGTCTGAAATGGATGATGTCATGGTAGATGTACTAATTGAAGCAAATGAGGTTAGTATCATTATCATCATCAACCATTATCAATCCACTGCAAGATGAAGGTCTCTCCAAGTTTAATCCATCTTCTCCGATCTTTAGCTTCTCTTCTCCACAACACCCCTGCACATTTTCTTATTTCATCCATCCAGCTCACATGTTGTCTCTTTCTGGGTCTTTTACAATCTCTTGGAATCCAGTTTAAAATTTCAATTGTCCATCTATTATCATCTCTTCTAGCAATATGTCCAGCCCAACTCCATTTCAATCTTTTAATTTTTTCAATAAGGTCAGTAACACCTGTTTGTTGTCTTACCCATACATAGCATTTTTGATCTCTTCTTGTTACTCCCAACATACATCTCTCCATACTCCTTTGAGTGGTCTGAAGTCTCTGTATTGCTCTTTCATTAAGTGTCCAAGTCTCAGATCCATAAGTAAGAACTGGTAAAACACATTTGTTAAAAACCATCCTTTTCAAACACATAGGCATATTTCCTTTTAGTATCAAGTTATTTCTACCAAAAGCACTCCAACCAAGTTTAATTCTATGATAAATTTCCTCCATTATGTTTCCATCTGTATTAATAATCTGACCAAGGTATTTGTAACTGTTAACCTTTTCTAATTCTTCATAATCAATCTTTATTTTCATATTTTGAGCAAATCGATTAAACATTACTTTAGTCTTTTTAACATTTATCTTTAGTCCTACTTTTCTACTTTCATCTGCTAACTCCTGCAACATTTCCTGCAGCTCTGAAGCATTATTTGCAAAAACAACTACATCATTTGCGAAATGTAAATGACTTAAATACTCTCCATTTACTTTCACTCCTTTAGTTTCCCATTTTAATCCACAAAATACTTCTTGCAACACTGCTGTAAAGAGTTTTAGAGATATGGAGTCACCTTGTCTTACACCTTTCTCAATGTTGATTTTTCCAGTATCATTATGTAATCTAATTGTTGCTGTTGCATTTTTATAAATATTCTTTAAAATATGACAATATCCTGGATCTATACCTTGATGATCCAATGCTTTAATCACTGAAGAAATGTGTATAGAATCGAATGCCTTTTCATAATCTACAAATCCAAAACATAATGACAACTCATATTCGTTTGACCTTTCTATAACTTCTCTCAATACCTGGATATGATCTATTGTACTAAAACCACTTCTAAATCCAGCTTGTTCTCTTGGTTGGTGGAAATCCAAAGTTCTCTGTAGACGAGTTGTAATTTATCTTGGTAAAAATTTTACATAAAACTGATAAAAGGCTGATAGGTCTGTAATTTCTAATATCTTCTTTATCACCTTTTTTAAATATTAATATTATTACTGCATTCTTCCAATCTTCCAGTACATCTTTATCATTTAGACATTTGGTATATAACTTTGCTAAAATTGTTTCAATTTCTTCACCTGATTCTTTTAATATATCAGTTATAATTCCATCATTTCCTGGAGCCTTTCCTTTCTTCATACACTTAAATGCATGTCTCACTTCTTCATTTAAAATTCTGGGCAATTCGGATGATGTAATAGATATAGGAGGTACTTGTTCTTTATTACTATATAATTCTTGATAAAAATCTTCTACCAATTTCATGATGTCATCTCTCTTTTTAGTAATAATTCCATCTTTTTTTCTTATTGCAGATATAAATTTCCTACCAATACCAAAATGTTGTTTAACATTTTTGAGACATTTTTGAGACTTTTATTTTCTTCTACAGCTTTCCTTGCTATTTCAGTTATACTTTCTTATATCATTTTCAATTCTTTTCCGTACCATTTTACAAAATTCGAGATATTCAATTCTTTTTAATACATCATTTTTGTATATCTTCATATTCCTTCTTTTCTTCATAAATTCTCTAGTCTCAGTAGAAATTTTATTAGTCAATTGCTGCTTTTTTTTACCAGCTATGTTTGTTGCAGTTTTTAAAAGTGTATCAGTTATTTTCATATTAATTTCATTCAAATCTGAATCATGTTCAAAATCTCCTAACACTTGAAACCTATTTGTAAGTTCTAATTTAAATTCATTAGAATGTTTCTGAAGATTAGGAATATCAACTGTAAATATTATTTTTCTTAATAATTTTTGTCTCTCTAGTTTTACATTAACACGTAACTCACACCTTACTAATCGATGATCACTTCCTGTGTTAAATTTATTAAGAACATTACAATCTTGAAATATGTATTTTCTGTTAGTCAAAATATAATCTAATTCTCCTGTACCTTCATTTGGATGCTTCCATGTCCATTTCCTTTTAACATTTTTCTCAAAAAATGAATTCATAATATAAAGTTTTTTTTTTGCAAACTCCACAAGTCTATGTCCTCTCTCATTTCTATTACCATAACCAAAATTACCTACAGCAATTTCATCTTTCATTTGTCTACCAATTCTTGCATTAAAGTCTCCCATAACAATTTTAAAATGTTGTTTACTCTGATCAAAAGCCTTTTGTACATCCATATAAAAATCTTCTACTACTTCATCACTATGAGAACTTGTTGGGGCATAAACCTGAATTATCTGCATTTGGTATCTGCTATTAAGTTGTATAACTAATCTTGCCACTCTGTCCGATACACCATCAATCTCGACAATATTGTTCTTCCACTTTTTATTTATAATAAATCCTACTCCACTTGTATTTCCAATATGTGTGCCTTTATAATAGAGTATATGTCCACTTTTTAAATCAATTGTTTCTTCTCCTTTTCTTCTAACTTCACAAAGTCGAATAATGTCCCATTTAATATAAGACAGTTCTTCTAATTCTTGCCATCTTCCTTCACTTGAAAGTGATCTGCAGTTGTAAGTACCTAAATAAAAAGTCGTCATCAAATGTCAGCCTGGTCCACAATCAGGGGATTCTTAGCACCCTCTGCCTTCGGCCACCAACCGCTGCCTTGGTTGGTGACTTTACAGCTTCCTGGGAATAAGGGACATGCTTTATTTTTGTCTGTCATAATTGTATATATGTATTGAAAAAATATTTATCATTTACACAAACATTCATTCTGCCTTATCAGGCACTGAGAAGAAAGACCATGGTGTTTCTTGATCTTAAACTCAGAGGTAAAAAGCCAATAAACTCACCACGCTGGATAATGTGTGTTGGTGAGCAGCCCATCCATGTTCGTATACTATATGAATAATCACATAGTAATAACAGCTGCAACGACAAGAACGTATGGAGTGGACATTAGGAATTTGCCCTGTTCAGTTCCTTTAAGGCTTCCAAGAGGAATCAAAGGGTCTCCTTTCAGTTAATAGCAAACTCCTTTCTGCAGCTGAGGTTAGTATACCATCTAGTTTTTCAGATCTCGATATAGGATCAGGTATACAACATGAAAAATTATCAGAAAACATGTTTTATTCATGTAGAACTAGAGAAGAAGCTTTAGTACTTGCTAATGATATTCCTTTAATTACTTTTTTTTAATATAGAGTAAACTAATATATAGCGCTGTCTGTCTTGTGAGATTGTAGGTGTATAATTACATACATACTTCCTTTGAGTAGTTTGTTTTTTATAGCATAAATAAGTGAAAATATAGTTGCATATATAAATACAGAATAGGATAACAACAATCTAATATATATCACACTATAGAGCTTAACTTGAATATATTCCTGTTAAGTGTAAATCATAAACAATATATATTTATATACATTTTTTTTTTTTAAAGTTAAATCTAAACTCACCCAAGCATGCATATAAATATCGGAGCTCTTAACATCAGAGGCTTGAATTCTGATCAGAAAATCCATCAATTAATTAAATGGTGTGATGTAGTCCAGCCACACATACTTGGCCTGTCAGAAACAAAAATATATTGCAACTCAGTTATAGATCCTTCGAATTATCTACATAATCGAGGCTTCTCAATTTTTTCAAAAACATCCCTTACGCCATCTGCAGGCATGGGTATTATAATATCTAAAACTTGTCCATTCAGATCATTTAAAATTCTATATCTTGATGCACATATACTAATTATCTCATTCCATCACAAAGCTTTAGTTTCAAACATTTTATTTGCATATATACCTCCAGGGCCAACAATAATAAATAGATTAATATTAACAGTTAATTCAATCCTAGCTTCCTCTCCCTATCCATGTCTACTATTGGGTGATTTTAATATGTCCTACAGTAAATTTGTATCTAAGTGGTTATATAAGTTTGCTTTCCCTCTTATGAGTGGAGAGGGATTTTTACCAAATGATTCTGTATCATTCTACAATGGTAGACACTCCTCACTAATTGATCTAATATTCTATTCACAGATACTGCACCATCTAATTAGGCCATCTCTAAAAAACTCAACATTATCTGACCATTCAGCATTGATTGTGGTTCTAGATCTGGATCTGACATATAGAAAAGTACTGTCAGCTGGAAAGACAATAAGAGTATTACTCCCTAGCAGAACTAATGAATTTTTATTTTCACAAATCTATATAGAGCTTTTTAAAATGGATAAAATGGAGTTAGACCCTGCACAAACCTGGTTAGCATTTGTAAATGTTCTCTCCTTTAATATTGATCACTTAACCCGTACATCCACCCCTCCTACTAAACTATTAGCACTTGCAGATGACATGCATAAAAAAATTATTCATTACCAGGCCACTGAAAACAACTGCAGTAAAATAGCTGCCATAAAAAACTTATACAACAAAACCTGTGATACTCTGAAGGAATACATACTAATTAAAAAAAAGGCTTTTTCTGGATCACACACATTCATTCTCTAGACATTTTATCTGCTGGGCATTAGGCCATCCCCCCAAAAAAAAAAATACCTACAGCAATTAGAATCAATAATGAAATAATTGCTGGTGACAGCATGCTAACTCCATTATATGAGTTTTTTAAAAATAGTCTGCAAAACAATAATTTGTTTTGTCCTACCCCTTTATTTCTGGGAAACACAGAAGATGAGGATATCTTTACAATAAATGATTTCACCAAAAAAATTTCCAACATCCCAAAGACTTGTCATCCGAGTATTCATGAAATTCCAAAATTTGTCTATGAACACCTAAGCTTTTTTACTACTACTTATTTAATGAATCTAGCCAATTTATTATCTAGACAAATCCATCATATACTGGGTTTGTATCCAATAATGATTGTGCCTTTTCTTAAGAAATCTGAAGATATCACTACAGTTAAAAATATGTCCTATATCCATTACACCACTGGGCATCAAGATTCTTGAATCAGTAATCAAGGATAAACTTGAACCCTTTATCTTACCTACAATAGCCAAAATGTAATTTGCAAAGAAGGGAGCCTCTACTGGTTTAGCTGCAATTGTTTTTAAGTCAGTTGTGGAGACTGTTAGAAAAGGTAAAAATATAGCCCTATTGCCATTCAATTGGATATTAAAAAAGCATTTGACTCAATTCCAATAGACCAACTCATAAACCTCTTAAAAATGTTGTCTGTTCCCAAATCATTAGTCTATATACTTACTAATCTATTGATAAATAGAGAAATCCATGTGTCAATGAATGGAAAATACTCACCAGGGTTTAAACCTCATTGCTCTATCCCTCAGGGATCCCCACTTAGTGCCCTACTGTTTATAGTGTACATAAATCCCCTCCTTAAAATGATTGAAGAAGGGATACCTGGCATTTTTGTCACACAATTTAAAAGTAACATTTCATATGTTGCTTATATGGATGACATTATCATTTTTCTATCATCACAAAAACATGTTCCCAAACTATTACAAATTTTAGACCAATATTCACGGGAATATAAACTAGAATTCAATTTAGACAAGACATTTAGTTGGCAGATATATACAGGCAAACTAATACAATCTATCTTTAAAGGAAGCCCTGCCTCATTCCTCGGGTTTCCCTTCCACCTTAGTAATACTGGAATGAGAACAAAAATACAGAATTCTCTTAAAGAAAAAATAGAAAAAATTATATGTTCCCTTTCTAAGTCATATCTTTCAGTTTACTCTAAAATTACATTGTTTAATATGCTTATTATGACAAGAATTACTTACTTTAGCCCTATAATCATTTTCACTAAAGCCTTCACTTCGCATGTTTACTCCATGCTCAAAAAACTTTTATGGGGCAGACACATTGCCTCCATCTCCATTAAAAAATTACAAAATCCATTAATTCATAATGGGCTAGGACTACACTCAATAAACATATTTAAAATACAGAAAACATTTAATCTGATTACCTCTTTGTCAAATCTATTTAATCAGATTGCTACAACCTTAAAAAATTACTCCAACGGATAGACCGCCCCCTGGTACTGGTTATTGGGCTGAACTAATAAAACCACTATTAAGCATGGATAAACTTACCTTCTGTCCCCCTTACAGATAAGTACAAATATTGGCAAACATATCTATTAATAAACCAACCAACACTTAATAGTCAAAGCAAACCCATTTTGGGTCTAAACAATCGCCAACTTGTTAGAAGATTTAGATTCTGGAAGCTTGAGCCAAAATATTTTGATTTTCTAATAAAGCTTAATTTAGGATCATTACCAACACTTTATTTTTATAAATATAGAAGAAATTGTATTAATATAGATGCTTTTTGCCCCCTTTGTAAAAAAGATTTTGAAAATCAAGAACATATATTCTATGATTGTCAGTGTTATGATAATATATGCATTGCTCTTCCCAACCTATTTAACAATTCTTTATTTAATATTGCATATCTTTTTAAAACTTTCTCAATAGGAATTTTTGCTAGAATTAGAGCTAGTACATTCATCTTGTATGCTTTATGGTGCACTAGATGCATTTTTATATATAACAATAATCCTAGAAGACATCCTAATACATTTTGGATTAAGCTGGAGATTTTTAGGGAAAGAGACAGAAAGCTTGCCCCCTTTAACATTTTTCATGATACCTGGTCCTTAATGCATCAACAACTGAGACAGTGCTAAGGTGATATTACCTAGTTACTACAAAAACGTTATCATTTATGTATGTATATAATCTTAAAAGCCTTTGAAAGGAGAAAAATTTTGAATTAGATACTAAAGAACTATATAACATTATGTTACCTGTATTAATTTGTTACCACCTTTTTGCTCTTTTAATATATGAAATCAAAATTAATTATGTAACCTGTATATACTACCTAATCAGTTATATGTAACCATATTGATTGTAAAAGTATTAAGTAACCTATGATCTTTGTAAAAATGCAACTATGTAATCTGGTCTCTCTTTTAATATTTGTAATCATAATCAATTTTTATATGTGTCCATATGGATGTAATCTTTTGATGTAACCTATAATCTTTGTAATTGCTACAAAAGCCTTTTCATTTATTATGTAGATAATATTGAATGCCTATGAAAAAAAAAAGAATTAGATACTGAAAAACTATATTACATATGTAATCTGTATTGATTTATATGACCTTTTTTTTTCTTAATATACATAATCACAACTAATTTTTATGTAACCTTGTATATACTTCCAAATCGGTTATATATAACCATATTGATGTATATGTATGTTGTAACCTATGATCTTTGTAAATGTGTAACCATGTAATTTTTTTTTCTTTGAATATATGTAATCATAATTATTATTTTTACCTTGTATATACTCCCTCATGAATAATATGTAACCATATTGATGTAAACTTATGTTGTAACGTATGATCTTGTAAATATGTAACTTTTGGAAATCAATAAAGTTCCTTTGAATAATAATAATAATAATAATAATAATAATAATAATAATAATAATAATAATAATAATAATAATAATAATAATAATAATAATAATAATAATAATAATAATAATAATAATAATAATAATAATAATAATAATAATAATAATAATAATAATAATAATAATAATAATAATAATAATAATAATAATAATAATAATAATAATAATAATAATAATAATAATAATAATAATAATAATAATAATAATAATAATAATAATAATAATAATAATAATAATAATAATAATAATAATAATAATAATAATAATAATAATAATAATAATAATAATAATAATAATAATAATAATAATAATAATAATAATAATAATAATAATAATAATAATAATAATAAAAACAGAAGAGGACAACAACTCACAAAGAGAATTCAAATGGATGACTGGTCACCAATGGACATCACTTCTATCTAACCAACCAATTAAAACTCCAACAATGTACAGCTCATACAATGAAAACCAGTCACTAACATATTTTGAAATGTGAACAATCCCAAAATACAACCATAATGAAAGTCAAAATAACAGCTTTTAATGTGCGGGGTTTGAACTCAGCAAACAAACTGCATCAACTTAGAGAATGGACCAAAATCACACAGACACATATATTGGGACTTCTGGAAACAAAAATATATAGTGGATCACAGATTGACCCAACAGTGCATCTTCGCACTGAAGGCTTCTTTGCATGCTCCAGGGACATGTCATCACCTGCGGGTGGAACTGGCCTACTAATAACCCCAGCTTGCCCATTCACATCATTCAGAATCATATATATCGATGCAAACTTGTTGATAGCTACATTTCATCACCATGCAAACACTCTCAACATAGTTTTCACCTACATCCCACCTGGAAACGTCATCATATCAAACATAATACTCACCATCAATTCACTGCTAGCATCAACTCCTTACCCAACTATCATCATGGGAGATTTTAACATGAAGTACACAGATTTCATCTCAAAATGGCTGCATCAAATTGCAATACCACTCATGAGTGCTGAAGGTTTTTTACCACCAAACACAGTAACATTCCATAATAACCGACACACATCTTTAATTGACCTTTGCTTCTATTCACCAATGCTGCATCATTACTTCAGCCTCAAGCTCAATCCATCCCCATTCTCAGATCACTCTGCTCAAACTGCAACACTTGATCTAACTGAAATTCAGCCAACTACACTACCACTTGGGAAAACAATGAGAATTCTAATACCAGCATCCACTCCAGAATCCCTTTTTTCTGAAACATATATTATGCTCCATAAACTTGCAGGACTACAACTAAGTGCTGTGCAGAGATATCAGGCATACATAAATATACTTTCATTCAATATTGACCATGTCACCAAAAAAACCTCCACCCTCCAGGCTATTAGCTCTGGCAGATGAACTTCACAAGAGGATAACAATGTCTAAACCTACTCAAAATACATATCAGCATATATATAAGCTCACCCAGGCATATAACAGCACATGTGCAGCACTTAAAGACTATTTAGCGATAAAAAAAGCAAAATCTGCCTCAGTCAACAACATACATGGACTAGAGGCTACATCAGATGGGCCATGGGTTTTCCCTCCACCATTAGAGTACCTATGGCACTTCAAATTGGAACAACTATACATGCAGCACATAACATGATTGAACCTATTTATAAGCATTTCAAACAGAATCTTCAGACACATCAACTCTTCAACCCACCCCCCGATTATTTTGGATCACCTGAAACAAATACACCATTTACCATTAATGAATTTGCTTTGAAGCTTGCCACTCTGCCCAATGCCTGTCATCCAGGCACTCATGGCATACCAAAATTTGTGTACGAACACCTTAGCCATACAACTAATCAAGTATTATGTAATCTTGCAAACTATCTCTCACAAAAAATATACAACATTGAAAATCTTTATCCAATTGCAATAGTACCATTTAATAAGAAACCAGCTCCAATAACCACCCTTAATAATATTAGGCCTATCTCCATGTGCCCAATAGCCATCAAGATCATTGAGAAAGTCATTAAAGACAGGATTGAATCATATCTGCTCCCATTGATTTCACCATATCAGTTTGCAAGAAAGCAATCATCTACAGGACAGGCAGCACTTCTTTTCAAAGCTGTATTGGGATCGGTGCGAGGCCGGAAAAAATACAGCCCAGTTGCAGTTCAAATAGACATTGAATCAGCTTTTGATTCTGTGGCAATCGAGATATTAATTAAAATGTTGGCTGCCACTGCAATACCTCGCACTATTTTATATGTTATAACCAACTTGTTGTTAAATCGGGATATACATATTACACTCAGTGGCAAAAATTCTGAATCTTTTACTCCAACACAATCAATCTCACAAGGATCCCCCCTGAGTGCTTTACTTTTCACCTTTTACATCAACCCTCTATTAATAAAAAAATCCAGCAAACATTCATTGGCATCCAAATACCAAACACATCTCAGCAGGTAACATGTATCGCTTATATGGATGATATAACTGTCTTCCTCCCATCTAAAAAACACCTACCAGCCTTGCATACAATACTACAAGAATTTGCAGCTACACACAAACTCAGGGTCAATCTAAATAAGACGGCAGTTTGGTCTCTTTATAATGCAAAGCAGTACACGGGCATGTATGGGGGAAAGCCATCTGCTTTCTTGGGATTTCCCTTTTATATGAGTGCAAGTGCAATGAGGGTCAAGATCCAGAACAAACTCAAAGAAGAAACAGAGCGAATTACTACTTCTCTCTCAAAGGCATATCTTTCAATATACTCCAAGATCCAGCTATTTAACCAGCTAGCCATAACAAAAATCACCTATTACTCACCCATTATCACATTTTCTAAAGGTTTTATTAACAAAATCTCTTCTCTCTGTAATAAGCTCTTGTGGCAGAGGAAGACTGTGTCAATATCTGCAAAACAACTTACCAGACCACCTATTCACAATGGACTAGGACTTCATAGTATTTATATTTTCCATCTACAGAAGGCCACAAACTTAATAACATCCACAGTCAAACACTTTCCAATGCTTGAATGCCTACTTCAAATAACACCAACAGATAGACCACCCCCTGCTTATGACCAACTAGCATCAATGATCAATCATATAAAAACCACAGCTCCACAGATATCTCTTCAGACAATATACAAGCATTCATACTGGCAAATTTATTCATTAATCCATCCAAATCCAACCCATGACACCAATCTGACAATGCTGAAAATCAATAATCTACAATTACTCCGTAAGTTTAAAAAATGGTCACTGGAGCCAAAGTATTTTGATTTTTTGCTGAGACTAAACCTACAAGCACTGCCCACGACATATTTTCTGAGATATCGGAGACTATACACTAACATTGATCCTTTTTGTCCCCTGTGTCACAGGGCTGAAGAAACACAGGAACATCTATTCTATCTTTGTCCGGCACTAGACAGAATTCGAGTTATTATGATAGGAGCATATAGACAATCTAACACAACCCTTCAAACAATCATTAATTCATATTGCAAAGGCTCTATTCCATCAGTCCGTGCAGCCACTTTTATGCTTTATGCATACTGGTGCACTAGATGCACATTCACTCTAGGTAACAACACAAGGCGACATCCATCAACTTTCAATATCAAACTGGCAAAACTACGAGCCAGAGACAATAAAATTGCACATCCAGACATCTATGCAGCAACCTGGTCACTGATAACACAACAATCAAACCTCTAAGATGGCTCCCAATAACCAAAATCTATGCCCTCAACCAATATATATATATAAAAAAAATGTGGCAATTATCTACAAATAAAAAAACAGAATGTTGTCTTTGATTGCATAATATTAATATAAAGGACAGTAACAACAAAATCAGACCTCAAATACTGGAAAGCAAACTAAACCCAGCATGGCAATATACATCAAAGTTGAAGTTTTGCAAATTGAACAATGATAACCCAAGACTTTGGAGAACTATGATTACAGCAAGCAGCACTCATAAATGTAACGTATACATATGTATTTTCACCCCCCTAACAATGTTTAAATATCTTTCCCTCCTAAGTTAAGTTCCTTTTTTGTACATCACAGATACCAACTTAAACTTGGTTTACTCACTAGCAATGTAAATATATGTATACGAAGTGTCTTATAGCAAATGTAACTCTATGGTTATCAATAAAGTTCTTTTCTTTGAAACATAATAATAATAATAATAATAATAATAATAATAATAATAATAATAATAATAATAATAATAATAATAATAATAATAATAATAATAATAATAATAATAATAATAATAATAATAATAATAATAATAATAATAATAATAATAATAATAATAATAATAATAATAATAATAATAATAATAATAATAATAATAATAATAATAATAATAATAATAATAATAATAATAATAATAATAATAATAATAATAATAATAATAATAATAATAATAATAATAATAATAATAATAATAATAATAATAATTTTAATGCATCAATCAGCGCATAACAGCAGAACTTCTTCAAATTAAACCACAATTCATTATAAACTTAATATAAATTATAATAGTTTGTAGGGAAAGAAATGATGTTAAGAGAAAAGTTAAGGAGGCATGTTTTATTGCCATAGATGATAAAGCTATGAATAGGAAAGATGGGTGTTATAAAATTTCTAAGAAATGGATTAATTAGTGCATATAGTTCAATTAATTTACATATATCTGCATATATTTGCATATAGAAACCTGGTTATGCTTACTCTTTGTTGCCCATGATTATGAGAGCTAAGTTCTCTTGAAAGTGCTTGGGCAATAATAATAATAATAATAATAATAATAATAATAATAATAATAATAATAATAATAATAATAATAATAATAATAATAATAATAATAATAATAATAATAATAATAATAATAATAATAATAATAATAATAATAATAATAATAATAATAATAATAATAATAATAATAATAATAATAATAATAATAATAATAATAATAATAATAATAATAATAATAATAATAATAATAATAATAATAATAATAATAATAATAATAATAATAATAATAATAATAATAATAATAATAATAATAATAATAATAATAATAATAATAATAATAATAATAATAATAATAAGAAGAAGAAGAAGAAGAAGAAGAAGAAGAAGAAGAAGAAGAAGAAGAAGAAGAAGAAGAAGAAGAAGAAGAAGAAGAAGAAGAAGAAGAAGAAGAAGAAGAAGAAGAAGAAGAAGAAGAAGAAGAAGAAGAAGAAGAAGAAGAAAAGAAGAAGAAGAAGAAGAAGAAGAAGAAGAAGAAGAAGAAGAAGAAGAAGAAGAAGAAGAAGAAGAAGAAGAAGAAGAAGAAGAAGAAGAAGAAGAAGAAGAAGAAGAAGAAGAAGAAGAAGAAGAAGAAGAAGAAGAAGAAGAAGAAGAAGAAGAAGAAGAAGAAGAAGAAGAAGAAGAAGAAGAAGAAGAAGAAGAAGAAGAAGAAGAAGAAGAAGAAGAAGAAGAAGAAGAAGAAGAAGAAGAAGAAGAAGAAGAAGAAGAAGAAGAAGAAGAAGAAGAAGAAGAAGAAGAAGAAGAAGATGATGATGATATAAAATAATTTCAGTGTAAGTTAAATGTAGGAGATTGTATATCTAAGGTTAGCAATAGACAGTTGTAATAATATATTCAAGTTCATACACATTATACTTTTTTCACTAAGAATTCAAGTTCTGAATTCAGGTATTGGTATACATTTAGTGGATTCCATCTGTACAAACATAGTGAATGTCTAGAAAATTCTAAATGTTATTTAATTTTTTTTTTAATGCAATCAACTGTTAGTAAAACACACAAATAAACATCACAGGTTTTTTGACTATACAATGTTTCAAGGGTTATTATTCTCTGTTCTTCTTCAGGTGTTGCTGACCTGACTAGTGAAAATATTAGCTAAGAGTCAAACTCACATCATTATATTCTTGAATATCAAATTTTAAGGCAACACCCTAATGAATTACCTCTGACAGTATAGTTCAGTTGGTTAGAGTATTGCCTTAAAATTCAATATTCAAGAATCTACAGGTGTAAGTTTGACTCCTATTCTAATATTGTCATTGCTCAGGCCAGAATACCTGAAGAAGAGCATACCCTTTAAAATGTTGTGTAATCTTACTATCTGTATTGGTCCTTTGGACATTATTACTGACAGTAGTTTATACTTGAAAAGTTTAAATAAAGTTTAAAATTTTCTTGACATTCAACATTTACTGACATATGATGGAAATAGTCCAAAAATTTATCAAATCATGTCAGAATCTGCATTACGAAAAAGATTACTAGTTTAGAATCCATACTGTTTAGTAATAATTTAAAGCACTTTAAAATCAATTTATTTCATCATAATCAACAGAATTACTTTGTTTTTTTCATTATCAAAATCAAATATATATTCAGTAAACTCTATAGGTTCCAAGACATAAATCAAAACCTTTCCAATATGCTGTCTAAAAGCTGAAGTAATATGCTATGGTAATATATTACAAATCTTAATTTTGTCTCTTTTATTTTATATAAAAACTTTCGTACTTCTAAAAACACACAAAAATATGCTCATCTTGCAGGTAACAAATCACAAATGAAATTTAACTTAATCTTAAATTTATTAAGTAAAATTCTGGAAATGTTTGACAGATGAATTCATCATTTTTGCATGGATTTATTTTATATTCTGTATACAAAAATTCCAGCCAATATGGATTTCTAAAGTGTTCATAAAGTATCAATATGACCCATCTTCTGCCTAAAATAAGCAGAATGTCTAATGTTTACCAGTAAGTTATAAATGAATTTAAGCAATTAAAGTGAAAGGCTGAAACCTTCTTGCATGCTCATTTAGGATGCTTATATAACAGCCAATAAGGTGTAATAATCACTGTATAGGTAGTTCTCAAGTCGAAACACAAGAAAGAGATTTTATAAGGAAAAGATGGTTCCACCTTCTTCTTTACTCAAACATCCCTTCTTTTTGTTTTTTGTCCAAAGACTTAACGTAATTCATTCCAATTTCTTTCATCAATTTCTGCAATTTAGTTGAAAAAAATTTGACACTACCAACAAATTTTAAAACCCACTTGAACTCCAAGTTGCCCCCAAAAGTGAAATCTTAGTCCTGCAAGGTAGGCCAGAGGGCTATTCCTTTTTCACGTCCACATGAATTAAAACTTTATCAAATGACCTACCTTATTGCAAAGATTCTATTCCAGTAGAATTACTAATTTCCTCATGCAGGCAGCTTCTGTGGATGGCAGTTGGCCTGATTTCAACTGGTCTGCCATTTCATTTGTTGTGGACATGTTCTCGCAAAACATGACTATTCACATGAGCTTGTCAAAATCTTGTTTGGACTTAGCATTTCTGAATTGATTTGATGCATGGCGATGGGTGGACAATTGTTAGGAGGTAATAGTAGGCTGAATGATTTGTAAGCTAATTCCTTTGACATGCATATTTGAAGAGTTGGGGCAGGCTGATGGCCTGTAGTGAACATTGAACTGTGAGTATTGAGATAAAGTGCGTAACACTAAAACAGACCAGTCACTGCTAAATGACATTTTTTCTGTGCTTTATAGCATAGAAATGAACGCCATCATCTATGGCTGATGGCTGCCATGTACTAAATAGCCTCTTTTGTGCTTTTTGGTATAGATATATAGGCCTAGAAAGCAGAAGCCACATAAACAGCTTATTTATGTGCTTTTGTATATAAATAGCACCATCAAGCAGCTGACATGATAGAATAGAAACCTAATGCTACTTTCTGTTCTGTTGCATATAATCTGAGTTATAGCTTTCATTCTATATGTAGAGATTGGTTAAGCTAAAGCTCAGCTTTGATTATCTGAACATTTAAATGATGATTCTTATATTTGTTCTATAAATATATATAATCAATAGATCAATTTGACTCCCTCATTTAAAATTACATATATAAATTAATCATATATATATAAACAAATGCTAAAAGTCCGGTGATATCATGTCTTTTGGAGAGTTTATTCATGTTATATAACTCATTGGAAGCTCCAGTTATTTTCTGTTCAGTTGCATATAATCAAATGATTTATTTCTGGGAACTTCATAAGAAGTCTGGGTATCAGAATTCATGAACCTTAAATTCTAAAACATAATCATTCTATAGCTGCAATATACTTTGCAGGCCAATATAATCAGTGACGAAATACAAACAAAACAATTAGTTTTCATAAAATTAACAGAACAACTTTTAAATTGTATATGTTTACTTTGAGTACTGATTGTATATATGTGTGGAGATGGTAATATGAATCAACTTATGAGTGCTGGTTTAGCATGAAATGCACATATTGCTGATTATTTATCTTATTAACATGTGATCAGATGAGTCAGCAATATAAGATGACACTGAGATTAGTGGATCGTGTGAAAGTCTGAGTTCGAATCCCGCATATTTTACATATATAAATGCAGGTTTAAGCCTGTACAATGTATTAACTTACTATTTATTGTACCAATAATATATTCAAAAAATATCACCATATTGAGTAAAAAAGTTTGTCTTGAATTATTTTTCGATTTCTACAAGTATACAACACAAAGTTGTATAAAGCACAAGATTTTAGACATTTATACATTTTATTTCAACAGAAGTATATTCCGTCTATATTCTTCTAATAGTGAAATAGAATTTATTTAGTCTTATTTTTAATCTCATCTATTATATTATAAATATTTAAATATAGTATGGGGTTTTCTATTTGTTTCTTTTCTAAGTCAAAGCAAATGAGAAGATACTCCGTTAAAAATAACAACACTTTCAAAAATATAAATACTATTTTTTACTAAAAAATATTTTGAAAAAAATAATTAATAATTATAATAAGAACATTAATTATGGCAATCTTGTTATTAATAATAAAAAAATAATTTTATCAATACTCTTTAATTGGAAAGTTGCAGTAAATGTTGTTAGTATAGTCACCTAGACAACAGATTAGAAATAATATTTTAAAAAATAATAATACATAAAATGCAATTCAAAAATAAAATAAACAATTTTTCATAAAATATGTTAAAAAAAAAATAGAATTCTTAAGGCACGCATTATTGTATTAACTGAATTGATTTAAAAAATATATTTTTTAAAAAATGTTATTTTTGTTTTCGTTTACTGGCATTATTAGAAAAAAGTTTGCATATTTTATAAAAAAGCATTAATTTTTTTAATACAAATATATATATTTGGAAGCTACAAGCGATTTTTTATTAATTTTACATGTTTACTTAGAAATATGAACAAATAACAAAAAACTGCTTTATTTTATTTTTTAAATTTGTAATTCAATTTTCATTAACAATTTGAATCATTTATTTTTTCTTTCAATTTGAAAATAGGTTCTTTTTTGAAAAAAAAATGTTTAAATATTTTTCCAACGATTATTCTTTATTTGCAACAAAAGACGCCTGTTATACATTAGCGTTAATGTTTTAAACAATAACCTCAAAAATTAGATGGTTTTGAATTAGATGTCTGCTAGTGACACATAAAAATAAAGAAATCAAATTATTTAATTAATAACATATATAATATTTAAATCAATTTAATTAAATGATTTTGTAATTAACTCCCGTTTTTACTGTTTCTCAAGTCAAATATTTTAGGCTGTCTTTCATTTCTATCTATCTATCTATCTATCTGTCTGTCTGTCTGTCTGTCTGTCTGTCTGTCTGTCTATCTATCTATCTATCTATCTATCTATCTATCTATCTATCTATCTATCTATCTATCTATCTATCTATCTATCTATCTATCTATCTATCTATCTATCTATCTATCTATCTATCTATCTATCTATCTATCTATCTATCTATCTATCTATCTATCTATCTATCTATCTATCTATCTATCTATCTATCTATCTATCTATCTATCTATTATCCTAATTATTTATTAATATTCCTATTTATCTGCCTATATATCTATCTAACAACCAGACAACTTATCTAGTAAATTAAATGTAAATGTGTATGTGTGATGGTAAAGAAATCAGAATTATTAACTTCACTGATTTGTTTTGGCATGAAATATAAATATTAACAATAGTTTATCAATAATTTCAATAAAGCTTATTATCTCAATTAAATTTATAAGTGCGGCCCGATTAAAATGTACTCATTAAAAGGATGTAGTCTATGATATATGGTAATGATTATTTAGTAATTATTTTTAATTAAGATTAATTGCAATTTGTGTTTAAGCGTGATGTAACAATAAAATTACCAACTATATGAAAAAGTTTAACACAAATGAATGTAAAAAAAAATACAGTTAAATATAAATCAAACTATTCAACTAGCGCGTAAACAATTTTATCTACTATAACCTTATGATTATTACTATATTTTTTCCACCCAGTTGAGGATAATGTTATCTAATTGAAACATCAGCAGATTTATTTTATTTTATTAAATACTGTTATTTCTTTAAAAAACATGTTTCATAAAGCATCATTTAATTGTAAAAGCATTCAATTCAACATAGACCGGCTACACATTGCTAGCTGAAAATTCAAATATAAAATGACACATTTTTTTCAGCAATGAGACCTTGTGAATAAATATAAAGCTCAATTTCAACCAGCATGAACATATCGCTAGAAGAGATAATAATAGATGGACAATTGAAGTCTTAAACTGGATTTCAAGAGATTGGAAAGGACCCAGAAAGAGACCACATGTGAGATAGATGGATGAGATGAGAAAGAGTGCAGGGGTGATGTGGAGAAGAGAAGCTAAAGATTGGAGAAGATGGATTGAACTTGGAGAGACCTTCATACTGCAGTGGATTGATAATGGTTGGTGATGATGATGATATATAATATTCAAATGATGCATATTGTCTATACTAAACTTAATTTAATTAGAAGAGCTTGAACTCAGACTTTCGAGCTACCTACAGCTATGTACTCCATGACCACATAAATGTAAAAAAGATAAATGATCTCCTATATATGTATTTTATGCTGAACTAGCCCTCATCAATTGATCCGGATTCCTATCTTCCACACATATACAAATCAGTGCTTAGTTTAGATTAAAATAACAAATCTTCAAACTTTAATTGTATGCATGCAAATTAGTTTTAAATGTGTTTTAGCAGTGAAGTTGATAGGAAAATCATCATTTGCCACAGAGAGACCCCAAGGCTAACCACTTCTTATTTCATTGTTCACTAAATAGAATTTTATCATAATGAAATTAGACGTAAAAGTAGATCTAGATTTTTTTTATTTCTAAGACAAATTATTATATGGATTTAAATCCAGATATCTATTTTTTGAAAGCACCAGGATTTAGAAGATACGTTCTTTAAAGATTCTGTGAATAATATTTCATGGCCCTATGATACAAAAGCTATTTTTTATTGAACAATAGAGTAAAATGGTTTAGCCTAGAGATTATCAGTGATGATTGATGGTTACATAGAATATCACTTAAAATATAACAAGGTAATTTATGTGGATTTAGTTACTTATACATAATAGAAAACATATTTAATTTCCTTTATTTTCAAGAATGGAAATGCTTATAATATAAATATCATCTACTTAGAAATTCTGAGGAAGAATGTTGGGGCAAACAAAACTGTCAATAGTGGGTTGTAAAAAGCATTGTAAAAGCAATAAAGAACATAGATGATGTAGAAGTACTGAAGAAGGTTGCTGGGGCAATGGAAATCACCAATAGTGGGTTGTAAGAAAACATTGGAAAATGTAATACAATCAGAGATGATATTAATATTATATGGATTTGGCAATGCAATAACAAAGATAAAACTATAATACTTCATACTGAAATATAAATAGACACCTTATTAAATATATAAATATAAAACTATATTCTGACAATTGCAAATTCATTTTAAATAAGAAAAAGGTCATTCCAACACTGTAAGAATTGTGCTCTTATAGATTAAGTTATAATAAAATAAGATACTTAAATAATGACTGATATTGATGGCATTTAAGAGCATATAATGAACTGGACAAATTGTGGAAGCTACTACAGCCGAAATATATAATTCATTTGACTTTTTCTGATATCTTTAGTATTTATTTAAATTTATTTAATGTTTAAAAAAGTTTTTCAAAATATGTTTTTTATTTATTTTTGTTTTGCATGGTCTAAAAAAAAAACTATATTATTTAAAAAAACAACAACAATACAGCTCACACGCATTTATGTATCTTTTAATAAAGTAATAGGTAGTAATTCTTGAACTCTTCAAATGTTATATATTTTATTAAATTTATAACCAATATTTCATATAAAGCACAATCGTTTTGACTTTTTAAAATGACTATTGTCAAGATATCTATTATTTTTAAATAATGAAAATATGAAACGTATAAAAGTTCCACACGATACCTCTCTAAAATAAAAATAACAAATTTTCTATATCATATATTTTCAAAATACGCTTTTACTATTATAATTTAAACATCACCACATCCAAAACACCAAAAACATCTTGCATTAATTTACTTTTTTAAAAATGAGAATCCTTAAATCAATTTCTTCCAATGGTTTTAAAAGATTAAGAGTAACTTCAAAACAGCCTCAACCTGGAATATGAAAATCCATAGGGGTACAATCTAGGATATTTAGGTGTACATAAAAATGGTGTAATAGCAGATAAGTTTTACAGGCAGTAACTAATAATGAAATATAATTGCTTAAATAATTTGTAGTATTTTTATTTAATAAACAATGAGGATTGCCAATTTCTCAACAAGTTTTGTGTTAAATGCTTAGCCAGAGAAAGCATTTAAAATATCTCTGTCAGGAACCCCTCCCCCCCCCAAAAAAAAAAAAACCCTAACCATGATTTCATGCTTGGGGGGGGGGGAGTTCCTGACAAAGATATTTTAAATTCTTTCTCTGGCTAAGCATTTAACACAAAGCTTGTTGAGGAATTGGCAATCCTCATTATTTATAGCTTACAAGATTAAGAGAATAGGGTCATGTGATCTACGACTCTTATTTTGACTTTTTATTTTAATGTATTACAAATTTTTGGCAGGATGTCTCAGCATCACAAACCTTCAGAAAAACACATATTTTTATGTTTTGAATGTCTGCTAAGTCATTATATTATTTTATTGTCTTCTAATTCTGTTACTGGTTATTTATTTATAGCTACAACATACACATTTTAAATAACTTCAACAACTTTTATTTCATACACTTTGCTAATATGAAAGACACATTTATGGGGATGAGCTGCCAGAGAATACAAAAATGAAAAGGAATAGACAATTACTGGCCTAATAAATCAGTATCTGTATTCGAAAAGAATTGGAATTTCCTAAAACATTTGAAATTGGCATTAGAGACTCCTAGTGTTTAAAAAAATAATTATATTATCAACAGAGTTATAAAACATTAAAAAAATAAAATGCAAAAATAATAAATAAATAATCAAAGATTAGTTTGAGTGCTAGAAATCTCATAGCTGAGTATAACCAATGAAGCTTAAACAACAGACTATATCTTTCTGTCACTGCACAAAAGCATACAACCCATTGCAAAATAATAAACATTTTAAGCAATATGGTTTACAAATAACATACTTATCTTTTATTTCCAATAACCACTTTCAATAATAGAAGAATTTAGTAAAATAATTTTCAACTTCTAAATTTATCCATTTGGTGAAACTGCATTTTAAAAAGACATATTTTTCTTGTAGAGTAATGGGCTGTCAATTAAGAAATTTTATAAAACAAATTATTAACTGAAACACACAGGCTTATTATGTACCTGTGTCTATATATGTAATTTATAGGGTATATGAGCACAGACTTTCACATGACCCACCACCTCCACACTATCTCATAACACTGGTACACTTGAACACATATATGTCGAAAAGATAATTAATCACCAATATACATATTTTATGCTAAACCAGTAATCATGAGTTGGTCCAGATTACCATCTCTACACATACGTATATTGGTGATTATTTTTTTTTGACATATATGTATTCAAGTGTATCAGTGTTATGAGATAGTGTGGAGAGTGGTGGGTCATGTGAAAGTCTGTGCTCATATACCCTATATAAAACAAATTATTATTAATACAGAGACTTTACACCATTCAAAGGAATATGGAGAGATGAATGCTAGAAGAAACAAGAAGAAATCGAAAACATAATACCTGGGTGAGAGAATGAACAGGTGTTATTGGCATGATTGAAAGAATACTCACCAAAAAGATATTAAAAAATCATTCAGCTTTATTTCTGCTTAACATGCTTCCAATATATTTAAGAGACTGAAATGGATATGGGTTGGGCATATTTTTAGAAAAGATGATAACAGCTGGGTAGTTAAAATCTTAAACTGTTTTCCACCATATTGTAAAAGACCTATAAAAAAGATCACATATGAGATGGATGAAATAAAATAAGGAAGAGTTCTGGGGTGATGTGGAAAAAGAATACTAGAGATTGGAGAAGATGGACTGAAATTGGAGAGACCTTTATTCTGCAGTGAATCGATAATGGTTAAATATGTGATATATTTTTCTAAATTGTAAAAGTTATAAGATTTAAAAATTATATATACTACTAACTTTTTATATTTCTATTTTGAAATTGTTTACTAATTTTTTTTCTTCTTTTTTTATTATATCTATTGATAAATGAAAAATAATTTAATTCTGTTGGCTAAAAAAACAACAACAACTAAAGCATATTTATTTCAAAATTCTTAATTGCAGAATATTCATTATTTTAAACTCTGTTAATAGGTATTTATTTTAAATAATATGTATTTCTTAAAACAAGCAATTCATATTATACTATAATTCCTCAAAAATGGGTGAACGAAAAACATCCTAAACTACTTGCTACCTTCATTCATCAATTATTTTTAAGATTAATATTAAAAAAATGAGTACACTATTTTGATAGAAAAGTTTGTAACTAACTTCCAAAAAAATGATATAAGTAAAAAAAGAATAACAAAGCATTTAAAAAATAATATTGTTGGAGAAAACTATTTTATTCATATTCACTAAACTGATAGTGATATATATCTGTAATAAAAAGTAATGAATATAATAATGGTGCTAATATATTCATAAAGATTATAACAAATCACAGAAGTATTTCCAGTTAATCTCTTAATGTTCTATAACTGTCATTTAAATTCAAATATAATCAAATATAGTGCTATATTTAAATTTAAATGACAGTTAAAGAAGATCAAGGATTAATTGAAAGCATTTCTATGATTTTTCATTGTTTTTATAAATATATACACCATTACCTTCATTACATTTTTATTACAATACTTCTTTCATATGGATATTTTATTTACATATATATATATATTTAAATGTTCATTCTACTACATATTCTTCACATGTAAATAAATACATTAAGAAAAATCATATGAATAAAAACATTTGAAAAAATACATAACTCTATCTCCTCCCACCAAAATCAGATAAAAAAGTACCCCCCCCCCCAACAAATTAATCCACAATTGAGGTTTAAAATTGACAGTTGTAAGTCAAAGTGTAACAATATATATCATTAAAAAACCAATCAACACTTAGACAATCCCAATATCAATAACAATTAACAATTTTAAACTGTTGTCAAGGTAACCTCCTTTTAACGATATATATATAAAGAAATTTATAAAATTTTAAAAAAAGATTAGCAAAAAATTGGACATTTTCCGTAATGATTTTTCTTTCATTTGTTTTAGCAAACCTGGCTTGAGTAGATTTTTTAGAACTGCCATTATTTCATTTCCTCTTTCTGTTCCCCTTTTGTGGGTGGATTTATTACTTTTAAATGGACAATTCTTCATATTGCTACTATTTTTATAATTTTAAAGTTATATTAATTTAAAGTGGATAATAATATTGAATATGTATTGAAAAAGTATGATTTCTGTTTCAATTTTTATGCACAGATCTTGCAAAGTGAATATAATTATTGTCTTTTGAACAAATCTCCCAGTCTGACCATTGCAATCAGACTGAAATGGTAGGTAAATATTTGTTATACATTATTTTTGTCATAAAGTTTTTTAAATAAATTTGGATTAGGCATATATTTAAAATAAATTATAGTTTAATGAAAAATGTTTTGGATGGACTGGTGAGTGTAAGCTAGAAGAAAGGACAAAAGAGATTGACATTGTTCCATGATATGAGATAAAAGAATTACATGGAATCAAAGTGCTGGGAAATGAAGAGAAGAAAGTTGGAAAATGGATAAATTGATGATGTGACTACTCTCTGAAACTACCCATGGGGCAAAATACCATTGGTATATTATATATCATTAAAAACCAGTCAACACTTCAACAATCCCAATATCAATAATAATCAACAATTTCAAACTGTTGTCAAGGCAACCTTCTTTTAACAATAAAGGTGGCATTCCACCTTTATTAATGATCTAATATACTTATGTAGATGCTAAAGATTGTAACTTGGCCAAAGAAATTGAAATTATTGATGCAACGAAGTTTAAATAAATCCCTTTAAAGAGGTAAATGTAACCTATTCTGAATGCAGACTACTAATAGTCAATTATAACATTACAAACTGCAATTATAAATGTCAAATGGCATTCAAAGTATTACTTAAATAATAAATGTAATAATGCTTAAGGTTTAAAAAAGGGTTTGTATTATAATCATGTAAACAAACTGATAATCAATGTGTAGTTAGTTTTATCTTGTAATATAGAAATCAAAAACAATTGTTTCCAACATTGTGATTGGAGTTTACATATACATCATTATTATTTGTTTATTATATCTACTGTATTAAAAATTATATTATTTATTCAGTATTAAAAGATTGCATATAAGAAAATTGCCTTCCATCTACATGAAACATGAGAGTATCAATAAATTGATATCTCAGAAATTGTTTCTGTAAAAAAATCACATTCAAACAGTAAATAGTAATAGTAATTGGATGACTGATTGTTCCAGATGTTTATAAGAAGTTTGTGCACCAAAAATAGTAGAATAGTGTCATTATCGACATCTTCCAGAATCCAATACTTGACCAAATCATATAAGGCATTCAAACAGTAACTTTTACTAATTCACACATAGGACATTCAATTTAAAATGAGTCTTAATATAACTCATTATTTAAGGATGCTTCATGATATGAATAAACTATATCCACATTGACAATACTATGATGGTATTAAATTGGTTTTCCACTCTAGAACTCTATAGTTAAACATGTATGTCAACTGAGTTTAAATTTTATGGTTGCAAGATGTTTACCTACCTATGTAAAGTTTATTTAGCAATCCCTTAAGGAGATTGTTGAGTTTGCTTCAAGTGCTGCTTGATTAAATCCACATTCTGAATGATTTTTAAAGATGTAATAGGAAGTTTAAGCAGCCAATGTAACCAATCATACACTTATTAATCAACATTTATGTTAAAGGTTAAAACAAAAAAAATAATTTGACCCATTCCAGGTTTCAGATCATACAATTATTTTTTATAAAGGCTGATGATGATGGGTTTCCTTAAAGTGGGTTATTTTAAGGCTGTTATCTATCTTCTATCTCTGCAGTTAAGGTGTCTGATCAAAGATTTGTTGAATTAAATAGATGAGAAATTGAGATGAAAGTAATTATATGTATTAAAAGATATATGACACCTCTCCCTCCCTAACAATATTGAAGAAACATTTATTTTTACAGTCAGTCACTAACACTCATCTGAGAGAAGCAGATTATCGTAGAACTTTCACTTTCTATGTAATAATACCTACATGCCCATTTTACCAGCCTCTATCTGATGATTATATTGATTGGATGAAATCCATCAACCTAAAAATATCTCAAACCTTTTGATAACCTGAAAATATTTCAAGATTTGTAATGACTGGATTTAAATCTGAGATTGTAAGAGAAGCAGGCAGATTTACTCATCATAATACAGGAAAAAGCAATTAATCATTATGTTCATTTTACTGTCAATCCAACAAGAATTCTGGTAGCTTATGACTTAATCAAACAAGAAAAGCAAATGACATCGTTTCTGGTATTTAATCATCATCTGTAATTGTTAGCAATTTCTTGCTACTTTATGACATCTATGCTAAGATAATTGTCTGTAATTAAAAATAAATTTCACAACTTTTTAAAAATAAGTAATCGATAGTAGTTAATGAAAAAAATAAAATAAAAGAAATACCTAGTCATGGTTTAGTAAGCTGGTCGTTAAGTTACCTTTTAATGTATATTTTTAATTTGAAGAAAAGCTTGGAAAATCTATCAGGCAGTTAGTATATAATCAATAAATATAAACCTCAAGATAACTTACAAAATGAGAATAAAACTATAAGATTAATTTGAATTGGTTCTAAGAATAGTAGAATAGTGTTCGTAAAAGACCAGTGTTATTGTAAGACACCTCAACCTTCAAGACAAATGAAAACGGTTTTATATTTATGAGAGCGGTGTGACTATATTTAAAAGAAAGAGGAGAAAAAACATTCCGAACATTAGAAAAAACTCATTTCACATCAATACAGATATACCAGTGAGATTTAGCTGGCCAAAAAAAAATTATAAAAGCACAAGTTTTGGGGGGTAACACTTTGTAACTTTTAGCACAATGATTGTAACTGACTATTTCTGCTTTTTTATATCATACCACAATATCAGACACCTTAATAAATTGAATGAATTACGTAATTGATAAAAGTGAAAAAATCTTATCGATGGATGAACACATCTATAACATAATATATAGTCATTATTGTAATCATTACATGTCTTCTGGAATAGATTACTATTTTGGGATGAACGAATTGTGATTGCTATAATGTAATCATGAGACCTAGTCGTAAGCTCTATCCTCAATAATGGACTTGTCCAAACTATTTAATCCTTCAGATCAATTCAAAATTCAATACAACCGATTCATGGAATAACAAATAGCCAATGGCTTTATAGACAAGGAAATCATATAACTAAGTCAGTAAATACAATTGTTCCCAATAAGCTTACTATAAAACTGAGATCTAGTCGAGAAACAATCATACAAGGGCTATTAGTCATATTTAGAAGAGAAAATCGTAATCTTGAATTTCTCTGACAATAGTCTACTACTTGTAGAAGGCAATAAAGTATAATGAAGCTCAGAGCAAAGAACATTAGGGTAACAAATAATAAAACTTTTCACATAAGGCATGCCTAAACATCTGGATGTATTGGTTTTTATTAGAAGGGGCCATATCAATTTTACTGCCAGCCAGAAACTGCAAGTAACAAATTCTTAAATTGTTTTAAATGCGTTATTGCTGTAAATAGATGTAATAAATGTTTTGGCGTTATTTTATTAGTATGCAAAATATTATTTTCCGGAAGCAAAATAGAGATGACTATAAATATTGTTTTTGAGCTCTCTTCCTAAACCTGTGGCAACGGAGTACTGAAATACGCCAGAAGTGTTTTTCACAGCATGTTATTTTCTTAACATAATTTATTCGAGCCTCTTCATTTGGAATTAAATCACAAACCTTAATAAGCTCTTACATCACTAAGGTTTTAAGTAAAAAATATAAAAATATGTATTAATATTTCCACTATTATATAGAACGACAGATGTTAACAATTTACATTTAATTTTCGAAATTTAATTTCCTCTTTGGGAAAATATACACATTTTTTTTATCATGGTTATTATTATTATTATTATTTCCAAGACAGAAGTCTGGCTAGCTTTAGTAATTATTTTTGTCGGTTATTAACTTTGTTTTTGAATATCAATTTTCAATCTAAATAGTATTTTGGGATTTGAAATTGAATAAAATATCTCATCAGTAAAAATCAAACTGAAAATAAAAGATAATATTAACTCATTAAAGTTTTATTGATGTTTGTGAGAAAATTAATAGACATTAAATGATTTTTTTTGTTCCGAAGATAAAAAAAAAAACAAAGAAAAGATTTTATTCGGTACCTCAGGATGCTTCCTAAATGCTTTCAGTCCGAAACCAAAACTGCGGAATCCCGCTCCTGGCAACGACATTGCCTATCTGAGAAAAGAAAAGCATATAAGAGTATAGATAAAAAGAAAATTCTTAATATATATATATATAAGAATAGCAAGGACATATTCATTTCAAATAATTAAAATAATAAGTAAACATTACGTGTAGAGATTACATATTTTGGCGCAGTGGTGGATTAGCAGACTCCCGAGATTATTACCCACAAATCAGAGCTTTCTCTCTGTCACTAATGATATCTGAACTTCTTACAAATTCATGCATAATAAACCATTGAATTATTGTAATCCTTCTCAGTTCCCAGAATGCTCCGCTGCATTGGTGGAATAGGAGACTGAAGCTCAAAGTACCCCGATCACAGCTGTCTTTGATAGCTGAAGTTCTTATGAACTGCTGAATAATAAACTATTCAATTACTACATTCTTTCTGAGTTCCCAGCATGCTTTTCTGCCATTGTAAAGCAGTGGACTTTGGAGCTGAAGACTCTAGGATCACCACTCAGACTGCCATTTGTGATGCTTTAGCAACTACTGAATAACAAACCATTCAATTACTATACTCTTTGAGTTCCCGGCATGCATCTCTGCAGGAATAGAGTGGCAGACCCTGGAGACCAAAGCCCATGGGTTGTAACTCTCTCTTAAGTAGAACTTCTTATAAAGTTTAAATGATAAGCCATTCAATTAACATATTCTTTGTGAATTCCCAGCATGCTTTGCTGCAGTGGCAGAGTGGCAGACCCTGGAGCACAAAGTTCACAAGTTGCCCACCCAGCTCCAACACTTTTGATTCTTGAGCTTCTTATGAACTACTGACTAATAAACCATTCAATTACTATATTTTTTCTGAATTCCCAGCATGCTTTGCTAAAGTAGTAGAGCGGTGGACACTGGAGCTCAAAGTCCATGGATTGCAGCCCAGCTCTGTCACTTCTGATCCTTGAATTTTTTTATTAACTTCTGAATTGTAAACCACTCAGCTACTATAGTCTTTATGAGTTCCCAGCATGCTTTGCTGCAGTGGTTGAGTGGTAGACTCTGGCCCTAAAGGTCCATGGATCAAAACTCAGTTCTATTCTATCACTTCTGATGCTTGGACAACTTATGAAATTCTGAATAATAAATCATTCAGTTATTATATTTTTTCTGAATTCCCAGCATACTTTGCTGCAGTGGTAGAGTGGCAGACTTTGGAGTTCAAGGTTCATAGAATCCAACTCTGTGACTTCTGACCTTTGAATTCTTATAAACTAGTGAGTCATAAATCATTCAATTACTATATTCTTCAATATCCCAACATGCTTTGCTGCCATGGCAGACCCTGGAACTGGAGTCCATGAATCATAGCCAAGCTCTGTCACTAGTGATGCTTAAACTTTTATGAACTTTTGAATAATACCCCATTCAATTACTATATTCTTTCAAAGTTCCCAGCATTCTTTGCTACAATGGTACAGTAGCACACTGTGGAGAGCTTGTTTCTTGAATTATGGTCCAATTCTGTCACTTCCTATGTTTGAATTTCTTATGAACTCCAAGCAACTAAGCATTTGATTATTCACTTTCATTAGTACATAAAGGTAAAATGTAAAAGGCTTTCAAATAACTTATTGCATTTATGTTTATACATATATATATATATATCCTCTAACAGAAAAAAACCCATTGGTGAGGTATTATTTATCTGAATCTCTAGCTGGTAGATGGTAAGAGTTTGTGCCATTTTCAATGCTTAATTTGTACTCAATATAATAACAGATGATATCTCATTTATATAACTATAATAACTCGCTAACAGGATTAGCTTGTCCAAATAGCTAAAAAAATATCTAAGGTTGAAACCTAAATACCCTACTATGTAAGGAAACACCCTTACAACAATGTATGTGTATATATAAAACATCTCCAGTGATTAATACATCGACATCAATACTCAAACTGGTTTAAAAAGTAAATAGAAAACTCCCAATTTAAAGCACAAAAAACTTTTTTACAAAAGAACTAAAGTCGTTTTATAGAGATTTATTTGAAGCATTTTGGTAGAAAAGCGTAAACATTTTAAAATCAATCACATTATTTTTAAAGGTATATTTTAAATTTATTTATATTATTTTAATTGCCATTTGTGAATTTTTTCAAATTTACACATTGCCACATTCCAAGCGATTAACATTATATAATATATCGAGTTTAAACCTCAAACTATAGTCTATTAAGCAAATTAAATACTCTCAATCCAAAATACATGACAAAACTTTTGTAGGTAAAAGAATGGATGTCTTTTCTCTTTATTGAAGAGCATTTTATTTACTTAATAAATTAGTAGATTACGTATTAATCCCGATGTATTATGTAATTACTAAACATCACATGGCAAACATTTCTTATTCTTACACAAACTATTTACGCAGACGCTAAACTCTCCATACAGTAACGTCACCAGTGCTAGCTAGAGTAATCAATGACTGCAAGAAGGTTTGTGCATAAAATCCATATCTAGTGCCTATGGATCCAATATCTCCAGACTAGTTTCTTGCTTGTCAACCCTTGCATCCATTGATTACTTTAGCTTGCAATGGTCTGATATATATATATATATATACCCACACTAAAAATTGCATGGTGTAAAATATGTAACTGTGTTAAGAGTAACGACTCAACATCTCACAAACAACAGAAACTTGTGTGTCTAACTTTCAATCAGAGAAAATGAGCCTTTTTTGGCTGAAGTCACAAGAACTTGCAGGGAAGATTAATTGAAATAACACTAATGGCAAAAATGAAATTCTAGCCATTGTGGATAGAAACACATTTACATAATATTTTAAGCCCTGTTTATTTTCTATTACAGTGGACTATGATATCTGCAATATTTTTTTTTCCATGGTGTACTTTATACATTATATATAATAGATCATGTTTTGTTGGTAACTTTAATTACAACAGAATACAAATTTTTACCAAACTCCAATTGGACAATATTTTTCAATAGACACACTCATATATAACACCAACACTTTTTTATATGTACATTATGAATATATCGAAGTATAAACAAACTTTTAAAAAAAATAATTTATCCATTAATAATAAATATAGGAAGCACAATTACATAGTTATTGCATTTACTTATTTACTCAAAAAACATAATAGAAACTCTTAGTGTACCACTAAAATTTTTTATTAGTCATTCACTAGACTAGAGATTATTCAATAATGAATAATATTTTTATAGTGTAATATTTTTACACTATTCTAATGCAAGGTAGGAACTAGTTTCTATCCACTTTTAAAACCTTGTAAAAGATGTAACAATAAATATATGACCAAACACATGTGAAAAAGATCAATAATCCCCAAAAGATACACATTTCATGCTGAATCAGCATTCATCAGTTGTCCCAGATGACATTCTTACACATATACTTATATGATTGTTTCATATATATAGATAGCAAATTATAATAATTTACTTATTCTTCTCTTTCACTTTCTTTGCATATCTTCATTTAATCATATATATATATGAAAGAAAGTTACTGTTAACACTAACTGAAATAATTATAGAAAATATACAAACCATTATACAAGTACAAATATCCAGTAATGCCCTCTGTTTAAAGATCTACATCTCAATAATAGCAAACCTTAAAATGATCATTTTAAGGTTTGCTATTATTGAGATGTAGATCTTTAAACAGAGGGCGTTACTGGATATTTGTAATTGTATAATGGTTTGTATATATATATATATGTTGCTTATAACACTTCTTTCATATACACTTCAATGCAAACAATTTTTTTTAAAAACTTCTTTATTAAAGCAGAGAAGAAGATTAGAGCTCTGATGAAGACTGCTGAACAGTCGAAACTGTAAGGAAAATAAAGAAGTTTTTTAAGAAAATTTGTTTGCATTGAAGTGTATATGAAAAAAGTGTTATAAGCAATATATATATATATATAATTTACTACAGTTTAATTAGTAAGTCTCAAACATGCTGCTCTCACAACTTTGACACAAACCACCGGTGTAGCAAAAATTACACCTAAAGAAATATTATTTAGTATACCACATTTAAAAATAAATAAAATGTATACTTTTAAATTATATATAGCTCAGAGTATATGTATACATGTTCCTTTGTCAAAATTATCTTAATTCACAGCCTGGGGTTGGGGTGATTTGTTCCCTTTGTTTAATAACAAGTAAAATGTATATTTTCAAATTAAACATAACTTAACATACATGTATATTTGTCATTTTGTCAAAATTGTTTTAATTCGTAGTCTTGGGGGGAGGTGATTTATTTCCTTTGTTTAAATAAAATGATAGTAAATTGCCAGATTTTCATTATTAAACATTATATTATAAAGACCTTTCTATCCAATAATATTTCCCCCAATTGTTTTGATAATTTTAAGTCTGTATTAACTTCAGAATCTATTCCATCATTTCTAATTCATTTTATCCATGTCAAAGTCTTACTTAAACTCTTCACACTTTAATTCTTCTAATACTATAAAATGTTTTGTGGATTTTTTTTGACAGTAATAAATCAATAACTTTCATTTTATTGCCTAGAAAGGTACTTTTCAATTTTTTTAAAATTTTGTAAAACTTCTATCTTTATGCTTAGATCATATTTTATTATAGTCAAAAACTACATTGTTTCACTATTATAAATGTTTAAATTGCCTGTTGAAAAGGCTAACACATTTTTCTTTACAATTACTTACTGCCTGCAGGCTCAATAAATAATTACAATATTACGTTAGTGTCTATATTTCCATTAAAAAGATCGTAACATTAACTCATTGTAAATCACAAAATTTTGCTTATTCATTTGTCAAAAAGAAAATGAGTAACATCTTCACACTCTCAAATCAAGATGATTTAGATTGGCCTATATAAATGTGAATTTAGGTTAGGAATAAGGCAGCTGTAATTATCTCTATAAAGTCCCTATTTTGTTTGAGCTTTGAGAGTTCCCTCTGGAAAAGGTTAAAGCCTTTCTCTTTATAATTATATGAAATATTATACCCCATTAAAATTTTGTAGGAATAAAAAAAGTGAAATCCTTTCAATAAATTCAAAAATATTAACAAACACTAACAGACACAGTGCTCTAAAATAAAATAGTGGTGGCTGCTATGTCAAAAAATTAATTAAATTTACAAATTTTAAAGTTTTTATTTTTGTTTATTTACAATTTTTTTAGAAACATATTTAAAGCAATATATATTGATACAGGTCATATCAGAACTTCAAAAAAAACAAAGTTGAATTTGTATGGGCAGAGTAATTTCTTTATTCAGAAAAAAATAATACATGATACAATCCAAAGAAATACAACAGATAAATGGATTTTGATATTTGAGTAGTTGATTGAGTGAGGATGGAAGAAGTGAACATAAAGTTAAAAGAAGAATAATGTAGGCAAAGGAGGCATTTGCTGAGAGACAGAAATATTTAGTGGATCTTTAAGAGAGAATTAAGAAAAATTAAATCCTCTGTGTGGAGTAAACTATTGTATAGTCTGAAACTTGAACAATGAGTAATAGAATTAAAAACAGATTGCAAGACTTTGAGATGTGGTTATGGAGAGAGAAAAATCATTTAGATGAATAAAATAACAAAGTGATGTTTTGAAAATAGTAAATGAAAAAGAGAAGATCAACTGAGAAAATTAGAGATAAAAACAGAAACTGGATTATATATATATATATATATATATATATATATATATATATATATATATATATATATATATATATATATATATTAAGTAGAAAATATAGTTTAATGAAAGATGATTTGGAAAGAATGGTGAATGGAAACAATAAGAAAGGATAGAACAGATTGACATTGCTGGATAATGTAAGAAATGTGGAGAGTTACATGGAATTGAAGAGTTGGTCAATGAAGAGAATGAAGGTAGAGACAAATAAATTGATGACATGCTCTCTGGATCTGTCCATAGGACAGAATACTATATATATATAAATTACAACTGTTATTAGAATATTATTTTAGAAGTAAAATAACACATGATCAAGTTTACAAAATAAAGTTAATTGATATTTTGATATTATATCATAGCAAAATGAGGAAAATTTATTACAACTTGGATGCTTCTATGTATGTGACTTGAAAATATGCTTTTAAGGCGTTTCTAGTAGAAGATGACCTGAAGAATGCTTATAAATTTAGGATGTTAATTTTAGCAATTGAAGATTGGTATAATATATTACATCTATAAGCATGATAAGTCTAACAGTCATGTGTCACTACAAACAGTTTGCCTTTATTTTAATTATTAATTAATAATTATTTTTTCTTGTAAAATAAATTTTACTAATAACAAATTATATACAAGTATTAGCATATACACAAGAGGAAAAAAGAATTATCATGACAAATGATACATAGCTTACAAATAATCATTATGACTAGTCTTTGAGAGCAGATGAAAATGATTCTGTGTTAGATAGATGGATGTAAAATTTATATGTTTATATCATTCTAATGTCATGTATAACAATAAAACTACTGTTTTGCCAAATTTGCTCATAATACTTCTAAATACTTTAGAGCGTGTAAATATGTAGTATACCATTCTTTATTATTTTTAGAACATTATATTAAATTACAAAGCAGTGAGAAAAGTCACATGATTCTGAGAGTATGAATAATTACTATGGCATTATAAGGATGAAAATCTGTAATATTTTTGTAGAGCAATTGTTTAAAATTAATTATTTGTTTGTGAAAGACAAAGTGATGTGAGGATGAGAAATATTTTAGAAATATTTTTTTCTATTTTGATGATTAAATAAAAACGAATTTTTGTTTTGTGATAAATGATAAATAAATGATGATGATCACCATTATTAACACCCCTCAGCAGAATGTTCAATCCATCTTCTCCGATCTCCAGCCCTCTTCTCCTCATCAAGTGATTATCATTTATTTAATATACATGCAATTTAAAATATATATTAAATGGAATGATAATGACTTTTAAACATATTCTTTATTGAACATTTTTTTATCCCAAGTGTTTTATTATAAAGTGCAGTTTTGGTCACAGAATCTTAAATATATTTGTTTTAGTTGAATTGTTCTTTGGTTTCTTTAATACTTCATATTTCTATATATTTACAATATCAAATAAAATTTTTTTATGATGGTCAATCAAAATGAATATTGTTGTATTAACCATAGAGTAACAGTGATAAAGATGAGAACTTCTGTTAATTAAGGGGATCTATACAATTCCAGTTCCCCTTAAGCATCTTCAAAATCTAATGTCTCTTCCCTCTTTCCCATGACATATAACTCTTATTGTTCAAAAAGTGATCTTATTCCTATCATATGAAGAAAACCCAAAGGCCATTAAAGTATAATGGAGTTTCAAATCACTTAACTTACTCCAAATAACTGAGAAGGTAAACATCAAAGATTACCAAAATAGAAAAGAACTGAGAAAAATATTGTGCAGAAAGAGGGAATTTAAAAAAAACACATTTTAAACTTACTTTATGAATAATTAAAAAGCAATTAATAGGAAATCAAATTCACTGATAATCAATGACTTATTCTCCAGTTGCCCCATTTAAAAATCAAATTGTTCCCTATGAGTACTGTGTCCCACATTGTGACCTCTTTGATTTTGCTTAAGTTATTCATCTCTATTAGTATAATTATTTGCTTCAAACGTTTTTTATATGGTATATTTCAGGTAATATTTTATTTCTAAATAGACTGTCTTCAATTTTTAGCATCTTTCTCCTCATTTTCTATAAAGACATCAACTATTTTTTAAACAGATGGTTCAAAATTTGGAACTTCACAATTTTTTTATTTCATTTTCTAATTCACCACTTATTTTCTTTTAGCTTCCTTCTTAAATTTCTTGCAAAATTCTTGTCTTTATTGATTGAAAATTGACAATTGTTCTGAGTTAAATATTTTATATACTTACACTCCCCAAATAAAATTTGAAGATCTTCATACTGTAATGAAATGATAATAGTTGAAAATAAAAATGATGTTAAAGCTGAATTTGTAGCCATATATATATATAAAATACATATTTTATGGTTCATCCGTGTTAAAAACTTTTAATATCAATATACTGACGTTTCGACTTGGTCACACAAGCCATCCCAAGTTATAAAAAGGTAGAAAGAGGTTGTAGAGGCGCTAAATCACTGGTTTGAATAAAACATTAAAAATCCCACAATAGAAAAATGTTAAATTTAAGAATGTTTTTTAAAGAAATCTTTCCAAATAGGAGGAAGTTTGCACGTATCATCTCGCTTATTGATACAATCTGTTTTAAGTATCTCAATGGCTTCTCTGATTTTGCATTGGTAGAGATTACCACATCTGGATTTTGATATTAAAAGTTTTTAACCGGATGAACCGCAAAATATGTATTTTATATATTTAACCGTGCAAATCTTCGTTTTAACATATATATATATGAATGCCTATTATTTATTTGTTTATATATAAAATGTTATATAGTGTGAAATATGGGTAGAGAAAGTAACTTTTATATTATCAGGATTCCTATTGGTGACAATTTTATATAATGGAAGTATTTGATTTGTATTTTCATATATAGAGATACTGACAGTCTAATCATCTTTAATAGTTATTTTTATCAGCTTTATATACAGAATTAATGCAATCTGCTTTATAAGATTTCATAGTGACGTATAATATTGGCTGATGATTTTCAAAAGATAACCAACAGCTCACAAACAATAATATACATCTTACAATAATTCAGTCTAACCTCATGATAGAGAAGTAGTATCTCAATGATTGCTAGTAATCAAGATTTTGGAATCCGGAAAACACGAAAATACTATAAGTTAAATAAAATAACATTCAGTTGATGAATCATTATTTAAATAAATAACTATGATACATCTGTCATTAAATGTAATAAATTAAGGATGTTAATAATACCACGAATTAAAAAAAAATCTTGAAAATATTAAGTACAATCTTACTAAATTTTAAATGTTGAGTTCTACTGTCAACGATGACTGTTAGCATTTGCCATAAACGATTTTATTTATGTATGCATAGTGTGATATATTCATGTATTTATTGATGAAATTATTATTTTGATAACGATATGTACACACTAAGTATTGTTCTATTAGGCATAATTTAATGATAAATCCGATAACATACTTATATATATATAATACACATTTTTACCAATAATTCTTATCTAATTGTCTTACACTTGATGTGACTATTAATTTGATCTATTTCTATGATAATTTGTAATATAATATTATTTTCTGTTTATAACTTTTAGTATTTGTTATTAAAAACACTCAAATTTTGTTTTATGACATTTTATTCCCAAATTTTTGGTCTTGAACCCCTTCATGCAAATCATCTTCAGAAATATAAATTATGCATCCTAAGATTGAATAAACAAATTCATATAGTTAGAAAAAAGAATTGGATTTTCATTTCCATTTCTACCAGCACTGCCATATATCTTAGTAGTGTTTGTACAAAGGAGTTTGTTGTTAGCTAAAAAAATACCCTTTCATTCTCCATTAAGGCCTTAAAGGAACTGAGCTGGGCAAATTTCTAATGTTCACTCCATACATCCTTGAATGTAATTATTCATATAGTAAACAAACATGGAATTGATAATTATCACCACATATTATCCAGTGTGTTGAGTTTGTTAGTTTTCTATCTTTGAATTTACAATTGGTCATTTTCATCAGTTGCCTGATATATCTTAATTAAAATATCATAAACTGTTTCTTGAAAACTGAATGAAATTATATTTAATTGATCATTTTTAAAATAGATATTTGCAACCATGAAAGTCAAACTAAATTATAGTCATTATTCTCAGTAAACTATAAAGATTCCATTCAAAACAGAAGTTAGTGATTGGAAGCGGACAGTACTAAGAGTGTCTTAATATCAGAACCATGTGTAGTTTGATGACAACTTTTATTTAGATACCTACCCCTTCAGATCAGTTCTATGTGAATAAGGATTGCATAAATTGTAAAAAGAATATTAAATGTGACAGTATTGGACTTTGTGAAGTTAGAAGAAAAGATGAAGAGGACAATTAATTTAAAATGTAGATGCATATTTTACTACAAAAACACAAATATTAAAGTACAAATGAGGTCGGTTTCATTACAAACAAAAAGTTGAAGAATGACATTATGGAGATTAATGATATATTACATAAAATGGAAAAATTTGTCATTTAAATTAATGGAAGATAGAAAGTCCACATAATGTAGGTTTATGCCTCAAATTAAGGAATGCATGGATAATTTTTATATAAATGTACAATGTGTTTGATTAGTGCAAACCCCATATTCTTTTTTGTTAAAGGACACAGTAATGCTCAATTTGGTAAATGATTGATAGACGAATGTTCTGTGAGTAAATTTGGTTATAGTAATAGAAATGAGAAAGGATACAGTTTTGTGGACTTCTCAGAAAAGAAAAATTGTATATGATTTTTTTTTTCTGGAAAAAAATTCTATATTGGAATTGACATAAAATCATTCAAATGATGGTACAGCAAATTTGGATTATATTTAGACTAACAGAAAATAAGTACTTGAAGACCATAATGTCCTTAATAAAATTCAATACCAAAAGTGCTAATAAATTAGTGAGATATAAGATATGTGTTAGTGCTAAGATAGAGAGAATAAATATAGTGGAGAAGTCAGTATTGGCAGCTGATATTATTAAACTTCAGAAACACTGCAATGAATACATATTACAACTAGAAAACCACTTTGAAATATTAATAGATTTCAAAGATGGTTCAGTCTTGACTAAAATCAGAGCAGAGAACAATGGTACTCTATTAATAACTGATAAATCACCATCACCACCATCATCACAAATGATGATCTTTCTACTAATCACTTACCAAAAGCTAGCTGGTAGCAAACATAAGCATTTACCAACAAAGATATTTTACGAAGTAAAAAGAACATTGACAATTTTTTTTTAAAAAATGCTTTTTAAGAAGAATTGAGTATTCAAAATTCTGTAGAACAATACAAAAAAAGTAATAATGATATATGAAAATATAATTGTGAATTGCAAAGAAAATTATAAAAGAGAATAACAAAAATGTAAAACAACATCTTGATTTTGAAAAGTTATGTTTGTGATAAGAAGACAAAATGAAACTATTACTAAAAAGAGAAATGACATCATAAAATGAGAGGAAGAGTTCTACACAAAATTATATACTAAAAAAACAAGAGAAAAGTATCACTCACTGTTATTTCAACTTCTGAATTGACCAGTACTTAAACAAACAAGAGGTACATTCAGTGAAATTATTGAAAAAAGCAACAGCTCCACGAAATGATGGAATGATAATAAGTCAGATTATTATTACAAATGGAAATGTATTGAATGAAATTAATCACAGAATTAAACTTGAGTCGATTGTGTTTTGTTAAAAATATGCTAATGACTTTAATTAGTAGAGGTTTATAAGATGTTTGATCCAAGTCAAATGTGCTACCAACTGCATGAAATTATGCAGGGTATTTTTTGTTAGAAATAACTTAATACTAAAAGGAAATATGCCTATGCATTTAAAAAACAAAGGTTTTAAAAGCTGTTTCATCAGTTTTTACTTATAGATCTGACACTTGAGATTTAATAAAAGAACAATACAAATACTTTAAATCAGTCACTGAAGCACAAAAGGGATGTTTGTTAGCAGTAACAAGAAGAGATTAAAAACAAAATAAATAGTTGAAAAAACTAACAAGTACAACTGACATCATTGCAAAAATTAAACAAACTGAAACAGAACTGAGACAGTAATATTTCTGGAAGAGATGGTAATAGTTGGATAGTTTATTATTTTACATTGGATCCCAAGTGAGTATAAAAGATATAAAAAAAATACCCATGTGAGATAAATGGATGAACTAAGACAACATGATGGTTATTTATGGACAAGTGAGTTTAGGAATCAGAGAAACTAGATTAAACATGGAAAGGCCTTCATCCTGCAGTGGATAGATAATAGTTGAAAATGATTATAATTATAGCCACAATAATATTAAAAATAGTAATAGATAATTTCATATTTATAATGTATAAGAAATATATTAAACTTTAGATCAGCCTGTCAAGCTATTGTGCATGTGCTTTTTATGAGTGTTAATAATAAATGAATACTTTGACTCCCAACACAAGATATGCACTATGTAAAATAAATGCTTATTTACATATGTTTAAGTTTCATTTGAGAATGACATTTAGCAAATTCTAGATAATTTTGTCAACGTCATTCATAAACAGTATTTTAAAGTGAGTGGTCTATCCTAATGCTTTCACTTCCAGTACTAAGATTTTCCAATATATAAGCATTTGGGTTGGATAGAATAAGTGGATTCATTTTATTCTTTCCTAAATACTATATCTTGTGTTGGGAGTCAAAGTATTCATTTATTATTAACACTCGTAAAAAGCACATGCACAATAGCTTGACAGGCTGATCTAAAGTTTAATGTATTACAATTTATAAACACGCACTATATAAAATAAATGCTTATTTACAAATGTATAAGAAATGTAAATATATGTAGTAGCAAATGTAGAAATGGTGATAAATATCTAATTTTGGTGCTCTTACTATTTTGATTTATTTTTTATTTAATTATAGGTTATATGTTTAATATCCTTGAAGATAATCTGCATATAAGAAGTTGAAACATAATAATTTTGGGATAAAATCTATATAACATAAAATTTTCAGTGTTTTTAATAACATATATAAAGTAATATAACCATAAGAATACTAATAATATTACAATATAAACAAACATATATACACATTATAAAGTATTCTATTACACGTATCCAGTTAAAATAATACTTCATCAATAAATTTATTACATAATGTCAAAATTAAAGCAACCAAAGTTTCAATTTTTATGAAATATTGGAATGTGTGTCCATGTGTTATTTTGATTTCTGAGCATTGAAAATGCACTAACATTGTTTTCAATATTTTTAAAGATTTTTCTTGAACAATATAGTATTAGGATTATAGCCTTTAATTTCAAGTTTTAGAAGGCACTTTATTTATCTTCAGCTATCTCAGTTTAAAGAAAGATATATATATATTAAAATACGAGATTCATGGGATTTGAATTGATGATGTTTTCTTCCGCTTTGTTTTTTTTTAATTTAATCGCAGTTGAGGCAGGTTTAAGAAATTAATTAAAAGTACTTCAGCGGATTTCAGGATTGTTTATAATAGTTTGTAAACCATTAAATTTATTATTTCAATTATTATATATATATATATACAAATATTTCAGTTTAAAAGAAAAAAAAATAATACAAAACTAATCAAAAAGTACCACAATAAATGATGGACAAGTTACCAAGTGACTGCAAAAATATCTGATGGTGATTTTTTTATCACTTTGTTTTATTGTCTCCAATTTGTTTTTAAAAGTATTATTTTTTTTTATATTAATATTGTAAAAATAGGTGCACCCTGTGGACCTAATGCATATGTTATAAATATTGAAAATTCTTATTTCTGCAAAGCAGGTATTTGGAAAAACCTCTATAATTGAACTTATAATGGCATTCTTTTTCTGATAAAGTTTTGTAATATAAGATCGAGTGTATTATAGGCTACTACACTCAGAGAATACATGTTTTTGGTTCTCTTCTGATCTATGACACAACTCACATGTAGTGTTAATGTTAAGAATGTTTCTCTTATATCTCATAAAATGTAGTATTGGTAATGACCACATGTTCATTTTGAGTAGAAAATCAAAAAAACTGGGCTCAAATGTCCAATATTTAAATCTACATATTAGCTGCTTATGATTAATGCCTAGCATTGGCAAATCTAAGTTATAAACACACAAACACAAATTATAGCCTTTAATTTATTAAATAAATAATAATTATACATTCATTAATTTATGAATATAAATACAAAATTATATATATTTAATAAGATTTATTATCTAAATATCAATAAAAAAACCAAGTGGTTTCAAATGTTGATCTGGATAAAATGAACACAACCTTAATGTTATTACTAAAGACTTCTATAAATACTTGAAATAAGAAGATTCATTAACTGTAATGATATTCATAAATACTATTTATGACCATAATAAATAAAGTAAGCATTACATCCCTGATAGTAGTTTTCTATTAAAAGAAAAGTTGATAACTTAATATAATGGATTAAGAGATAATAAGTAGATTTATTTATTCATCGTCTATATTTTTCAGCTCATAATTTCGGATTTGAAAATTAAAGATATATTTTTCTAGTTTTCTATTTATTTTTGAGGAAGTTTAGTGATAGAAATTTAACTATAAAATATGTTATTTCAGAATCCAACAAGCTAATGGAACCCTTCCTGTCCTATGATTCTTTGTAGTAATTGTGTTGAATGATCAGTTTTATGAATTCTCTATAGAAAATATGATGATAATGTGAACAATTGAACCAAAAGGAGATATCTTAGTCAAGCTTTATTTTAAAAACTATCACACACCAGCAATTGAAGCATTGTGAGTGTAAAATGTACACCAAGGTCACTAAACCTGTCATGACAAAAGATTGTTATCTTTTATGTTAATTTTTTTTAAAGATGTCTTTTTGTCATCTATTAATTTTTAGAGGTTAATATATCTTTATCAATCTCATTCTTCTATTATTTGCATTACACTTAACAAACTCTGACCTTACTAAAATATAATGATTACTCTTTATATATATTTTCAAATTATTCATGAAAAAACACCATAACTTACTAAAAACCTTAAAAATGTGTACATTATTCAATATGCTTCAACACAATGGAAATACTGACAAATATATCTATATTTAATATTAATATAGTGGTATGATATTTGTTCATAACAAATAAAAATCTTCCACCATTCTTTTTAAAAAAATATATAGTCAATACATATCTTTCATTAATCAATAAATCTTCACCATAATCTTTTTAAAAACTTTTATTTTCATCATATATATTTAAAATCCTTTCAAATTCTTCATATTCCAACGTTTCGATTGTTTTTAATTACAATCATTTTCAAGGCAAAACTACAAAATACACAGAAATAATTGAATAAATAAAAATACAAATACATCTTATAACTCTACATAAATACCAAAAATTGTATTATAATAATTTAAAAATAAATAATCATACAAATTATACCATTAAATAATACATTTACATTCTATTATCTTATCCAATTTTTTAAAATAACTCCTATTAATGTGATATAAATAAAATAGAAGTTTATAGGTAATGTTTAAATTGTTTTATTAGTTATTTTTATTATTGTTTATAGTATTGATTTGTAATAGGAGTTATTTTAAAAAATTGGATAAGATAATAGAATGTAAATGTATTATTTAATGGTATAATTTGTATGATTATTTATTTTTAAATTATTATAATATAATTTTTGGTATTTATGTAGAGTTATAAGATGTATTTGTATTTTTATTTATTCAATTATTTCTGTGTATTTTGTAGTTTTGCCTTGAAAATGATTGTAATTAAAAACAATCGAAACGTTGGAATATGAAGAATTTGAAAGAATTTTAAATATATATGATGAAAATAAAAGTTTTTAAAAAGATTATGGTGAAGATTTATTGATTAATGAATGATATGATATTTGTTATAACAGTCTGTGCACAATAGCAATAATAATAATAATAATAATAATAATAATAATAATAATAATAATAATAATAATAATAATAATAATAATAATAATAATAATAATAATAATAATAATAATAATAATAATAATAATAATAATAATAATAATAATAATAATAATAATAATAATAATAATAATAATAATAATAATAATAATAATAATAATAATAATAATAATAATAATAATAATAATAATAATAATAATAATAATAATAATAATAATAATAATAATAATAATAATAATAATAATAATAATAATAATAATAATAATAATAATAATAATAATAAGAAGAAGAAGAAGAAGAAGAAGAAGAAGACATATCAAGAGTTAACAAACCAGCTTAAAGAATATATCTCCATTAAAAAGAAAAGGTTATATTTAAATAAGCCACACATGTATACCAGAAACTTCATTAGATGGGCGCTAGGCCATCCCTCCCAGGTGCGAGTCCCAGCAGCTATTAAAGTTCAAACTGAAATTGTCTATGGAGATTTTATGTTGGAGCGGCTTTACATATTGTATAGAGAAAAATTCCAGAGGGTATCCTCACCAAGTCTAATGGCCTTTTCACAAGATAGATCAGAAAATGAATTTAAAATTTCTTTAAAAGATTTCATTAAAAAAATAGAAGCGATGCCAGATTCATGTCATCCTGGCATAGATGGAATTCCCAAGTTCGTATACAAACATATTGATAAAATCACTGCACAATATATGCTTAACCTAGTCTCCTACCTCACTAAAGACATCTATAAAATACAGGGCTTAAATCAAATTATGCTTGTGCCATTCATGAAAAAGAAACAATTAATCTCAAACACCACTAACCTACGTCCAATTTCAATGTGCTCCCTTGGCATAAAGATAATAGAATCAGTGATAAAAGATAAAATAGAGCCATTCATTTTGCCAAACCTATCAAAAATGCAATTTGCCAAAAAAGAATCCTCAACAGGACAGGCAGCCTTTCTATTCAAGTCAACTATAGAAACTGTTAGAGATAATAAAAAATACAGTCCAGTTGTTATTCAACTGGATATTGAAGCTGCTTTTGACATGATTTCCATCAGTACTCTTCTTAAAACTCTGCAGAAATACTCAGTTCCAGACGCCTATCTAAACTTGCTTGCTAACTTGCTTTTAAACCGTGAGATTTATGTTTCCCTAAATGGGAAAACTTCACCACCAATAGTGCCACATCAGTCCATCCCTCAGGGCTCACCTCTCAGTGCCTTATTGTTCACTGCCTATATCAACCCTCTTATAAAAATAATAGAAAATGAATTTTCAGGAGTCTACGTGCCTACAATCAATGACAACATCTCATGTATCGCATATATGGATGATATAGCAATATTTCTATCATCCCAAAAACAAATTCCCAAACTTCTTAAGATACTTAATAATTTCACAAAAGAATATAAGCTAACATTTAATATGGAGAAATCATGTGCATGGCAGATCTTCACCGGTAATAGCATTACTAAAGTTTTCAAAGGTAGACCAAGCGCATTCCTTGGGTTCAATTTTTATTTACGACATTCACCTATGAGATCGCTCATACAGAAAAATTTGATAGAGAAAGTGGAAAAAACTGTCAATTCACTCTCCAAAGCCTATCTCTCTCTATATACAAAAATGGCCTTGCTTAACATGTTAGTGATCACAAAAATCTCTTATTTTACTCCAACAATCATTTATACCAAAGCATTTACAAATAAGATAGACTCCTTATGCAGGAAATTATTCTGGGGAAAAAGATTATCTCAATATCAATAAAACGCCTAAGAAAACCCCTTTCACAAAATGGCCTTGGCCTTCACTCAATACATGTCTTCAGAATACAAAAAACATTGAACATAATATCTACATGTGCAAAAAAATTCCCATATTTAGAAATTTCTGCCAAGATTACTCCTACAGATAGACCACCTCCTCTTCAAGGATATCTGAACACACTACTTACACCATTATTAACAATCCACACTCTTAACTTTAAACCACCACAAGCCAAATATAAATATTGGGAAGTTTATCAACTTCTACATCCAAATCAAGATGATGTACAAACACCACTTCATATTAATAATAAACAATTATGTCGCAAATTCAAACTATGGTCACTTGAACCAAAATATTTTGACTTTCTCCTAAAGATAAATCTGGACTCGCTTCCTACACAATACTTTTTGAGATATCAAAGAAACTATAAAGATATAGATGATATATGTAATCTTTGCCATAGGGACTCGGAGACACAAAACCACCTTTTCTTCTCATGCTCAAGTCTAGAAAACATTCGTGAAATCATTAGCACTTCACTCAAAGATAAAAAAATCAATATGATAACCCTTTTTGACTCTTTTAAAAGGGGTGTCTTTGCTGAAATAAGAATCTGCACATTTTTACTCTATGCCTTATGGTGTATACAATCATAATCCCAGAAGACATCCAAACACGTTCAGAAATAAGCTGAAAACCATACGTGAAAGAGACAGGAAGATTACAGAACAAACTAAGTACATTGACACCTGGAATATACAAGAACTTATATAAAAGCACACAAAAAAAAACTATATTTAACATGGATCCTTGTGCCAGTTCTAAAGTCAACTGACACAAACTAGACGCATTCCTGCTTTAGTTTAATTGAAGTATATCTAATTGAATATAATCGTATGATTGAGTGAATATCATTGACTTTATTGAACTGTTTTTTTTCTCTTAGATACTTCTAGTTTGATAAAGCATACAGGTACTGATCAAATCATTGTACATATGCAGTTTTGTGAAAACAATTTATATATAAGAAATATGTTGTCAAATGTAACTTGTGTAACCTTTTAGAACACTAATAAAGTTTATCCTTTGAAACATAATAATAATAATAATAATAATAATAATAATAATAATAATAATAATAATAATAATAATAATAATAATAATAATAATAATAATAATAATAATAATAATAATAATAATAATAATAATAATAATAATAATAATAATAATAATAATAATAATAATAATAATAATAATAATAATAATAATAATAATAATAATAATAATAATAATAATAATAATAATAATAATAATAATAATAATAATAATAATAATAATAATAATAATAATAATAATATGATTAATAGATTGGGACATCATGTGATATTTAACCATAACAAATGCAAGCAGTGGTGAATTTTTGCAAAGATAGAAAAGATGGACCCCTAAAATACCATACTGAGGGAAGAGAGAAGCATAAAATTTTCAAAATTTTTTATTTTATTTTTCTAAAATCAACTTACAACCAACAACAGATATTTCATATTACTTTTACTTTCAGCCATTAATGAATAAATGTTTTTTTGGAGTTTATTCAATTTTTTTGAATTGCAGTCTCTCTTCTTATGTCACATCGGCAAACTTATGTCCATCTCATATGTGGACCTTTAATAGGCTTTCTATTTTTTTATACTACAATTTAAAATTTCAATTATACCCCTATTATTATTTTCTTAACTAATCTGTTCAGCTGAGCTCAATTTAACTCTTTCATGGTTCGATGATGTCAATATCTATTTTCGCACAATATTCCAGGTTCAATTACTTCTTATTGCTACCATTATACAGCTTCATGTTTTATTGATATATAAATATTCTATATGGCTCTTTTGTCAAATGCCCATATCACATATCCATAAATAAAAACTATTAAAGCACTATTACTAAAAATCTTCTTTTTCAAACATATCCAATAAATATTAAATTATTGCCACCAAAAATTTTTCTTAAATTTAAATTTAAAATTAATTTCATTTATTATATTCTCATCTATATTAATAGTGTGATAGGTATTTGTAGTTATTAACTCCTTCTAATTCATGAGTATCAATCCTATCTTTAATTCTATTTTCTTATTTTCATTTGATAATACTTGCAACATTTCTTAAAGCTCTAGATTTACAAAAATAGTCATACCCTGCAAAATCTAAATGATTTAAATACTTATGTATTTTTTTTTTTTAAACTACCATTTAATCTTCCAAATACTTCTTGGTTTCAGAACTGCTACATAAAAGATTTGGAGATATAAAATCAGTTGTCTGTTTACCCTTACCAATGTTATTTTTCTCTGTGTCTCCAGCAAATATAATCATTGCTACTAAATTCTTACATTTTTCAATATATGACAATATTCCAGGTCTATATCTTGATGGTCGTAAACTTGATTTCTGTGGAAAAGCTTATATAATCAAATATCTTTTTATAATCTGCAAATCCAAAGTATAATGGCAATTCATATTAATGTTATTGCTTATCAGAGAAACAAATTGACACCAATACATTATAACAACCCTAGGGGAAGAAGGAAGATGCTAATTTAATTGACTTGCCAATATTTTCAAATATTTGATAGAATCCATTATTATAAAGTCACACCTCCATTGGATAGAATACATAAAACAAATGAACAAAGCAGGACTATGGTAAACTTGAGCATGGATTTTGCTGAAGAAGTAATCTATGTTATAAGGAGTATCTCAAAGACATTGTAAAGAAGTACAATATTGTTTTCAGTGAGAAAATATATCCGAAAATACAATTCACTGGAAAGCAATGTTGATGTATTTCAAAAAGAAGGTTTTTACTGAAGAAATTCAAAGACAACATCATATATATCAAGCAAACAGAAAAATGAACCAGCATTTTCTTATATGTGGATATATTTGTAACCACAATTTGCTTTGCATCGCTATCACAAAACTCATTTCTAAAGTAGTTTTTTCTTTTTTTTTTTTTTTTTTTGGAGTTTAGAATGGTCATATTTGTTTGTGGAGGCTGTCTATCATCGTCATCATTATTATTATTTTAAAATGTCACTGATACTAATTAGATTCATTATTTTATAAAGAAGTCACAGAATAGCAACATTTGTAGTTTTATCATTTATGGTTGTTGTTTTTTTTTACCAGGGTATTTCTGAATTAGTTCTGGCTGAGTTATTTCGATGGTAAGAGAGATGGTCTGGTAAACAAAAATGATAGATCATAGCTTAAGATTTTACTTCTAATTCTGAATGCTACACAATCTTCTTAAGAAGTAAACTATTTGACTATAACGATATTATCGACTAATATATTTATTCAAATGAGTTGATAGTTTTGACTGTTTGGTGCAGTAATAAAGTAGCAATTCCACAGTTGGGAGTCCAGAAATTGTGGCCCAGCTCTCTCACTTCTGCGACTTCTCGTGAAATAAACTATTCGATTATTTATCTCTTCATACTATGAATAAGTTATTTTACTTGATCATCTATGTTTGTATTTTTAATTAATTGTTATATTGGAATTTGTTTTTATTTTATTTTTTGAGGAACAAAATTAAGTCTTCGCGTAAATAGATAGTAGTTTGAGGTCAAAGGATGTTTGAACTTTTTATGAACATTCGACAAATAGACCATTTGGTTTATTTATCTTTTCATATTATCAATAAGTAATTCTATTTTTTTCAAAAAGTTTTCTACTTTTTATATACTATTATTTAAAAGAAAAACGTTAAATTTTTTTGGGGAATAAATCAATCTCGTACATAAACAATGAGTACAAAAAACAAAAAGGTATACACACTTGTTACTAATATTTAAAATTCTAATAGTTATGTAATCCAAAACATTTTTTTTTTTGTGGTGTAAAGAAAGAATGGACGGACATTATTAAATAATGATTCTTTCTTTATAATTAATTTAATCAAATACACGCGCTAACAATATATACGCTACAAACAAATACATGTTTTAACAAGAAACTTTTGGTATAGAGATTACAGCTTCACATATACACACACACAAACATTATTGATAAAAATAATCATTTAAAAAAAAACAATTACCTGTTACTAAAATAAAATTGTTATAAAATTAAAATTTACAATAATGTAATAACAGAAGTAATTAATGTGTTCGTTTATTCTTCTAATCACATCACGTACTAAAAACGGCGATTATTAAATGTCACGTGGGAATCGGCAATCAATTTGCGTCTGCTTGTATTTGTTTGATTGATCGATATGAAACAGACCTAAGGAAATCAAAATTTTAACATCCTTTACATTATTTTCAAAGTCTATATATATTTTCTGAATGTATTTAATTTCAATATTTACTAATACGTATTTTTTTAAAAAAGTTTACTGTGTGTTTTATAACTCAAGAGATAAAACTAATCAAAGCACTTATCAAAATAATATTAATATTAATAATATAAATTGAACTCTGGAACGAAACTTATATTTATATGGAAAGTATGGAAAGTAAATATAGGAAACTCAAATAATGTATGAATAAATATCTATTAATAGATTAATGCATTTATAAATATACAAAATTAATACTTACAAAATAGACAATCAAAATTATACCCATTTTAAAATATTTTTTTAAATATATATATAAGTAAAGTATAGAAAGTATGAGAAACACAAATATTATATGCATAGGTCATGTGTGTGTGTCTATCAACAGATTAATCTCGGTCTATGATTTTGTTTAGAAAAGTAATCTTTTAAAAGTTTCTAAAGAACGCGATGAAATTGTAAATCTTCCTTCATCAACATTATCATCAATCATTATCAATCCACTGCAGAATGAAGGTCTCGCCAAGTTCAATCCATCTTCTCCTATCTTTAGCTTCTCTTCTCCACATCACCCCTACACACTTTCTTATTTCATTCATCCATCTCACATGTGGTATTTTTCTGGGTCTTTTACAATCCTTTGGATTCCAGTTTAACATTTCAATTTCCATCTATTATCATCTCTTTTAGCAATATGTCCAGCCCAACTCCACTTCAGTCTTTTAATTTTTTCTTGGTCAGTAACACTTGTTTGTTCTTTTACTCATATATTGTGTTTTCAATCTCTTCTTATTACTCCTAACATGCATCTCTCCATACTTTTTTGAGTGATCTGAAGTCTCTGTAGTTCTCTTTTATTAAGTATCCAAGTCTCAGATCCATAAGTAAGAACTGGTAAAATGAATCTATTAAAAACCTTCCCTTTCAAACACATAGGCATATTTCCTTCATTATTTATGATTATTTATGGTTGTTAAATATTTGTTAATACATTTTATTTAATTAAGTAAATTTAACTTTTAAAGAATCATTTTTAACAAATTTGTGAATAAACAATACCACTTTAACATTAATTTATTTATTTGGCAAAAGATGGCTATATTTAAAGTAAAAGTAAGTCATTGGTAGCTAGATTTTAATAAAGAATATATAGTAAATATAAAAATACTCTAGTGATCTTCAAAAACTTATTTTTGAAAGTTAAATTTACTTACTTAATTACATAAAACATACTATCAAATATTCAGCAATCATAGAGAATTGTAATGATTTTAATGAAATGTGAAATTTCACAGCCAGTATAATATGTAAATACCATTTTTTAAAGTCCTAAGTGCTGAAAAATAATTTTCCTAGCAAATTGGTTGTCAATAGTAAAATTCAAAGAATGCTAGCTAATAGTCATAGAAAATTTAAAAAAAACCTACAAAATCAGTCTTCCATAGGATTCAATTTCTTTTTTACTTTATTTAACTGATTCATGAGTTTTCTAAAACCCCAATTGTAGGAAATTATTGTACACTGTTGATATTGTGTTAACTTTGCAAAAGTGGTTCTTTTCAGAAATAGAAATATCTTTTAATAAAGCTATAAAAAGTGAGAAAATCATTTTTTACCACAGTGACAGTATATTCAAATTTCTCTTAGTTAAAACATTTCATAAACAGAATGCATCCTTCCAAAATGAAGAAATTTTAACATGGTATTTAGGATTAATTTTAAACGTGTTGTGTTTATAGCAATCATGATTAACATAAATACATATACTGTTAACTATTTATTAAAACAAAGTAGTATTAATACATAACAGTGCTATTGTATATCAATTAAACTAATAGACTTCAGATTCACTTTTAGGAATGCCTAACACTTCCAACTGTATTGTGGCAGTTTGCATCATGTCAGGTCTAGTATCTTAGCTGAGTGTCTAATACTTCTAACTGTATTATAACAGCTTGTCTAGTGTTACATTTTGTATCTAGAAGAGAGCAATTTAATGTGAATTTGCCTCTCTGTTTGAAATTAATAACTTTGTTGCTTGGCATGACCTCCAAAAAACTTCCACTTCATAAACAGGTCTTGTTTCTTAATGTTGGCAGATTGATTTACTGAATACCATCACCTATTTACCTGTTTTGGTCATTGATTTTATTCATTCATTTATTGGTTAATTTTATTATCATCAATTTACTGAATAGTTGCAGTGAATATAGAACCTGCATGAATCCAGTGTTTGGGGTAAATTAAGCCAAAACTGAACAATAGCTCTAACTTGTTTTATTCAACTATCAAATATGAGATCTAAAATGATATCTAGGCATAAATTTTTTAGACTGTTGACTAACTCTCCTCTAAAAACAGTTTTCTCAGTTTTAGCATATATTACCGATGAAGGTAATGAGCTTGTTTGGAGAAAAAATATGGATATTAAGGATTCAGTTGGGTAATAAAGCACAATCATGAAAAATATTACATGTAAATTCCATTCCTTTTAATTGGTTTCACTTCCATATTTATCTTCATTGAATATAAGAAATAAGTTGCCTCACAACAAGTATATAAATTTATTGAGTCGATCAGACACGCCTAAACACATTTTGAATCAAGAGTCTTTTTGTTTTGGTCAAATTTTTTTTCTGCAACTGAAGAATTTGGGAATAAAAATATAAATTTTGTCTGGCCTCAAATTATTTTTTTTAAAAGAAGATCCAAAATAAAACAGTTGGATTTAATTTTGGTAAAATGTAATGGAATCTAATCAACCAATTTTGTGCCACAGATAACCACTATACTTACATATTGCTTCAGCAACATAAAATTGTAAGGCCTAAAAATTATTATCTAAAAATGGCCTGTCTCATACGGTGTAACTAGGTTGTTATCACAATGATAGAAATGATATTAATACTAAAGCAGCAGGCATGGAAATATTAAAAATAAGGAATACTTTCTTTTAATCTACATAGAGGTATATGGAATGTGCAAAACAACTTGATACATTTTCTTTAAGATCAGAATAGAGGATGTCATTGATAGCTAAGGAATTGTCAATGTTTACAAGTGATATAGTCAAATTAGTCTTTTAGACAAAAATGATAGGGGGATAGCTACAAAAATAAAAGACAGATGAGGCAGTGAAAGACAAATGCATAGTGTTGGATTTATAAAATTTAATATAATATCTTCAATTTTTTAAATTCCTCATTGTATCAAGAAAACAATTATTGGTGTTAAAGTCACCCTTCATAACAATACAAGTGCTCATTTTATTAATTCTTAGACTTGAACATTAGATTCAATGAATGGAAAGAAAACATTTAATCCTGAAAAACATTATTTCAGCAATACTATGTAGAAAGTGAATTGTTCTATAGAAGACTTTAATGCGTGTATTGATAAATTGGACAAAAGTTGCTGGAATATTTGATATTGCTGCAGCAAATTTAATATGGTCTGTTGTTAAATTTTTGCATCATAACACATGGACTGAATCATCACATACATTTTGTTTAGATGGAAACCTAACCTACGACAAAGGAATATGGATATAATCATACTGGTATGAGGATAGGGATAATTCTAAATAGAGATTTTAAATAGGGATAATTCTAGATAGAGATGTATGACTTGATTTTCTTATGATTATAATATATATTTATTAATTCAAATATAAAAAATGAGTATTTATATGTAGAATCTTATACCCATGCCTGATCCTGTTGGTTTGGCATAGCATTAGTTGCTATGCAACTAGAGAAGAAATGAATTTCAGGTGCCCTTATAAGTTTATCTATCACTTCCAACTGTACCATGATATTTGCCTCACAAGAAGGTATGATGATACTTGTGGATGTAATATGCCAGCTTATGTCATGTCTGATTTAGGTTCTAGCAACTTCCAGTCCTGATGTTGGACTAGCTTCATTGTATTAATCATATAGTGGGCAATCAGCATACTGCCATTCAAATTTGATAGTTGTTGTCCGACGTTATCTCCAAATGGATTGACTATTGAGCCTCATCGCCTATTAACTCATTATTGCCATTGGATGTATGTTATTTAAATGTATAACTATTGGGCTGTGGTAATGAATGCTCAATCGGATCATGATAAGACAAGGCAAGGTGAGATATGACATGCTGCATGGTTTAGTACTACGGTGAATTGGCGTAGACCGGAGATTCATAATGTCCATGGATCTCATTTCCGGTCTTGTTACTTCCGGTTCTCGAACTTTTTATGAACTCTATGGAATAAACCATTCGATTTTATTATTAAAACAGAAAATAATAGCAAAACGGTAATTGATTTTTACAATTTAATATAAATTATTTAAAGTAAATATCTGAAAAGGTATTAAAACAGTGAATAAAAATTTCATTTTTAAAAACTATAAAATAGTTCATTAAAAACTTTTAAAACATTAAACATTTTAGAAATTATTTTATAATAACAGATTAATAAAAAAAAAAAGAAATCAAACAAAAACATTGCTTTTTTATAAAGTAGTTTTAAAACATTTCTTACATAACTTATTTAAAAGCTTTTTTTTTTTTTAACCTTACAAACATTTTACTTTAAAATTAATTGTTATTTAATATTCACAAACCACAATTCATTTATCACGTGACCGACTGTTTACGTCTTTGAATATATGTTAAGAGACTAACTGAAAACATTAAATTTATCCCAAAAAGTGACTTGCTGAAAAACACCACAATCATAAGATATCATTTTTATATATAATTAACAAAGCATATAATATTTATAAATGTTTTTTTTTTTTTTTGGTTAACTTATAAAATGAAATCAAAATGTGGAAACTAAATGAAAACCGCCAGCGAACTATATGTAAAATTAACAGTCAGTAAACGAAAAATACAATAAAAAAAAAATTGCTCCATTTTGATTTATAAGTGTCAAACTCAGTTCACCTACAACTTTAATACTATCCACTTCAGATAAATATAGTAATGATTACCACTAATCATTTTCTAAACTAAAGGTAGGGTGGAGGTCATTTGATATATTTATAGAATGAAATAAAATATTTTATATTTATAAAATAATACCATAAAGAAAACGATCCACAAATCAATTACATCAATTACAATAGAATATTATTCATCGCTGCCGATCAATAAATAGTAATGGTCTGAGTATATGGAAGAAAGTTGTGATCATAACATTTTTTGCTGGGTATCACATCTTTGGCCATATGCTTATAATTACACCCTTCACAAAGTATTAAAAGTGAATAAAAACCAGTCCCCACTTTGCATGAGAGTGGTGTAATAATTGATTCTCTTCAATCCCTATATCATATGTTAAATCCAATTAATTTACATTGATAAATAATTATTTTAAGCACAATATAATGTATACCATGAGACTTCATACACATATAAGATAATATAACTACACTAAATTAAAATACCTAATATTTCAAACATATTGAAATATTCATCAATGATGTCATTATCACATTTTCTTAAAACTTAATTACAACATATAGAATTTTACAAGTTTGCTTGTATTCCTTTTCGTTTTCACCCAACGTGAATAAATTAATTGTTTCAATGTAGGCTCTCTGAATATGTGATATATTTATAAAAAAATAGGACATGTGTAATGTCAAAATACATCAACTCCATCTAAATAATCTCCTTATGAATGTTTGAGGCTGGTCCTTTTCTTTTTTTAATATACTGACACACAAATATAGAGCATCCCTCTACACTAACCAATTTCATTATTTATAATTAGAATATCCCTCAAAAGTTAATAAACCTTCTTACTTCTATTTAGGTGTTACTCCAGAGTTAAAATATTTCATTACTTTCAATTTATTTAGTCAGTATCAAAGACTAGGAATGATTGTCCAAGCAGATAATTCACCCATGAATGCTATAATGGTGATAAAATAAGTGTCTGGTTAGTTGTTATTTTCTTTCAACATCTATATTATTTTTTAACAATAAGATGATAACTCACATAGCAAGAACATTATCTCTAACATAAGTACAAAGTGGGATATAACTTAATCTTCACTGTTCTGACGCTGGCACATATACATAGAACAATATAATTTAAAATTATAAAACAAAATATTATATCCAAGGTTAATATAGTCTGCAAACAACAAAGACTATTTTCAGGTTGACTGACCTTTAAAGACTTATTCCCATTGTCACAGTTGATAATACCAATACATTTTAATTATAGACATTTTGGAAGATAATCAGCAGTTAGATTCTCAGTTATCAGGCTTGAACAGACTTGCTTAAATTTAGCTACTCATATTGTTATTAGTCCATAATAAGATCTCCAATTTGAATTATATAAAAAAAATTTAATTTAATTTTTTTGTTTGTACTTAATTTTAAAGAACAACTTTCATATTTGCTACATGTTTAAAAGCGGATTTTTTTTTACATATTTATTGTATCTATTCCAGTTAATAAAAAAAATTATCTGAACATTCTTTTTCCCTTTTATCCAATTACATTTCTCTTCATTCACACATAAATAAAAGAAAAAAAATTGTGTTTATTGTATTTTATTGACTCATTCAAGATAATTAAATAAATCATCTTAATTAAACTAAAATTAATCTTTAGGATTAAATTAAAGGGAAAACAAATACTGATTATTATTATTACTTATATCTTATTAAATTTGATATATTATGCTCTTGCTTTTGCAGGTTAAACACAGCTTGTCAAAGCCAGTGATTGGAAAAGAGCAAAACCAATACAGAAAAAAAATTAGTAATAAAAAAAAAATGAAATTACATAATTCCATCATTGAGTCAACTTGAATACAAGTTTACACAAAGAGTTAACTATGGTAATTAAGTCACCTAGAAGAAGATAGAAAAATTTTAAATCAGTTCCACCAAGCTATATATTAGGTACCAAAATATAAAGTTACAACATATATATAATTTCTGTTGTTTATAATTTCCTAAAGGGTGGTATAATTTTAATAACATTTAATTGGAACAATAGTAATTTACATGTAGATGTGTAAAATTAAACATCATAGTTTTTTTTTACATTTAAATGCATTTATGAATAATAAAGTACATAAATTAAATAAACAAAAAACTAACAAAATTTTAAATCATTTCATTTACTAATAGCTGATCATGAAGATTCTTACACATAAAGTAAAACAAATTATTATTTATAACTTAGCTTTTAATCTGCAAAATGGCATTAATACAACAATTTATCTTATGGAAATACCTTATATATAAAATCTATCTTTTCTCTGTTGTCTAATTGGTGTATGAATGTTTGTCTGATGTCACATGTCAAATTCACAACTACATTTATCTCAGTGAAGTAATTCTGCCATTAAATTAAAAAATGAGGGGAAAATCAGGAAAAGTGTTTTTAATTATAGAGATAGAGATATGATATATATTGCATGGTAACGTTTCCTAGCCAATTGCAGAAACAGCCACAAATGCCAATTTCTAATTCAACATTAAGGCACTCCATACTTTCATGGGCTGTCAATCCCCTAATATAGTTCAGGTGAATGACATACTTAGCGATGTTTAATCAAAAAACATATTTACATCAAATCTTCAAAAAAATGTTAAAGCTCCCAATTAAAAAATATATTCCAAATATTATATTTAATAAAATATATTAGAAAAATGACTGTGTTTTTGTTTTCCAACATTAATAAACAGTAACTATTAATAAAGCTTAAAAAACTATAACAATTAGGTATGATGCTATTAAAAATTAACTGTGATAAAACACAGTTGCTGAAGCTTTAAACATAAAATTATAACAATAAAGCTGAGCACTTTCGGGGGACTTATGCCTCCATAATCATAGCTCAATACAAAATAAATACAAAATATAAACACTTATTCACAAGCAAAATGCATATCTCAAGATGTAAACTAAATCTAAATAAATTAATAAAAAATACAATATAAAAAAATAAATATTATAATGTCCATATTTTAGAAATATTAAAACAAGAATCCTTTCTATTAATAGCATTGGGATTACCAGCTATAAAACAAGCTTCTTTAACCTTACGCTTTACGTCATTCTTCTCCGTACACACTAATTTTGCCTCTACTGGTTGACATAAGTGTCCAGCCTTATTTTCATGTTCCACAAACACTGAATTTCCCAAAAATTTAGTTTTAGTATGATGATATAAATATTTATGCTGTGAAACTCTATTTAAAATATTGGTTTTAGTTTCACCATAATAAATAGAACCACAATCTTTATGAGGACAAGAAACACTATAAACCACATGCTGAGTTAAATTAGATTCAATTTTAAATTTTGAATTGTTAATCAATCTATTCGTATTTGGAGGTGAATGAAAAATTACTTGAAAATCTGGAGATAACTTATTAATTAACTTTTGCAATAGGTAAAACTATACAAGGTTTTTCAATCTTGTCAGGTTTAAACTGCAAATTATGTAAAAATTTACAACTCTATTGTTGATAATTGAACATTTATGTCCAAGTTTGACTAAGTCCTCAATAAAACAAATAAGATTTTCTTTCCTATGTGCCTCAAATTTGCAAAGATGGTGGTTTCTATATAAAAATGAATTCAAGATTGAAACACCTCGTATAGTTTTACCATTTATTCATTCTATTGCAAAACAGTTAATTAATAAGTTATCTCCAGATTTTCAAGTAATTTTTCATTCACCTCCAAATACGAATAGATTGATTAACAATTCAAAATTTAAAATTGAATCTAATTTAACTCAGCATGTGGTTTATAGTGTTTCTTGTCCTCGTAAAGATTGTGGTTCTATTTATTATGGTGAAACTAAAACCAATATTTTAAATAGAGTTTCACAGCATAAATATTTATATCATCGTACTAAAACTAAATTTTTGGGAAATTCAGTGTTTGTGGAACATGAAAATAAGGCTGGACACTTATGTCAACCAGTAGAGGCAAAATTAGTGTGTACGGAGAAGAATGGCGTAAAGCGTAAGGTTAAAGTAGCTTGTTTTATAGCTGGTAATGCCAATGCTATTAATAGAGAGGATTCTTGTTTTAATATTTCTAAAATATGGACGTTATAATATTTATTTTTTTATATTGTATTTTTTATTTATTTATTTAGATTTAGTTTACATCTTATTTGAGATATGCATTTTTTTTGTGAATAAGTGTTTATATTTTGTATTTATTTTGTATTGAGCTATGATTATGGAGGCATAAGTCCCCTGAAAGTGCTCAGCTTTATTGTTATAATTTTATGTTTAAAGCTTCAGCAACTGTGTTTTATCACAGTTAATTTTTAATTTATTGATTTTTGTTGAAGTATATACATACATTCTTTTCGTTATGATGCTATTGAAAAATCAAAAAAAAAGTTTTTAATATTTTATTCAGAGGGCGCTCCAGTAAATATATATCTGAGCCTTAATGTTTTTAAATATAGCAGATATATTTAAAAATATAGCCACCTTTCTCTCTTTTGCAATGTGGCTAACAAGGTCCAAATTAATATTTGAACATCAGAACCCAAAGGTCATGGAAACATTTAAAAGTCCATTAATAGGCCTTTGCATCAGAGATCAAATGTTAGCCCTGGAATGGCTTCACAAACAGTTGTGGGAGTTAATTAACCTCAAAGGATTAAATGAACCATAATCTCCAAAGGAAAACACTCATTATCTAATCAAAGCCATGGGCAGAAGGTCTCTCATGCAAAGCCTAATGAATACAATGAACATTCCCCATCAGAAGTAATGACAAGATGCTGAATAGTTAATAATAACTTAAACTGTTGAAGACAGGGAGATGGAGCAGTATTCCATCACAGAACTTACTCTAATGGATTAACTCAGCTGATAACCGAAGACTTTGGTTCGTATTTATACTCAAGATCTTGATATGTATTTAGCTCTACTTAATTCAATGTAATTACATACTGTTGACAATGTACATTACAGATTCAATGTCAAATAAATTTCCTTTTGAAAAAAAAATAATTTAGGTTTATTAAAATTTGAAAATTAATTTAGATAATTTAAAAATGTTTTGTTTAATTTACATTAAATCATAATTTTTTTTTTTTAAAAAAAACAACCAATTATTATAAAAATGATTGACTGAAAGTCTGGGATTTTTGTATTCCACCTTAACGATGGTCTTTCAGGCCAAAATTCTCACATTTAAAATGTTTTATTTAATTTACATTAAATCTTTTAAAAAAATTGTTAAAGCACCTGATTTAAAAAAAAACATGGGTCTTTACAATGCCAGATATATCTGGATTTAATATATAAACACAAAATAAAGAATTTTAAAATAATTAAAATTACTAAATAATCTTAAAAATATCATAATTTCCCTCCATCATTATGTTAAAACAATAAAAAATTTTGAAAAAAAAAAAAAACATTTATTTTTATATGACTCAAAGTAATGTAACTATCAATATAATTTGAAGAGTAATAAAAAAAATGGAAAAGTCAGTTAATTTTATTTTTGTTTGTTTAAAATTTATACAAGCAAAAAATTGTTAATTTAAAATTAATTTTATCAAGTTTGTATTAAGTCTTTATATTTCGTTGCAAAATATTTTTATCACCAAATGTACAGGAAATTAGTTAGTAAAGAGATGAAAACAGAAATTTTATGCATATGAATATTTTTATTGTTAAAAGGAGATTGCCTTGACAACATTTTGAGATTGTTGATTGTTATTGATACTGGTATTTATATAAATAACTTTATTGAAATACATATCAATTGTAAATAAAATAAAAGTAATCCATGTTGCTCAGGCAACCAGATGGTCTGATGCATTACTGGTGTTGTTTAATCTAGTTCAATCAGGTTCCATGTGTTATCAAATAAAAATCTGGATGAGGTGATACTGTCCTTATGGTAAAATTTTCTTCAACTTAGAAAAGAATGTCTTCAGGCTTGGGATGAGGAATGGTGAACTTGTTTTGACATCTGGTCATCCAGGTGGCATAAGTGATGAAGGTCAAAAGTCTTGAGATGACATAATAGACAGGAAGCAGCTCTTGATATCTAATATTTTGTTCAGGGAAATGTGGCAATTGTGAGAAATTAATGTTCTGATTTTGTCAAATGCCTGGCAATCATTTATCATGTGGTCAAAGGTTTCAGAGGTTCTGTGGAAGTTGTGATACATAACATCTTGTCTAAGAAATGAATGGTTTTAATGATATGAATACATATACATTGTTTTGAAAATATAAAATAAAAGATTATCTATAGTGAAAAGTTATAAATAAAATATTGTACAATTAGTTGCTTTAACAGAGTAAATAATCATCTGACCAGGTGAGGGATTCTGTTAAAGAGACTTAATATATTGACTAAATGAAGGATTTTTGTATCTTACTTAGTTAAAAATAAGACTAAAACCATTAGCTATTGAATCTACCATGTCCTAATTTAAAACTATTTTTAAAATTCACATTCTTAGAGAATGTTCTAATTATTTATTAAGGACGCAGAAAGTATATGTAAATACATTTAAGACAGGCTTTAACCTGAATCATATGTGCCTTGAAATTTATAATAGTAAACAATATCTTTAATTGTTGATAGAGAGACCTCTCAAACCACAACACAAAATAGTGACGTTTATAAAGATAAGAGTAGCCATCTTATCGTTAACCTAAATTTCCACTTATATAGGCCAATCTGAAGCATCTTGATTTGGGAGCATATTATTCTCTTCATTATTTATGTCCACTATTTCCTTTACAAATTAACATTCACAAAATCTTGGGATTTATAAATTAATATTACAGTCTTTATAACTATAAGATCTTTCCATTGACTCATTGTAAATCGAAAAATTTCACGAGTATTAATGTGTAATAAGAAACATGGACTTAATCAGTAAAGTAGTGAATAGCTTCACTCTCTTAGATCTAATAACTTCAGCTTCACCTATTTAAATAGAAAGTAGGTTGAAGTAAAGAAGTGTTCTCCAATTTTCTTCCAAAGTGTAAGCTTGTGGTTAAGACCTGTAGAGGTCCCTAATATCACATTTTTACATGCATATTCTTAAAGTTAAAGCCTTAGTAAATATTACTTATGTAATCAATGTGTGTTTAAATAAATTTATAATTACAACTTTAAATTATTGTAGATTTCTAACTATAAGATCTTTCCACTGACTCGTTGTAAATCGAAAGATTTTGCAAGTATTAATGTGTAATAAGAAATGTGGACTTAATCAGTGAAGTAGTGAATAGCTTCACACTTTTAGATCTAACCACTTCAGCTTCACCTATTTAAATAGAAAGTATATTGAAGTAAAGAAGGGTTACCCTCTTTTCTTCCAAAGCTAAGCTTGTGGTTAAGACCTGTAGAGGTCCCTAATATTGCATTTTTACACGCATATTCTTGAGGTTAAAACCTTAGTAAATATTAATTACAGTCTTTGTAAATTGCAAGATTACGTGAATGTTAATTTGTAAAGGAAATAGTGGAGAGAATAACAGCTTCATGCTACCAAGTCAAGATGCTTCAGATTGGCCTACATAAGTGGAAAGTTAGGTTAATGATAAGATGGCCACTCTTATCTTTATAAAAGTCACTACCTTGTGTCATGGTTTGAGAGGTCTTTCTATCAGCAATTAAAGATATTATTTGACTATTTTAAGTTTCAAGGCACATATGATTCAGGTTAAAGCCTGTCTTAAAAGTATTCTTAGATAATGTAATTTTTGTCCAATTGTTAAATAAAGTAATACAAATTTTAATTAGAAGAGGCTCTTTAAACAACATTACTAATACGAAACTGGATGTATTCCATCAGCATTTGTTTGGAAATAGCAATAACATTTTTTGTTTTAGGTCAGTCTTACAACACTTAATGTTGGTTTTCTGGTGTGTACCCTTATTTCTTGCTAAAAAAACAGAATTAATACAATATTGATATAGTAACAGCAAAAATTTGAAGAGAGCAGCATATTCTTGCAGATGGTAAAGTTTGCACTAATTTTGTCTAACCTCAATGTGTTTGATGGATTTAGTTCTTTGTAATCCATGGCCAAGAGCATTTGCAGCACTATTCTACGATTTTTGAAATATTAAAAAAAAAACTGATTTTTTTTTCATATGTCATAGCATTGGCCAGGACGCGAAGCCACAACCATCTGAAACCAACTACTTGCTTGCAAGGCAGTTGCAATGACCTCTAGGCCATCAACGCTTGACAGATTTTTTTGCATAGCTTATTTTAAGATTTAGTAATTATTACAAGACAAAAATATATGTGATCACTTCATTAAGACCTTAATTTTGACAAGGATGAATAATATTTCATTAAAACATTGGGAATTTAATAAACAAAATAATACACAGTTTAACACAAAAAATATTTTATTGAGATATTAGTATATATATATTTAAGTACTTAACTTAATAAAATTATGCACATACAAATATCTGTAAGCAACATTGTACAAGTGTTGAATTAGTAGTAGATAATATATTCTTGGGATCCTTGCTTATATACTTCCCAAAGTGCTACTATTCCACTCAATACAATGATTATCTAAATACATATATTAATTATTAGAGTACACCTGGGTCTTGTTTTACATGATAGATAGGTTCCTCAGAAAACACGCACAAACGAAATCACACAAAAACAGATGTAATTTACATTGAAAAAGGGGGGATGCAGTCTGTGATTTTTCAAAATTCACGTAAAAGCAAAGCACCAATGTAAAATTACTTTAAAATTCACGCAAAAAAAAAAAAAGGAAATAAAATATGACTAATAAAAAATTTCAAATTTGAAAAAAATTGATACAAGACAAACTTTTTTAAAGTATAATATTTAATTTTATTCAAAATAATATATTTTTATGCATAATTTACAGTACAGTAATTTACATTTTTTTATACACATTTTAATTATTATCGCTATTTGCCGAAAAACACGTTCATTTGCAAACTGGTAAAAAATCAATTTTCACAAGAGGCAATACAACTAGCGCCACCTTCACACTCATGTTATGTCAATGGTTTTCTGGTGACAATGTAATTAGTAATTAATCTTTGAGATGATGATTTTATTAATTGTTTATGAAACTAATAACTAAAAATTAAATTCTTATTTTTGTCTTTAATTTTTTAATTTTCAATTCTGTTTAAAATCAAATTTCATATAATATTAATTTCAAGTCGCTGTAATTTTTAAATTGTTAATTACAATTAAAAATCAGATTTTAATTTTAATTGTCAAATTTAATTATGGCCACTGCTATTACTCACCTTTTAAAAATAAACTTGTGGACACTAAATGATTAATAATTGATTACGTTCTTTTTTAAAAAGCAAAAACAGAATGTGATTTAAAATGCAAAATTAACACGCACAATGTTTGAACAAATTTACATTATAATCTTGTAAAATTTAATGTGTGTATACATAAAATGTGGAAATCATGATTTTAATTTCAGTATTGCATAAAATCTTACTATTATAAAGCACTGAAAATATTGAAATTACTAAGATGAAAGTCGAATTCCAATAATATGCTATTACTTTCAATATAACATAAGTGTGCAAAATTTATTATTTAAAGTAATAGCGCATTATCGGAGTTCGACTTCCGGAGAAACATGAATCGCGTAACTTCAAAATCGTGTTAAATAAGTCCGTGTAAAAAGAGACCCAGGTCAAATTGAAATTTCAAGAATAGTTACTAGAGCTTGTATCTGATTAAATTTAAATACATATATTTCTAAATACATTAATTTTTTATTTAAATATTTGACTTATTAATCAAGATTTAATTAATGAAATGAGTTTTATATGATTTTTGCATGTTGAATCAAATAAATTCATAAAAGACTATTGTATTGATAATTAATAGTTTAATAACAAGTTGGTTATTCTAATATTATTAATATATAAAAATCAGTGTTTATAGTGTGTGGAAGATAGATGGCACTGTAGGCAACTGCTAAGAGGAAATCTTGAAATGAATTGTATACTGCAATGAGATTGGCTATTTTTTGATGATATGACAATCAAACAAAATGCTTTGAATACTAAAATTACAGATTACATCTGTGTGAGAGTGCTTGGAAGAATATAAAATAGTAATTTGTTCGTTTTTTAAAATTAAAAAAACCGTTGAGTAGTACTTAATCTAAGTAGTAAGAAACACATTTCAGAAAACAATTGATTTCAAAATTAAAGGTAAAGGTGAATAAACAGTTGTTGATTACTATATGAAACCCATTCAAAATTTTAATAAATTACTTATGTATAATTTATCTTTGTAGAATGATTACTAATACGCTGATGCGTTGTGGGAAAACTTTTTTATGTAATAATTTGTAGGCTTTTAAGTATTTATTCCTTAACATCAAGACAAATAAATATTTGTTTGTAGTATCTTTAAAAAAAAACATTCTGTGCTTATGATTTATATATTTTATTCCTGCATAATTTGAACCAACATATATTTGTGTAACGATGTTTGTTTTTATCTTCTAATTGAAAGAAATAACTGTAGATTCTAGAATATTTATCAGTTTTTCAATTTTTAAATACAAAATAAGACACTTGTGCGTATGTAAACTTATGCATATGCAAAATTTTATTCATTTAAGAAAACAAAACAATAACAAAATTATCATAAACAAACTAATTGTTATTATATTTTATAAATGTTTAAGTAAAATAATAAACAACACCATATTTCAATGTTTTTTTTATTTCTTCTTTTAACATTTTTTATTAGATTTAATAAATATATTAAAACAGTAATATCTCACTTTGTATATCATTTTTTATTAAATAGATTACATATATATATATACAGTGTATAATTCTTGTTTATATTTTAATTAAATATTGTCTATTTTTTAATTCAAAGTTATATAATTAGCTATGCTACCTTTGTGTATTGTTTTTGTTTATACCTCAATAGGTATCTGAGTACATATGTATCACCACCTTCAGGCATTGCAGAAAAGAATGTTATTCTTGCATGCATTCTGGCTGGAATAGAACTACTTACCCACTTGAGAGCACCAAAGTGGTGAATCCATGAAAAACCTTCTGTCATATCTGGCCTTGCTTCAGAAGTGGACTAGTACGGATTTCTTTCTAATCTAATCGGATTGAGAACTCATTGCTGCTAACCAATGTGTAAGCATGTGGATAATCAGTGTATAAACATAGTCAAAGGGTAAACATAATTATGGCTAATGTGTAAACATGTATATAAAATCCTACCATTGGTTAGTATGGGCCAATAAGCAATGATGCTCTCTGAATCCAATTGCTGTCAATAAGGTAGAAGATCTGGCAATAAATAGTCAGTCTTTTTGGAGACAAGTCAGAGGGAGATAACATCTGTCTAGCCTGAATGTGCTCTCAATTGAAACCACTTTCAACTGTGAATGTGTTTCTACTATAAGCATTACTGATACATCTACACAGTGAAGCAAGTCCATGATAGGCTGGAAGCTGTTACGTCTATGGCAGACTCAAGGCAAACTATCCAGTACAGCTGGTAGAGTCTTGACAAGAACTCATGAGGCAAGCCAATATATACAGCTGGAAGTGAGTACAGTTAATCAGGCACAACCAGCTCATTATTGACTAAGTTATATGTGAATATGCATTTATTAATGGTATAACATGTATGTATATTTGTTCTAATAAATTATACATATTAACTTTGTAAGTGTTCATATTTTTGACATGACTGTTGGTTTGGGTCTAAAACCTGAAAATCAGCCAAACACAATAGATTTGGTGCAGTTAACAGAATCCAAAAAAAAATAATAATAATAAGTGTGGAAAATATAATTTATTCTTTAAGGTAGAGATCAATTTTTCTATTACCATAAAAGATAAGAAGTGAGAGCACCTTACACATAAAATGAGACTAAAACATCAAGTATTTATGGTATTTATTTTGGAGAAAAAAACATTTCTTAAAATTTACATTATATCATACTAGACTTAATAAACCTATAGAATATCACAATCTGTATAGATAAAAGCTGGGGTCCTCCTATAGACACAATAAATCTTAAATTGCTAATAAGTAATTGGGTACTTCGATATTATATATAAACCAGGAGCTTGCCTGGCATTTCATTTTCAGAGGTGGCAAATAAATTTTGCAAATAATATGGCTGACTACAAACTATTGTATTTAATGTTTTCTTTTAGTTGATTTTTTTTAAATATGATTATAAAAACAAAAGAAATTACAAAAAACTGCAAACGATTGTAATTAAAAGAAATTTAATATATGTGCAAAATAAAAAAGGTAAGGAAAGAAAGCATAAAAAATATGGGTTTTTTATGTCCACAAGCAGAAATCATTACTAGTGCATAGATTAGCCACAAATGCATTTTGTTCTTTATGTAGTCAGTGTAATGTAAATTCCACACTGCATGTTTTTCTGTCAATGGTATATCCCAAAGTTTAATCATTTTGGGTAAATTTTCACACAAAAAAACTAACAAAAACACTGAAGGATAATGTTATAGTTAAGCAGAATAATATACTGCCAACAATGATGAGAATATTCAGTTAATATTCATATGTTGTAATATCTATAAAAATATGAATTAAATGTTGTGAATGAAATTTATAAGACATTTAGTAATATTTTTTAAAGTTAACAGTAATTTATAATTTATTTCTTAATATCATTTAAACTTAATCAAAAACACATGTTCGGTAAAATATTTTTGAGAAAAAAAATATAAACAAATACTTTATCAACCTGAAAATGTATAACTGAACAAAAATGTCTTCCTGTGGATAATACGTATGTACTTTGATTTCAAATGTAATTAACAGTGCACACTTCTCAATAGGGTTTGCCTGATAATTGTATTATTCTATAGGCTTATTATGCTTTGGCAGTCATGCTGTGAATTACAATTGAAAAACAATCAACTTTTGGCAATTTGTGGCTTATTATTTCTTAAAATAAAAGTGGGCATAAGTTTTACATTTGATTATGTTCACACTGCTGTGTTTGGTAAAATACACATTATTATTATACTTTGATTTAAGACCTTTCCTGCCATAACTGAATTATTTTTTAATGCATTTCTGATTAAAATACATTGATTTATTACATTTCTTGTCATAACTTAGTTTCAATGCAAAATATGAAACATGGTCTATTCATTTTGTATTCGGCTTTATATTTGCATTTCATTTCTTATGAATTCTTTTCTTTTGAGATTTTTTATTTTGTATTACTTGCTAAAACATTTATTATTTTTAAAAAAGACTTACATTTAATAGCACATATCTACATTTATTTTTATGGAATACTTTCTTTATTGCTTAATTTCAAACATAAATGTATACATTTTATTTCTTATGGATTAGTTTTTTCATGGGGTTTTTTATGTAGTGCCATCTAGTGAGTAGATCATCTCAATTCAGGTAAAATACATGCTGAATACCACTTCAAACTTTAGCTAGTATTTAATTACAGAAATATGTCACAATATTTTTTCATAATAGGCAAACTTTCTTTTTTCTTATTTCACTTATAATAGCTCTCTTCAAAAAATGTTTTTATGTCTCAGTGAATTTTATTATGGATCTGGCCCAGGAGTCAAAAATGATCAATTTTGTTTAAATCCTTTCCTCCCCCATTAAAAATCAGCAGAGACAGTGGTTTCAACCAAATTAAAGATCTATAAAAAAAGAAGTGGAAAATATGTTCATGAAAAATACAAATTTTTGAATGGTTAAGGATAAATTTGAACATTTCTTTTAGTAATAGAACATAATAAAATCTATATACATCCTAGTGAAAATAAAAATTCTCTTAAAAAATAAATAAATAAAAACAAAAAAATATTTTGACAGTTTGATTTATTTACAAATTTCTAATATTTAAATATTCAACATATATGATAATTACTATTCTATAATAAGGCTGAATTTAAAAACAACATTGTAATGCACATTTTTATTCTCCTAAAGTTAATCAAAATATTTATTTACAAATCACAAGAAAAAATAAAAATATGTTTATGATTATCATGATAAAAACAACCACAAGATAGGAATCAAAAAGCCACATTTGGCTTGTGAATGGTGGTTTGCCAAGTCCTGATCTAGTCCATATCTATTATAATTGTTTAATTTTAATTATAGGTAAAATCCTATCAATCCAACATTGTTTGGTTCCATGACATTTTTCAATTTAGGAATTTTTCAAATTTTAAGTTAGATATTTTTTAAGATTAGACCATTTAGCCATCCTTCCAACTTCCATTGACATAAAGTGTACTAAAAATGCAAATAATTCATTTTATTATCTGTAGTTTTGTTTATATATTTATTATTTATTGTATATTGCAAACACTTATTTTATTAAAAATAATTTAAAACTTTAACACACAATAGTATTTCATATTGGTATAATATTTTTATAGTAATAATTTAAATAATAAGTCAATCTTTTATTTTTTTTAATTTCTTGAATCAAGTAAAGATCAGTGGTAACAATTTAATGTAATCTTTTTTTGGAGATTAATTACAGTAATGATCATAAATTAGTTAAAGAGTGTAATCGGATTAGAGAGAAAAATATATTTACCCAAAGTTTTCTTTCTTTGATTTTATGTTGCTTACAATAACTTCCCTCATATACACTTAAATGCAAAATTTTTTTTTAATATAATTCATTTATTTTCCTGACAATTTCGACTGTCCTACAGTCTTCATCAGAGCATTTTTAACCTCATCCACATTTTAAAATAACTAAAAGGTAGAGGAGGTTAAGAATGTTGTGATGAAGACTGCAGGACAATAGAAACTGTCAGGAAAATAAAGGAATTATATTTTTTTTAAAAATTTGCATCAAAATGTATATGAGGGGAGTTATTGTAAGCAGTATATATGAACATATGAAGAATGAATGTAAAGGAGAAGCATAAGAATATATTTCTTTGATTTTGTTAGTAAATGTATGTTAAACAAATTTATTTATTGTAAAAGATTAAAAATCACTATTGATTTTTATTTGAAATAATATAAATATGCAAATAATATGTTTACAGTTTCCCACTATCTTACCAATACATTAATAATATCACTGTGGAATAAATGTGATTCCAATTTTTATCTCATTGTTACTCCAAGAACTGTCACTTCAAGGCTCAATGTTCTTATGAATGTCAAGCAATAAACACTTCTATTATAATTACAATATTTTCATCTATTTACTGAAGATGCATAATGTTTCCTTAATATTATTAAAATATGGACATATTTTTAAAAATTGTTTAAAATCCAAAAAAATACACACCTGTATATACATTATTGGAATCATTGAGATCATTGTAACCTGTACATTAATAACTAGTTACTTAATAGTATTGAAAAGGATTACATTTAGTTAAATTATTTAGATTATAAAATGCATTATACATATAAAAATTAAATACTGCATCAGAAGTAACAGGAATGTAATTGTTTCCTTTGGAATGTGGGATCTTAGAATCAAATCCAGTCCTGGCACTTTCTGCATTCAAACATCTTATGAATTTAGCAGCCATAAGGTCATACAAATATTTACTTATTATTAGATATGAAATACAAGACATTGTGTAACATAAACTTTAGATCATTACTCTCTCTTTCAATCTATTGTTCTTTATTCCTATACATCTCAAATGCAACTATCTTTTCAGGCGATATTATATATGATATTAAATATGTATTATTGATGTTGTAGCACATAATGCAAATTTATATTTAAGAATAGAAAGTAAAGGTTTTTTTTTAAAGTTTGATAGAATTTCCAATAAAAGAAGACAACCACATGGTCTTCTACTGAGTTGTTTATATGAAACAGAAGCAAAACTCTCCATACAGTAGTGCCACCCAGTGCAAGCCTGAGTAGTCAATGGGTAATAGAAAGTTTGCACATAACATTCCTATCTAGTGTACTCATCCAATATCCTCAGACTAGTTTCTAGCTTGTGGCTTTCATCAGTAAGGAACTTCAGATCCGAGAGCACTGCACCTAAATCTTAGGATTTAAATGCAACTCTCCAGCCACCAGCTTTTACATTTTTTTCTAACACTAAAGCTTTGAGTCCTTAAATGAAAACACAATAATGTTTTCAATTCAAACTCATTCACTTATATAATCATATAGATCTGAATCCATTTCAGCATCTATATGTTTTGATGTTTTTGGTTCTTTAATAAACATATTCACCATCATTCCTTTGAGAAGGATTGGTATGAAATCATTAAACACATAATCACCATTTCCCATGCTTACACAAAATGTATACACAAAGACAAAACTAAATAGGTAAAAGGTGGCTGCCATAGGGTTGCATTAGTTTCTAAGATCTAGATGCACTGCTTTCAGACTCAAAGCTCCTTACTTATGAAAACCACAAGCTAGAAACTAACTTGAGGATAATGGATGAGCAGGAATTAGGTAGGGATTTTGTGTATACACTTTCTTGCATCCATTGGTTACTCTGAGGTGCACTGGATGACACTACTGTATGGGAGAGTTTGCTTATGTTTTGACAGCTTGGGTAAGCATGGGAAATGGTGATCTTGTGATGTGTTGTTTTATATGAACTTGAAGGACTGACACATGATGAGATGTAAACATTATCTACAGAGCTTGAGCTCTAAAATTTGCACTAAATCATACATATCAAAGAAACAATTGGATGTATTATTGTTCTGGAACTCATAAAAAGTTCAAATACTAAAAAAGTTGGAGTACAGTCACAATTCAAAGGCTTTGAGCTTCAGAAACTTCCATTTTAACAATGTAATAACTCATGCATAGTAAACATAATTGAGTAGGCTCAGCTCCAGTACCTACCATTTTACCCAAGGCATTAAACCAACAATCAATCTTACATATATATGTTCAAACGGAACTTACGTATTAAACGTTAAGCATTAAATATTAAGCGTGTACTGACATGTTATATACAGATTAGTTTGGTAATAGTTTTATAATCTACTGATTTCTGAAAATAACACCTACATGGAGCTTGCTGTCAAACTTAATCAATTAAAGATTTATTTGGAAAAATGAAAATCTTCTCCCAAATAAACTTATAAAGATTTGTTTTAAAAAATGGTCACCTTTATCTTCATTTAGTGGCAATGAAACAAACTATTCTCTCCTCATTTCTTCTCATCGGAATATTATTTAATATTCACTTACAAAGTTAATCAAATTAATTTCTTGGAAGATTAGAAATATATTTTATTCGGGTCTTTATATACACGTTCATTGCTGGTAATTTACATCAGAACAGAACTAATATATAAGTAACGTTTAAACAATTAGTGCCCCATTAAATAAATGCCACATTCCTATTCTTTACTAGGATTTTTTTTTTTTTAAAAAAACCTTACTTTAAAGTTTGTACACTTTATAGCAGTAATGCATAACCTTTTTACATTTGCGATCCCATTTTTACACTCGGATGAAAATTTGAAGTGGCCCATTATTTGTTTTTACTATGTCTAAATTGAAAACTGAAATAAATTGAGATACTGCTAATCTCTAGCGCCCATTACAATATATAACTGACAGCCAATCAGATGTCAAGGATAGCCGTCTAAAATTACATCAACAACGTGATAGTAGTTTTAATTAATATACAAATTTATGCCTCCTAATACTTTAGTATTAAGCACATACAATTTGAATTGAAAATTTTGAAACAATTGTACACTTATAAAAGAATTATGATAAACAAAAACAATATTAATTAAACGGAAATTCTTTCGATTACATTGTAATAGTTATCAACTGCAACTTTAGTTGATAAAAAAAAAATCATAGGGCTTTATTACTTGGGAGTATGTAAGGAGTTAGAGCTCCATTACTCGGAAGTATATAAGGAATTCGAGCATTAGAATCGATCCTGGACATATTGATCCCAAATCGGACGTTCTACCAACTATGCCGATTAGCACAGAGTAGCTGATAATAATTCCAGCATAATTGAAAACATTTCTGTTTAATTATTATATATATATTGTTATTATTTACCGTTAGTATAATTTAAATTTTATATATATATAATTTTTTTAATATTTTAATGCCATTTATTTCTAAAAATAGATCTGATACTTTATTTAAAATACATCATGCACGCACGCATAAATATAAAATAACTGAATTTTTGTTGATCATCGGTTTTCAGGATGTAGTTAAAGTGGTTTGAAATTTCACTCTGTAAAAGCAGTAGTTATATAAGAAGCATTTATTAAGAATATAGTTTTGTTTTTATTACAATAAAATAACTAATAGTAATAAAAAAAAAAAACACTTAAATTCCTAATAGCTACAGTATATAATAAAATGTATTGTATTTATAGCTAAATATTAAAAATAAGTTTTTCATATAGTTTAATATTATTTTTACAAAAAAATAAATGTGGTTTTAATTTCTCCTTATTTGTAAAAATGAAAATACTTAATTGTAAATTATTAGAGAAAAAATATAGTTAGTAATAAATTTGGCTGAACGTTTTCGAGGAACCGTGCCTCATACTCATAGCCTTCGTGAAAATGTACTTGATATATGTAAATGAGAATATTCAAATGAGTTACTGTTAAGTAGCCCATTTTTTCGAAATGTCGAAGCACGTGTCTCTTCTGTTGATTGCATGGATGTCTCTGTTAATGTAGAATGTCTCTTTTATCTTTCTCCTGTAGTCGTTTGGTTCTGAGCATAAAATAACGGGGTTAGCGGGTATGACATTGTGCCCTGATTGTTTAGTATGTTCAAAAAATGCAGAAGATATACTGCTATTCGTTTGGGCTCTATTGAAGGTGTACCGATGTTGAGCCAACCTGGTGTTAATTGTGGCTTTCGTTTCCCCATAATATGTGGCGTGGCATCCGGCCTGGGGGCAGGAAATGGAGTACACCACATGTGGGGTGAGCGCTGGATCAATGTAATCTTTGGAGTTATTGATCAACCTATTAGTGTTGGGTGGAGTTCTGAATATTATGCTGGATTTGTTGCTTAAGGTTTTCGTTAGTTTATTGGATATTTTAGGGATGTAGGGGACCGTTATTCTGGGTAGATTGGTGCGAGGCAATTTATCATCTATTGTGCTCAGAACCAAACGACTACAGGAGAAAGATAAAAGAGGCATTCTACATTAACAGAGACATCCATGCAATCAACAGAAGAGACACGTGCTTCGACATTTCGAAAAAATGGGCTACTTAACAGTAACTCATTTGAATATTCTCATTTACATATATCAAGTACATTTTCACGAAGGCTATGAGTATGAGGCATGGTTCCTCGAAAACGTTCAGCCAAATTTATTACTAACTATATTTTTTCTCTAATAATTTACAAAAAAATAAACTAAAAGAAACAGCAAAGAAATACAGAAATAAAATTAATCATTAACTAAGCGAAATTAATAAATTTGTCATGTATTATATATTGAATAATTTTTATTAAACAATAATTTTACATAAGTGTGGAATTAACATGAATGTTAAATTTCATAAAATTAATTAAACATTTAAGATAATCAATGCAAATTTTTATTTAAGCATTTTCTAAATTACCTCTTGTACTTGCGATATTTTATCATATAAATTTTTAAAAAGCAGTGATATTTTTTAACTGTTGAAAAATGTAATATAGACATAGTGACGGCCTGGGCATTATATAGGCTCACCTCGTACGTACTCCGGAATTCAAGTAAAAGTGAACCAAAAGACTTGATTAGGTAGGTAAAAAAAAATTAATGTATGTTCAGAAATTTTTGAAATACATTACTAACTATCCAGTATGGGTCAGTAAACGGGTCTCTAACTAAGCTTGAATTGTATGAAATTTGTATGACTGTCTAAATTATTCAGTTTGTTTTATAATTTGATGTCATTAAATAATGGCTGACTTTGAAAATCAACATCCATGGATTGATATCCAGTTCCATCATTTTGACTCTTCTTAATTTTATATGAACTCTAATCATTTCTGCTCGTTTGGCTTAGGATGGTGGTAGAGTGACTGACCCTAGGATTTAAGATCCAGAGTTAGTACCTCATATTGTCATTTTGATGCCTGAACTGCATGTAAATTTTTTATGAACCACAACAAACTATCTTTGATTAAACACGAAATACATCTTGGGGGTCAATTGTCTTTTATTGTATCTTTATTTATATGAATTTAAAAAGAATGGGGAAGTATGGAGGTGTTTATTATTTCTATAAAGATATTGCATACGGGACAGAGAAATGTGAATAACTCCGTGTGTGTAAAATGTAAAAAAATCAGATATATCAATCTTTAATTGAGGTTTAAAGTTTATATCTGTGCTAGAGATAATCTCTAGTTTCGAAAATGATTAGGAATGATCATTAGTATATTTATCAGAAATGGATGGCATCAAAGTTGTGAGTGGAGGAAGTTTGACAATGGTAAATGAAAAAGTAATAATTTACTCTATATAAATACTTTGCATATAATAAAGATATATATGAGAGATAGTGACCTGGGCCAACTGATGAGTGCTGGTTCACCACAAAATGCATCTTGGGGGTCAATTGTCTTTTATTGTATCTTTATTTATATGAATTTAAAAAGAATGGGGAAGTATGGAGGTGTTCATTATTTCTATAAAGATATTACATACAGGACAGAGAAATGTGAATAACTCCGTGTGTGTAAAATTAAAAACATCAGATACACCTGGGTCTCTTTTTACACAGACTTATTTAACACGATTTTGAAGTTGCACGATTCATGTTTCACCGGAAGTCGAACTCCGATATTGCGATATTACTTTAAATAATAAATTTCGTGCAGTTACATTATATTGAAAGCAATAGCACATTATTGGAATTCGACTTTCAACTTAGTAATTTCAATATTTTCAGTGCTTTATAATAGTAAGATTTTATGCAATAATGAAATTAAAATCATGATTTCCACATTTTATGTATACACACATTAAATTTTACAAGATTATAATGTAAATTTGTTCAAACATTGTGTGTATTAATTTTGCATTTTAAATCACATTCTGTTTTTGCTTTTTAAAAAAGAACGTAATCAATTATTAATCATTTAGTGTCCACAAGTTTATTTTTAAAAGATTAGTAATAGCAGTGGATAATTAAATTTGACAATTAAAATCTGATTTTTAATTGTAATAAACAATTTAAAAATTACTTACGTGACTTGAAAGAATGTGATGTGAAATTTGATTTTTAAACAGAATTGAAAATTAAAGACAAAAATAAGAATTTAATTTTTAGTTGTTTTAATTAAATTTTTCCCAGCAGTTGTTAATAAATGTCTTTTTATTATCATAAGTCTAAGTTCATAAACAATTAATAAAATCATCGTCTCAAAGATTAATTACTAATTACGTTGTCAACAGGAAAACATTAACACAACATGAGAGTGCAAACGAACGTGTGTTTTGGCAAATAGCGATAATAATTAAAACATGTATAAAAAAATGTAAATTACTGTACTGTAAATTATGCATAAAAATATATTATTTTGAATAAAATTAAATATTATAGTTAAAAAAAGTTTGTCTTGTATCAATTTTTTTCAAATTTGAAAATTTTTATTAGTCATATTTTATTTCCTTATTTTTTTTTTTGCGCGAATTTTAAAGTAATTTTACGTTGGTGCTTTGCTTTTACGCGAATTTTGAAAAATCACAGACTGCATCCCCCCTTTTTCAATGTAAGTTACGTCTATTTTTGCACGATTTCATTTGCGCATGTTTTCTGAGGAACCTATCTATTGCATAAAACGAGACCCAGGTGTATATTAATCTTTAACTGAGGTTTAAAGTTTATATCTGTGCTAGAGATAATCTCTAGTTTCGAAAATGATTAGTAATAATCATTAGTATATTTATCAGAAATGTATGGTGTCAATGTTGTGAGTGGAGGAAGTTTGGCAATGGTAAATGAAAAAGTAACAATTGATTAAACATCCATTCACCCAAACAACATACATAAGGGTTGTTCACTACAAGTGAGAGTGAGATTATAAGTGACAACCCGAGAGTTAAGTTTACTAAATGTATATTCATGCTCATTTTTTTAAAGATTAATCATTTAATCTTCTTTAAAATAAATAAAATATTTCACATAGATAACAAAAATCAAAAATAAATAACAATAATAATATAAATATAAAACATTTTTTGAAAAACAATTTTATTTAGTTTGATCAGTAATGCACTAAAATCAATATATATATAAATATATTGGTTTTTAGTGTATTTATACTCAAATTAAATAAAAGTCTTTTTATAAAATGTTTTTTATATATATATTATTTTTATTGTTTGTATTTGGATAATTTGCCATGACTTTTTAGTACTATTTGTATTCAAATAAAAACACTAAAAATGTAAACAGTAGCACCATGGTTTCACTACATGCAATGAAATTAGCAGACATTAAAAACCCCTATTTACATGATTTTTTGTGTTTAAAAAGATAAAGTTTTTTAAAAAAAACCTTGTTTCAGTTAAACAATCAAGAGAAATTGAAATTTCATCCATCATTTATTTTTCTTTCTATGTAATTAAGTATAAATACCTTTTAGTGGATTAGTCATGAAATTCATTGAAAACATATTTTTAAAAGATATACTGCCACCTATTGTACATTCACTGAAAATGTATTTTAAAACATATACTGCCACCTATCATACATCACTGAAAACATTAAACAAATATCAGTACAGCTTGAAGTTCAACTGCCAACACAGTTAGTTTAGACAACTGACTGGATAACCCTAACATATTGCATTGTCATTGACTACTAATATGTGTAAAAAATTTGAAGAAAGTCTGTTTGATAGAAGTATGGTAAAAATTGATTAAAAGATTTAACCCAATTTTTTTAAAAAAAACAAATACACAGAATTTCTAAGTTAAATAAAAGTGTTTAAAAAGTGTGCAGATTAAATATGTTAAAAGGCATCACTTTGCAAAAGTTTCAGAATTACTTTGAAAAGTGGATTTAGATCAGTGCATTGAACTAAATGGACAGTATTTTGAATGAGATTCAATCTATAAGACCAAAAAACAAATACGCAGGTATTCACAGCACAACAGTTATGCTTAATACACAAATGAAATACCCACAATTTGTTGTTTAGACAACTTGTGTAGATAAAAGATGATTATCTAGACAATAGTTGTGGATATTACATTGGTTTATTAAGCTTGGGGGTGTTATATCATGAATTACATTTGAAAACTAAACTTAACTATTGGAAAATTATGGTTTATCATGTAAATATATATGTATGTAATATTTTAATTTGCGAAATGCAGATAGTTGAAAATGAAATAAATTGAGAGACTAGAAATCTCTTTGTGCTCATTATAATGCTTATCTGACAGCCAATCAGATGTTATGATGGCTGTTTGAATGATGATCAAACTGTAAACAGACGACAAAGAATTTACAAGGAAAGGGTGGCCATCCTTTTCTCTACTTTTGTTTTTATATATCTAAGCCAGTCAAAAGTATTTAGGTTTGAAAGTGTGAAGCTTTAAATATCTTCACAATTAACTCACCAAGTCAAAATTATAAACGTGCAGTGTGAAATCCTACGAGTTACTATGCAGTAGTTTTTCAAATGATATAACTAGCAGTAAAGTATGTAAATAATATTTTAATTTGCAAAGTGCAGATAGTTGAAACTGAAATAAATTGAGAGCTGGAAATCTCTTAGCCCTTTTCTTGTAAATTCTTTGTCGTATGTTTACGGTTTGATCATTCAGACAGCCATCATAACATCTGATTGCCTGTCAGATAAGCATTATAATGAGCACAAAGAGATTTTCAGTCTTTTAATTTATTTCAGTTTCAACTATCTGTGCTTCGCAAATTAAAATATTATTTACATACTTTATTGCAAGTTATATCATTTGAAAAACTACCGCGTAGTAAATCATAGGATTTCGTGCTGTACATTAATAATTCAGACTCGGGAGTTAATTGTGAAGATATTTAAAGCTTTACACTTTCAAATTTAAATACTTTCAACTGGCTTAGATATATAGAAAGAAAAGTAAAGAAAAGGGTGTCCTCCTTTTCTCATAAATTCTTGGTTGTGTGTTTACAGTTTGATCGTCATTCGGACAGCCATCATAACATCTGATTGGCTGTCAGATAAGCATTATAATGAGTGCAAAGAGATTTCCAGTCTCAATTTATTTTAGTATATATGTATCATAATGGTCACTACATATCTCATGCTTATACATCATCATTATATACTTAACTAATCTGGTAGCAAAAGTGCCTTGATAATGGATTGTTGAAATATTTATTGGGGCCTTATAAAGGGTGAACCAGTGGTAATGACACTTACAAGTAATGACCAAATAGCTTTTGGTATTTATAGTTTATATATTTGTGTGCATCAGCTTTTGAGCCTAATAGCAAATAGGGGTACTTTGCTGTGGGCTTTATGACCAAACACAATCATATCATGATTTTTTCAGATTATATGACATTGAGGAACTTAGATAACAGTTTGAGAATGACAGTTTTATTTATTGGACCAATCAGAAGATTATTTTATTTTTAACTTTCTTGAAAATCTTTTAATTTTCTGAGTCTGACATTCTATCACTATGTTAAGCTCCAAAGACTATGACATGATTATTATCACAAGACTTGCAAACATGATCATCATCATTGTTAATTTTTCAGTATGATTAGTAAAGGAATGTTTTATGGTGAGTGTAAGAGAAGTAGACACCATGTATTTCAAAGACATAAAAATGAAATGTTGGTTATTTTTCTTATGAAGATATTAAACCACCAAAAATCACATGATCACCATTTCTTATGCTTGCTCGTAACTTATTAAAACAGAAAAAACTCTCCATACCGTAGTGCCACTCACTGCAAGCCAGAGTAATCAATGGATACAAGAAGACTTGTGCATAAAATCATTATCTAGTGCCTACTCATCCAATATTCCCATACTAGTTTTTATCTTGTGGCTGTTATCAGTGAGGAGCCTTGGATCTGAGGCTTGTCACTGATGAAAGCCACAAGCTAAACACTAGTTTGGGGATATAGGTTCAGTGCTCTCAGATCCAAGGCTCCTCACTGATAAAATCCACAAGCTAGAAACTAGTCTGGGGATATTGGATGAGTAGGCATTAGATAGAGATTTTATGCACAAGACTTCTGGAAGCCATTGATTACTCTGGTTTGCACTGAATGGCACTACTGTATGGATAGTTTTGCCCATTTCTTATGAAGAAATGTTACTGAATTGTTTCAGAATGGAAAAATTACTGCTGTAGGAATAAAAGATAACATTCACAAAATATCAAGTGCACAGATGAATGACCGAATATATTCTACAAAAAAAAAACTATTTGTAGTTTATATATAGGTTTGTAAAATCATCTTCTAACTTATTTCTATGTAATAGTATTTTATATCATCTTTTACATTTTTATAATTGTGATGATCATATTTATCTGCAATTCACTGTGACTGCTTCTAATGGCATCTTCCCACTGCTGTTAATATTATCTCTTAACCTAATATTCTAGAATCTTGCTATTAAGAGCCATGTTACTAAGATTTTTATATCATAAAAATTTCATTGTTTCAGATAATGCGAAGCATACTTAATTTTAATATGAGTTTGCCTAATGGTTTGTGACATGGGCATTTTAGTTGTACTTATATGTCAGACTATTTTCATCTTCTAATATTAAATATTGATTGGTTTCAGAAAATTTTATTTAAATTTTTGAATTACATTCAACTGATGGAAATTAAACTGAGAAACTGCAAACTTGTTATGATCTGATTGGCTGTTGATAGTCATAAGTACTTGAGAAGTTTGCAGTCTCTCAGTTTAATTCAACTGATGGATAACAAAAAAAAAAGATGTGTTTAATGTATCAAACCATGTAAGTATAAATGAACATATGTTTCATTGGAAAAATGTTGAATAGAGGAAAAAATACAAGACACAAATTCAAAGAAGCTGCTCACATGTTAATGGCAAATAATTCCATAAGACAAGCTAGTATGAGAATATATAATGTCTGGAAACTACCAATTAACTCTGCCCTTAGAAAAAAGTGGTCAAATCAGAAGGAACCTCACAAAGAAGTGCATGAAATTCCTACTGACTGTTGCTTTTAGCAAAATAGTTCATTAGAAAGCTTTATCTTGAAATTCAATACTCTACAATCTAATGGTCCAGAATCAATTCCCATGTTAGTACTGTCATTGGTCAGGCTAGCAACATCTAAAGAGAAGATAATAATACCACCTGATACATTGCCTATATACTAATCTGTATGTTATTACTAATACTTGAATGAGATTTTTAAAGTTTTAAAAACAACTTTATAAAAACATTCAATTCTTAATGTTAGATGATGGAAATAGTTAAACACCTAAGTACAATTAATTGTAATATGTTTAAATAATGTCAGTATGTTAAAATAAAATTATTCTCCATTAAGATCCCCTATGCAGTATTTTAAATTAGTGTGGCTTACAAATAGATAAATTTCCTTACACACTTTTTAAACATTTAATTATATTGATGAGGAAAAAAATTCTATAAATTTAATTTAAAATGATAAATATTTAAGAATGTAGAATTGATTTTAAAAATTTGAATAAGAAAAAAATTGCCCTTAAATGGAATTAGCAGTAAAATTAGCAGTAAATGGATTCTCTAAGGAGCCTTGCACAGTTTATTTTGAATTGTAGGATTACGAGTAAGTGAGTTCTATTTACTCAGTTTTTAAAAGTTTAATTATTTAATATTTATAAGAAGAAAAAATGTTTTAAATTTAATTTAAAATTATAAAAAAAATAACATATATGGAATTGCTAAAAAATTTGTGTAGATAAACATTTGTTATGATATTTTTATGATAATTTTTATAATTTTAAATTAAATTTGGAGATAAACATTTGTTATGATATTTTTATGATAATTTTTATTATTTTTTTAATTTTAAAATTTCCTTTTTTTTTTTTTTGTTTTTTTTTTGGGGGGGGGGGGTGAAAGTTTTATATTATTTAAAAATATAATAATTGGGGGTTGGTTTAAATAAAAAAAAAAAAAAAAAGGGGGAAAAAGAAGGTAAAGGGGGGGAGGAGAAAATAGAAAAAAAGAAGAAAAAGAAAAAAAAAAATTAAGGGGGAGAAAGAAGAAAAAAAAAGAAAAAAAAAAAAAAAAAAAAAAAAAAAAAAAAAAAAAAAAAAAAAAAAAAAAAAAAAAAAAAAAAAAAAAAAAAAAAAAAAAAAAAAGGGGGTGTATCGTTAGATAAAGTGAAAAATATTTTAGTTAAAGGTTAGGAAGTAATTATAGAATCTATTCTTACTTGAAGATAAAACCAAAACAAACAAAAAATATTAAAATCTTTATTGTAGTGTTGAAAAATTTTTAATGTCTTTCAATCTCTCAACTCTATAATTGACAGTTAAAGAGTCTTTCTAACAAATTATTTAAAGTGTTATTTTATACAGATATACTATCATTATAAATTTCTGTTGTTTTTAGAGTTTGGGTGAAATTTTATTTAAATAAATTTATTATAATTTTAAATTAAATTTAAAACAGCATTAACTTTATTATAGATATAATAAACACCTCCACATTTCCCCATTCTTTTCAAATTCATATAAATAAAGATATAATAAAAGACAAATGACCCCCAAGTTGCATTTCGTGCTGAACCAGCACTCATCAATTGGTCCAGGTCACTATCTCTCATATATCTTTCTATTATATGCAAAGTATTTATCTAGAGTAAATTGTTACATTTTCATTTACCATTGTCAAACTCCCTCCACTCATAACTTTGATGCCATCCATTTCAGATAAATACAATTTATTATCTATAGTTTGTACATATTGATTTGCTTTTTTAATATACATATTTTGTAAATTTATCTTATGATATAACAATTTAAAATAGAGAATATAATTATCAATATACAATATTTATATAGCAGTAATTAAACCAATGAATCAAAACAATATTTTGTAATTTTTTCCAGATAATACAAGTTTTTGAATTAAAGGTGTTTGCATTACTGAAATCTCACTTTTGTATTTAAAACTCAGTCATCTATTTTATTTAATTATTGTTATTTTCATTGAAGTTCTATGTTGTTTTTTACAACAGAAAATGTTATAAGCTAATTTATATAGCAATAGATAAAAGCAAAATATCCGATAAGTAAGCATTTGATTAATAAGTAGCATAATACCATTTTTTAGTGTTTTATGTACTATAAATAATTTCTAGAAAACGATTTTCTACATGTAATTAGCTTATATTATAAATAAATAAGCTATTTCAATTTATTTTGATAATAAAGATTTTTAAAAATGTACTTTTATAAATTGAAAAATTACTCACGAATTGTTTTATTATACATGAAAAATAAATAGTGGTTTTAATGCGAATAAAAATCGCCTTTATTTTTATTTTATATATCAAATCGTTGACCAGGAAGCGAACCCAGGCCAGTTGCTTAGCTATGCTAACCGATATGCCACCAACGCTTGACTTTTCGCTTTTATTTTATTACTATTTTTGTTTGGAAAAACTTAATTCATATTGTATATTTATAGCAAAGCTAAACTATCGTTAAGAAATACTTTTTTTATATTTTCTTAATTACAGAGAATTCTGCTAAGAAACTGTTTAAACAATACAATCTTATGGTACTTATTTACGTATTAGTCCTGCCACGCCTTTTCATATTCGTGATGAATGTCTAACATTGCAATCCCATTAAATAAATCCTGCGATCTCATCTGATCTCATCCAATAATGTGTATATGGAAACTTCTAACAAAGTTAAGTGATAAACTGACACTTTTGATATTTTGATCAATTTCTGCTTATTAGACACATCACATATTGCCCAGATTTTGTTGGGCAACTCTTCTGAAGTATTTTGCTTTTTTTGTGTATGAATTTTATTTCATAGTGCTGTCAATTACATTTTTTGCATTTCCTAGTATTTTATTTTTGATAGAAGTAAGTGAATACATGTAGTTTTTATTGTGATTTATTTTTCCATTTTCTGATTCATACTATCTTTTTTTTGTTATAGTACAAAATGATGAAAGTTTGGGATTCACCCACTATTAAGATCAATATAGTCCATTACTTTCAAGACAATGGAATTCTTCCATCTGAAGAAGAGTGTTTAATGAACATACTATGACTCTTTTCAGACAAGCAATGAAATGGTAATGCTCGCAAATGCAGTAGTAAAATAGTCTTTGTAAGGAAATGTGGTTCAAGAGTTCTAGAAATTCCATTTTTGATGATGATCAGAATTATTTTCAGGTGGGCTCACAGACTAACTTCAATAGAATGAGAAAAAGCAGAACTTGATTTAGCAGACAAAACCATAATAGACTGGAATAACTATATGTGGGAACTTTGTGCCACCATGATGTTAGGCTGGGAAAAAGATAATATTGGAGGCCTTAACAAAATCATTGAAATTGACAAGATCCTTTTCACAAAATAAAAAAAAACCAAGCTAAATGAATACTTCCCAAACAGTGAATGTTTGGTAGCTTATGCAGGGAGACTGATGAGTGTTTCTTCATCACAATTGATGACAGAATAATGACAACTCTTATAGAAGCCATCAAACAAAATGTGGAAAAGGGCTCAATTTATTCAGACTTTTGGAAAGCATATAAAACTGATGAATTATGAACTACCAGCTATGATAATTTTAATGTAAACCACAAATATAATTGTGTGAATCATTCAGGGTTCATACTCAGAACATTGAAAGAGTTTGGGGTTCAGCAAAATGGCATAATAAACAGCACCAAGGAATAATATGGCAGCACCTAGATTACTATTTGGCAGAAATTATGTAGCACAGATGGCATAAAGATTATGATGTGTTCCTTTGCATAATGGACAAAATTAAAAAAAACATTCCATCACATTGATTCCATAAAAATAAAAAAATATTAATTTAATTTTTTGTATGTTTTAATTTAAAAGTGTACTAATTCAATTTCTTGTAATATTTTTGTTTTTAAAACACAATATATTTACTTATGAATATTTCTCAATCAAGATCCCATGCAGGTATTTATCATAGAAACACATGTTCTTTAATTCTCCACTTTGAAAAAAAATTGATATAGATGTAAGGAAGAAAGATCACCTTAAAATAAAGTAGAAATGTCCTGCAGAGAATTCCTGCAGAAACAAATGATTGTTTCATTGTGCCAATTCCTGTTATATATACATTGTATGTTTTTATTTTAAGCAATTTAATTAACCTACTTTATAATACTATTTATTTATTTTTTGCCAATTTTGTTTTAGTGTCTGTTTTGATAATTTCATGCCAGATATAATAGATGTACTAATATTTTAGTATTACTTTCTGCCAATTTTATATTAGGATTTGTTTAGTAATTTCATCCCAGATATAATAAACATTCTATATTTTAATTGGATTTAATTTGCGTATGTAGTATAAATGTTTCACCAATTTATGTTTAGTGCCATTTTGATAATTTCATGCCAATTTCTTTTTATATTTTAAGTTGATTAAATTTGTTACTACTTCTTTCTTTTTCTCCTCCTTTTTCTTCTTCTCTTTCTCCTTTTTCTTCTCCTTCTTCTTCTTCTTTTCTTCTTCTTTTTCTGTTCCTCCTCCTTTTTCTTCTCCTCCTTCTTCTTCCTCTTCATTATTCCCTTTTTCTTCTTCTAGTTCTTTTTCTTCTTCTCCTCCTCCTTCTTCTTCTTCCTCACTCTTCTTATTCTTTTTCTTCTTATTATTATTATTTGGATGGTAATTTGGGAATCACTGACCATGTGTATAATTTTGCTTTAATGCTTATTTTGGTAATTGCATGCCAAAGTTTATATATATATATATATATATATATATATATATATATATACTATATATATATATATATATATATATATATATATAGTATTTTTATGAATTTTAAAATTGTGGGAATTACTGTCCATGAGAGTGCAATGGCATAATGTCATACGTTGTGCAGTTGGGAGTGGAAAATGGAAATTTTATTTAAGTATCATAATGTGGTGTCCATTTTTATTATTTTTGTATTGCTAAAAATGTATTTGTTTGGGATTGTCTGGTGTGATTAGTGTTACATACTGGAGCAGCTATATCTTTTCACATACATGTCAGTCTGCCTATAGCTATCTAGATCTTGCAAAAATGTCAGAAAAAACATGTATATGTGGTCTCTTTTGATACAATCAGACGTTCCAGTGTAAACATCCTCTAATGATATAAAATTAGGAAGTTATCAGTGGACTGAAATAGATGTGAAAGGGCATAGCAGGTGAAATATATAAGTACCATTAAAAATATTAGATATAATATATTGTCTAATTCTTTTTTTAAATGCACTTAATTTTTTAACAGTAATAATTTGGATGTTTAGGATTCAGCAGTTCACATGACAATTCATATAATGTGCAAAAACTGGAAGTGACATCATTAGAGCCTCGATCATGGACCTGCCATACAGTGCAATTAATTCTCTTATTATAAATGACATGCAGGACCTATTGACTTCAAATAAAAATTGAATAATTTGGTTATTTCATTTGCATTTTAATGCCATTTATTTTTTAATAATCAAAAAATAATTTATCATTATTATAACTATTTTTAATCAAAAAATATGTACCAGGTGCTCTACTTGTACTGATATTAAAATAGGTTCAAATAAGGTATAAATTACAGATATTTTCTAGTGATATATATATATTTTACTACTGTAAAATAAATTTTTTAGCATAATCTTTTATTCTCACGATTTTTATGCCACCTAGTATTGTCAGCAGTATGCCAGAATACATTCATAATCAAATCAATGACATTTTATTCAGCTATCTCCAGACTTGTTTTTAACTTATAGCTTTCATCAATGAAGATCTTTTATATATTTTTTGAACAATGCAAATAAACATTTTAGATCTGATAGCAGCTAATTTTGATCTTTTTATTAAACTTTTCAAATGCTATTATGCTCTATCAATATGATGCCCCAGTCTAACATCCTTACAATGAATCAGGTCAAATAACAGATTTATGTACTATTGATTTATCTGCATTAATTACTTCATAATAATGAAATACCCTGTTTTAAATCAAATTTTAATGAATTAATCATTTCAGTGATTTTTAAGTATATTTGATATCTAGTTCCAAGTCTATATTGTGGATGCTTAAATTTATGGACAATAGACAACCAAATACAGATGGACTGCCATTACTTTGAGCTGCGTGCAGTTGAACCCTATCTTCCATGAATTTTTACATCAGCTGACATAACACTGTAAATGATAAATCTAAAAACTAATTTCTAATAGTGTGTACATCAGTAAAAAAAAATTTAAATTTTAAAAATGTATTTATTCATCTGATTAATAAATGTTTAGTAATAATCTTACTGTATTTATCTAAAATGGATGGTATCAAAGATTTAATTAGTTTAACACTTATAATTTCAAAAAGTAATTATTTAATATAGATAAATATTTTTCATATAATAAGAGATATATATGAGAGATGGTGGCCTGGACCAACTGACGAGAGCTAGTCCAGCATGAAATGCATCATGGAGGTCATTTGTCTTTTATTGTATCTTTATTTATATAAATTTTAAAAAATGTTATATTATTAAGGTTATTTAATATATTTATAAATGTATTTGTATGCTATAAAAATGCCTGTAATATACATTAATTCCCATCTCTAAACAAAGTACTGTACATTCAAAAAGTACAATTTGTGGTTGTAGTTATGGGAGATCGATTTGGGAATATCTTTGCTATGATTTGTTCTTCATAATAAGAATTTATAATGTTTCTTTGCTAATACAGATTTAAATTGTTCACCAGGTTACAAATAGCATTTAATATATTGTAACGGTTAGTTTATGATCTGTAGGCAGACCAACATCAATCAACAGAGGAGACCATTTACCACCTAAAATTGTTCACTTCTATTTATGATTGTTAAAATTTTAACCAGTCTTTATTAGGTGTTTATCTGTTGATATTTGCAGAGGAAGTTAATTCAATATATATATAAATTTATCATATAAGATAAAAGTAGATAACATTCAGTGTATCTTAATGTCTTTTTTTAAAATGTTGATAAATTTTTAAGTTATAGCAAGCTATTAACAACGTTTTAATGATTGTTGACACGTTAATTATTCAATCTAGAGATAATAAAGGTCACGTATAATATACTTAAATTATATATATATATATTATGTACTGAAAACATATATTCATACTTATATATTAAAATTCAGACATTAAATGTTGCTGTAAATTATTCAAAGAGGATAATGTTTTTATTGGTGAATTATTTGGAAAAATTAATAATTTATTCTCATTAAACTTTTATGATAGTGTACATTATGAATGAAATATTATTTAACTAAACCGATTAGCATTCATAAATAAAAAGAAGTAAATATCAATAAATGTCAAACAAAGACGAAAATGTGTTATCTCATACGTGCTGGCTAGCAAATTAAAATACTGATTTTTATCGGTTTAATTTAATTTTATGTGTTTAAATTTATTTTACACTATTTAACAATAAAGCACGGATAACATAAATTCTGTGAGGGAGCATATCGTTTATGATTTTTTTTTTAAAAATCTACATAAAATCTTTTTCTGTATGTATATATGCAGACTAATTAGTAGACAGATAAATAGGTACATAAATTGACAGACATCTATTGATTGATCAATAGTTAGATAGAGAGTTAGAAGGCAGATGAATAAATAAAACGATTGATAGAATATTAGCTAGCTAGCTAGCTAGCTAGCTAGCTAGATAGATAGATAGATAGATAGATAGATAGACAGACAGACAGACAGACAGACAGACAGACAGATAGATAGATAGATAGATAGATAGATAGATAGATAGATAGATAGATAGATAGATAGATAGATAGATAGATAGATACATACATACATTCAGAGATTTTTTTAAAACTTGATAAATTTGGTTTAACTCTTTGGATTTCTGACACTTTCTATTGTTCCATCTGGTGAGGGTTTTTGGAAATGGTCAACCATTCTATTCTTATAAAATCTTTATTTTACACTAAAATTCAATATAAGCAAATATTATTCTAAAAAATCATATTTGATCATTTGAAATATTTAAAAGTTGACCTGTAAATATAATACTGTACCATAAATGTCTTCACATTTGCATAACAACTAAAAAGAGAAAATTACAAATTTGCTTTTACTTTAAGGTTTTTTTTAAAAATGTGAATGAACAAATGTAGATTTATGATAATTCTAACATATTCTGCTTTAAAATCTGATATTTGCATACAAAAATTACAATATTTTAAAGATTTTAGCACCATATCAATTTTGACAGATAATGACATAACAGACATTGTGGATTTTTTTTATATTACAGTCACATTTGCTAACTTCTATTTCTAAAAATAAAACAAATCAATTAATTGAAAGTTTATATGTGTATTTCTTTATAATAATCAATCATTAATGTGTAAAAATAATCAAAACTGTTTTATAAACAAGCAAAAAATCATACTTCATTATACTTCAAAATCTTTGTATGCAAACTACACCTGAAAAATTCAAATTCCCTGAGAGTGTTTTCTTCTGTCAAACAACAAAGAAGAATTCTTTTGATTAAATCTGCAGTTTGTAAAATGCTGACCTTTTATTTTTTTTCCACTTTTAACATCAATAAAAGTGTAATGATAAAATCTACTTTAAAAAAAACTGCAGTTCATTATCATTAAGATACCATTAATACTATGATCTAAAGTAATAGAACAACAACACTTTTTCTAAGAAAACCTTCAACAAATTTAAAACACAGATGATGATTAATAAGTTAACTTTAAAAATATTTTCAATTATGTTTTTAATACAGCATAGGGATGTCCCACATAATTCTTTCTTAACAAAAGCATGGTCCATTTGTGCACATGTGATTGGTTTATGGTTAAAACAATATCTTTATTTTTATTGAAAATCTGAAATTCATTATTGCATCACAAATTTTTCATGTCACTGGTATATAAATTTCACTTCCAACTTTAATGTTTTTTTAGTAGTTCCTACAAATTATTCTCTAATCTGTATACATTTAGATAGTATTACATATTTTTAATATTTTTGTTAAGTGATCAAGAATGGAATTTATAACTTTGTAGATATTAATCTGTTACCATCATATTTTGACCAACATTTCTACATTTTATCTGATATTTTTTTTGTATTTTTCTTGACTGTATTTTACTTTACCAAAACAATTTATTTTTTATTTTATAATTCATTAAAAAAAATTATAAATAAAATTAGTTTAAAAAATAAATAAAAAACAATATTGTAAATAAAAAAAAATAAATAAATGAATTAAATGGAATCATTTCATCCTTCATTTTAAAAAATATATTTTTACAAAATAAAAATAAATTTTTTCTAACAAATGTACATTTTCAAAGCAAATTTTGTTAAAGTGTGAGTTGAAGTAATGAAAATTCTTCTTAAAATAATAGAAGTTAATAAATAATTACTTTTAATTACAAAACATCCAGTTCATTTACTATATGACATCAGTAAATTTTCAGTTGATTAATTTCAACCAAAAAGCTACTATATTCAGATAAAATTTAAATGCAAACATTATGTTCTTATTTAAAAACAAATATTTAATATTTTTTACAAAAATAATTAATAAAAAGATAAACATATTAAGTATAAACTTATATAAAGTAAACATAGTTGATGCTGCACATGTGCAGTAGTTTACTTTTATGTTTGCCCAATATGAGCAGACTCTCATTCATTCAAATTGTCTGTAAATTTTTTATATTGTTTTTATTACTAATCACTATTGTTTATGTAAACTTTGACTGTTGTCACGTGATATATATATTTTCCTGTTTTAATAAGATTTAGCTACAATTGTATGAATTAAAAATATCTCAATCTGCCAAAATGGCAATTGAAAAGTTGTCTTCACAACAACGAAGATGATTTCTGGTGTTAAGACTAATGTTATTGTCATTTGTTATATATATATCTTCTACATCAATTTTAAAACTGTCATACACAAACTGATACATATTAAGCAGTAATGAACATTTGTATTGAGTTCATAGCAAACAGTGTATGCAGAAACATTACATTATATAATAATAATAATAATAATAATAATAATAATAATAATAATAATAGTAGTAGTAGTAGTAGTAATAGTAGTAGTAGTAGTAGTAGTGGCAGTGGCAGTAGCAATAATAATAATAACAACAACAACAATAATAATAATAATCATCATCATCATTCTCTGTGGTACTGCTATATAATGGAAGGAACAAACTACACAAAGCTCTGATAAAAAAGCAAAAAAAAATAATAATATGTTACTAAAAACATCTAATATCAAGAAATAGCAATCTAATTCAACAAGAGTGGGTTTTTTCTAAGCCAAAATAGTAAACAAACTATATAATTTAAAAAAATAAATTTTGATACTAAAACAAAAGCATGGTGTCTGAACAAAAAAATATCAACCTAAATTGTGACAAAATCAATAGTAATAAGACAGGCTGAAATAACACAGACAAAACACATGTAAATGGTAAAATGTATGCAAACATCACAAAACTTAATCACCAATAAAGTGATATGAAAACCAATGAAATCACATCACAAGCACCCAGATTTAAGAGAGCAACTCAAATAGATATTGATGGTCTACATTTACAAACTAGAAGCAACCTAGACCCTCCATTAGACACTTGGACTCAAGAGGAACTACACCTGGGTCTTGTTTTATGCAGTAGATAGGTTCCTCAGAAAATGCGCACAAAAGAAATCACACAAAAATAGACTTAATTTACTTTGAAAAATGGGGGATACATACTGTAATTTTCCAAAAATTGCATAAAATCAAAGCAACAATGTAAAATTACTTTAAAATTCACATAAAAAAAAATATGACTAATAAAAAATTTCAAATTTGAAAAAAAATTGATACAAGATAAACTTTTATTTACTTTTTTTTTTATTAACTACAGAATTTAATTTTATTCAAAACAATATATTTTTATGCATAATTTACATTTTTTTCATACATGTATGGTATTTTAATAATTATTGCTATTTGAGACATCAGATTCATCATGATGTGATGTGATGTGAGATACTGTAGCTTCTCCTTAAATGAAGTCAAGAGGAAATACAACTAAAACATTTTCCAATCACTGTTGATCATTCTTATTTCGCTAAGCGATCTAAAATTGAAATTTTTGGTTACAAAGAAATTCATTTTCTTGGGTGTTTTTTTCTCTCCGTTAGAATAAACTAAAAGTTTAAAATAAAAATAAGAACTTAGACTTACGATAATAAAAAGACAACAACTCACCACTCTTGGGCAAAATTTGATTAAAACTAACAATTAAAAATTAAATTATTTTTGTCTTTAATTTTTTAATTTTCAATTCCGTTTAAAAATCAAATTTCATCATTTGACATCACCTTAACATTATGTAATTTTTAAATTGTTAATTACAATTAAAAATCAGATTTTAATTGTCAAATTTAATTGTGCCCACTGCTGTTACTCACCTTTTAAAAATGTACTCTTTTCATAAAAAGCAAAAATAGAATGTGATTTAAAATACAAAAACAACAACATACATAGTATTTTTCATCTATAACATTACATTTGAACAGATTTACATTATAATCTTGTAAAATTTACATTATAATCTTGTAAAATTTTATGTGTGTATATAAAATGGGGAAATTCTGATTTTAAGTGAATTATGAACTTCTTTATTGCATAAAATCTATTACTGTACTATTATAAAGCACTGAAAATATTGAAATTATTAGATGGAAGTCGAACTCCGATAATGCACTATTACTTTAAATATGATGTGAGTGCACAAAACATATAATATTTAAAGTAATAGTGCATTATCGGAGCTTGACTTCTGATCTAATAATTTTTATCACATAAAAGAAAAATGCATACAAAGATATTAAGAAGAAATATGAATCGCATAACTTCAAAATCACATTAAATAAATCTGCATAAAACGAGACCCGGGTGTACAAATAATTAATATCAGCTTTAACCTTTGGGTCTTTTCTTATGAATTATTTCATTTTTTTGGCCAATTCACCCCCTGGTGAATTTTTTCATAAGTATTATACGGTTGTTTTATAATAGCATGTTGAAACCGCCAGAGGGCATGGTTGGTTTGTAAACAAAGATAAATATAATGTTGCCAGGGCCGGGTTTCTTTTTTTTTTTTTGTTTATCATATTTATAAAAGTAATATCAAATCAAATTTTTTAAACACAACAAAAAAAAAAAAACAAATGCATAAAAAAAATTACAAATAAATGAATTTATTAAAAAGTACTTAATTTTTTTTATTCTTTTCATTATTTATATTTTCAAAGGGGCCGGGGGGGGTTGGTCTAGTATTTTTGTTGTTGTTGTTTATCACATTTAAAAAATACGGCAGCTATCAAATCAATTTCGGCAACCCAAAAAAAAAAAAAATACATCAATTAAAAATGAATTTTAAAAAGTAGTTACCAATTTTTGGTTTGTTTTTATTCTTCTCATTAAACCCTTCTATTTTCGGTTTGGTATTGTACGGAAAAAAAATCAGCCGATTCTTCTTTTTTTTTTGCTTTGTTTGGTGTTTTATTTTTATAAATTATAAAATAAATCTATTGTCCATTTAATGGTAACATTTACAAGCCAAAGTCCAACTTTGGGAGAGGGGGAAAAGAGGTGGAGGGTGTTTCCAATTGACTAACAGAATGGAATGCCAAAAACTCGAAGGTTGACCAAGTTTTGATGGTAATTCCCAAAAACATCAATATATACGGCAATTAAAAGCAACTTTTTGGGCTCTTCAGGGAAAAAAACAGCAGGCATGCAGCTTCAAGCTGTTTTGTTTGATAACCCAGTTCCAGCATTCAGAGAAGAATCCTTCTTTCTTTGACATTCAGAAAATTTTCCTATTTCAGCCATTTGATTAATCAGCTTGCAGTTGTTCTCACACGAAATGTGACTTAGAGCGTGATTTGATAGGAATCATGCTTTTACCTACACTTGGCCCATTTTTTCAGCAGGAAATGGGGGCTAGGGAAGCATGAGACTCTGCTGATAATTGTTAGTAGACCTTCCTAAAACATGGGAGATAGAGGGGGAGGTGGTCTTAATGAATATTAAAATAGTTTTGACAATCGGAATTCCAGCCACCCTCACACAATACTGTAGCCAAAAGTGAAATGTGATCGCACATCCAAAATGCTTAGCCCAAATCTGAGCTGTAAGCTGACACGATAGCTTCTGAGGCAGATTGGCTAAATGTCATGTTTCTGTGCATTAGCACAGAAATAAACACAGCAGCCAGTACCCCCCCTCCATATCAACAGACTATTTCTAGGCTTACGCATTAGAAATAGAACATTCGATAGCAGCGGAGGCCACCTAAACAGCATATTTCTGTGTGCTATCATAGAAATAATGCCCTCTGGTGGTTTCAACATGCTATTGTAAAACAACCTATTATACATTAAAATGCTTGTAAAACAGTATATTTTATTATATATAATTTTCACTGAAAAATTTGTTAGAAGGTGGGAAATTCAAAATTCCCACTCTTACAATTGACATAAGCTCTGCCCTGACATGTTCAGCCATTGGCTGTTGCCAAGGCTATAAAACATTTAGTGTTTCATGACATTGTTTATTCCAATGACCAAAAACATGTTTATTTGCGAATTTATTAGGGTTTTAGATATTTTTTAAAATATAATTTGCACTATATTTATTAGATATCAAGAAATATAAATTATTAATAACTTATTTTGACTTGAAATACTTTATTTTCAAAAGCATTATGTTATATTAGCAGCTAACATGAATAAGCAGTTTACAAGCTTAGTTTCTATGTAAGCAATCTACTTATACTTACGAGTATGAAAATATCACAGTTTTGCAATAAATATTCAAATATTTTAAACTTTTAAAACATAATTCATTAGATATAAGAGAAATAAATAAATATTCATTTCGATTTTTAAAAAATAATAAGAATTAAGAAATATTTCATTGATTTTATAAACTGAAAATAATCTTTCTAGAAATGATGATGTATAAACTCTGTACTTTGATTAGGATCTCATTTTTTAATATTTACAGAAACAAAATGTGAACATTTAAAATTTATTTTAGTAGTAAACAAAAATATCGATCAAATGAAGACAGATTTATTATTTTCAGATAAGTAATAATCATTTAATCATATATTATATATTGATTTGTGAGACAAAAAAAAACATTAGAAAAATGCTGGAATGTGAGAGTAGGATGTATTGTTGGAAGGGTTAATAATACCGAATTAACTTTTTAACACCTTCAAAAATATTTTCTCAAATAAATCATTAGTAATAGCCACCACAGACAGGAATCTTACCTTACATAAATTTCTCAGGGATTTATTATACCAAGCATTAACAGAAAATGCATTATGGGACACGATCTTTAGCATAGGAGAGCATCCAAATGCCAGATATCTAGCAATACAATTTTATGATGAATACCAAAAAGCTAGGTTTCAAACCAAAATAAAAACATTGGAAAGCTACTTTCTCATTACTGTTGATGAAAATCTACAAATTTATATCACAGGCATCATTAAAAATACATATTTTGGATATAACATAACAGATTTTCAAAATATGATGCAGCCATATGGGAAGACAATCTATCTGAAACCAATATATCTGATTGATATGCCAACCCCAGTATATAGTAACAGCTTTAATTTTAAAATCAAATTAAATAACATAACTCCAGAAAATATCCCCATGCAAAACATTGATCAACAAGTAATTCTTAATTTTTACATAAGAGGACTCAAACCACAATGCTTTACATGCAGAGAATGTGGTCACATAACCATCAATTGTGACTCACAACAAAATCAAACAACCAGGAACAAACTGCAAACACCAAAGGGTTCAATCAACTAATTGAAACATATAAGAATGAAGAAAACAAAAATCAAGGAAAATCAAAGAAGAAACAACTCCAGGATCACATTGATGAATATATAAATGAAAAAAAAAAGACTGTTAGATCTGTCAATCAAAAAAAATAATTGGAGAACAAACAAACCCAAAAAAATAAAAGAAAATACAATAGCACAACAAGTACAAAACCAAACACAAACTGATGATAATATTAAAGATAAAAATTAAAAAAAAGAAGAAAAACAACATGGTGATATCAATACCTCAGTTGGCCAACACTGACCATCAAAAATAGCAAGCATAAGAAATAATATAACAGATGAGATAACACAAGCAATCACACCATGTCTGCCCACACCATGTCTGCCCAAAACAGTGCAACAAATACTGAACCAAAAAAAAAACCAGGGCAATCACACAAAAAATAGACAGACTAAAAAGGTCAGAAGCATACCCAATAGATGATATAACTGATGAAGAACTAGACCAAGACTATGAGGATGTGCAAGAATAACAGACAATACCAAAGAGTGCACAGGATGCACATTCTTAATTGGCAATAACACCAGATGACACACATCCATGCTTCATCATAAATTAGCCCAAATATAAAAGACAGACAAAACCATCACAAACCCACACCTATATTCCACCATGTAGTCACCATTATGCCAGAAATCAATGTCATAACTGCAGAAATTGATAACGAAAATAACCTCAAATGAACTTACATCATAACAAGAGAAAGGAAAACATACTTAGAAGAAAAAACAATATAATCGACTATGGCCATAAAAAGGATTTGAACTTTCACACTAACAAAGTTTACTTCATTAATGCTGACCCTATACCACTGATATATAGTTTTATAACAACTCGACAACTTCAATTGACACCATGTAAATTAAATAAATGAACATTGGCCTAAATAGACATTATATATAATCATACAAATGTAATCATATAGATTTAAATCAACAGTCAATGAATCATTTGGACCACATAAAAAATTATAGCACAAATAGAACAAACATCCCAACTAAAACAAAAATTCCAACTAAGATTTAAACATATAAGAAAGCTCAACATATTAATGAATTTAAACTCCCAATGAAAATACTTTTGAAACTTTCAATATATTAACCTTTCATCATTAAAGTGAAATAAGTAACAAATAAATGAACATCTAATCATAATCAATGTAATAGCCCTTTTTATTAAAACTAAACTATTATCATGTAAACGTGTAAATTTAATCAATGTAAAATTTCAATGAGTCAATAAAGTCCATTTTTGAAGCATAATAAATATAATGATGATGATGATGATGATGATAATAATAATAATAATAATAATAATAATAATAATAATAATAATAATTCTATGAATAATGTTAATACACTAATACACAAAAAAGATCACATTCTGTTAGTAATTAAATAAATAATTTGCTGAGCATTGCTTTTGACCCAGGGGTCACAATCATACAACATCAACAATGGTCTTAAAAAAAATTAGTGAAGATGTAAGACAATATAATAGTTAAAAAATTATAGAAAAGAGTGAAAATTATAAAGATGTTAAAATCTTCTGGAATTAAAAGAAAATTCATTTCTACAATAAGAAGAAAACTTAATATCTTATTTAATATTTATTTTTATAATAATGATAATGTTTAAATTTGTAAATATTTAATACCAAAAATAAGATTTATCATTAAGAAAGTATATAATTTATATTTATTTAATTGAATATAATATTCATAATTAAAAGAGAAATTCCTCACACCTATTTCAATTTTTCTACATTCAAAATTTTATTTCTATACATATCAAATTTTAACAACACAAAATTTTGTTCTTCCTATTTCTTTACTCCAATTACTGTTGTCTCCATTGTAGCGATAACTTTCTTTATCTCTAAAATCCTTTTTATCTGAATGTTTAAAATTAAATATTTAATCTTTAGTATAACAATTAAATACAAATGGCATTCTTTATACATTTATTACATTTCAATAATTTATTCTTGATTTGAAAACATCTTACAGTTTCGACCGACTAGCAGCCTTCTTCAGAGTTATAACATACAACTATGTAGGAGCACATAAGCATGTACTACCTAAACTATATAATTAAGTATAACAAATGTTATAAATTAATGCCATTCAGTAATATATATCTTATATTTACATACATGTATAATATATATTCACAATCAATATTACCTTATATATTATATCCTGAAATTCAATACATAACTATATACATCATACCAATAAAGCATTATCTTTTTTGTATTTTAGTTTCTAGATGACTACTATAAATATTATTAAAATCTTAAATTATTATTAAATTATTAAAATTTTAACATTTATTCTGTTTAAATTATTTATTGATGTAGTGGGTATAGTCAAATACTGAGTTTTAGAGTATATTAATTGTGGATATACATATATTGAAAGCATATGACAATGGATAAGCATCAAGTTATACATTTCATTATATTTAATTATATAGTTTAAATAATATGTGTTTGTATGTTCATATAATTTATATATAGAGAACTTTGAAGAAGAACTGTTGATTAGTCGAAAATGTAAAAAGGCATTATTAAAAAAAAATTTTGCATTGCAAAAAGTGTATAAAGAAAAAAGCAATTATTTAATTGTTATATAATAATTAATGAATATTATAGAATTGAACGAAGAATTAGTTTTCAATTGTTAACATGAAATGTTACAATTTTATTTACAACTGTCAATCTTTCAGCAATCATAACTTTGACATCAAATACTTCATCTAAATATATCGATAATTAAGATTAATTACTTTTTAAACTAGAGATTGTCCTTAGCCCAAATACAAACTTTAAACCTGTTAAAAATTGATAGATCTGTTTTTTTTTTTAAAATAAACAAAACACATAAAATGGTTTGTTTATTTTTTTTCTGTATGTAATAACGTTTTGGATATGCATAAAGCATTGTATTAAAAAAAGAGTACGCACCGGTTACTATTCTCATAACAGTAGTGAAATTGTGTTGTTTGTTGGAGCAGGGGTCTAACAGTCGTCTTTATCACCACTGTTTTCTAGTCTTTTGTTTTTTACTTATTTAGGATTTTATCTGTAAAGTTTATAATGAAGTTATTTTTACTTCTGTCAAATATTTTAATACACGTCTAACTCTGCGCAGTTTGGCGTAATTGCTAGAGTTTGCCGATTTCGAATATGGATCGGTAGGTCTCAGAATCCAGTCTGGCCCTCGCAGTTCTAGCGCTGAACTTTTTATTTTTTTATATATGCCAAATATTATTATCATAATTTTAGTGCTAATAATAATCAACATATTCTAATTATTACAATCGCAATGAACTTGATAATATACAGTATCATTTAAATATAAAGATTACTTCACTATAAGTTTTAATTTCGCTTGTTATTGGATTATACATTTTTTTATTTAAATTCTTTCAATATCTTCTGGGTAATGCGTAAAAGTGAAATATTTTTAAAATGTATTTTATACAAGACATCTAATGGCTTTTTTCATTAATAACATAAATTATTAAAATATTCTAGAAAAAAAAAGTATAAAATGATTTCTTTTCATCTTGTAGAAATAACTTTCATTTCATCTACCTAATTATTGTATTATCATTTTTATAAAACTAATACATTTTAAAAAAAGAAACTAGTAAAAGTTTCAACTTTTACTAATAGTTTAAAAGGAAATGTAGTTTAATTTTTACTATTAATTGAATTTTATTTTCAAATAATTAATGCTTCTAGCAATTTGTAAAAAGCTGTTTAAACCCTGAACAAACTATCATGGTTCAGACAGATGATTTACAATTTGCACTTTTATAAGTAAAAAGTTTGGTCATAAATTTGATATTCATTTTTTTCTACTTTCAAGCTGATATTCAATGAGATATGATTATATTAAATTATCATTGACAAGTGTCTTTTTCTCTGTTTTTTCCATTAAACTTTATCTATTATACAAGGCAAAAATGATCCCAAGGCAAATAATGTAAAATAATTTTCAATTTTTAATGAAAGCTTTAAAAACATCTGCATCTCTGTAGAAATGTATAAATATTTGCATAAAAAATATATAAACATGTAACTGCATAAATAATAAGATGCAAAACGTGTAAATGCCTAAACGGTATTCCTGGAAAACAGAAACACAAATTAATCACTATATACATTAAAATAGACTTCAAGATACAGGCGCTTGCAAATGTGCTGCCGGTCTACAAAATAGTATTTGGATTCTGAGTAAAAATTACAAAAATTTAAAAGTTCAACAGGTTAAATTTTTATGTAGTCAATCTATAGATATTAAATAATCGGTTGTTTAAAGGGTCACCAGCTATTTTATTTAATGAATTAATTAGGAATCAAATGCGTCAAAAATGCTCATGACCAAAGTTGTCAGGAAGATTGGTTACTAATACCAAATTCATTGATATTTTATGGTATCTTCTACCCTGTTATGTATTATATACATATTTCTGTTTTCATGTATATATATATAAATCCCAGATATGATATAGAATAAAATATCTTTATCTAACAACAAAATAATATATCACAATAGCTGTAATATAATCATATAATTATAACATCAATGAAATGGAAATACAATTGTTAATAATAGAATAGAAAATTAAGATATAATACATTACCTTAGATATGTTGATGCTATATTAATAATTGGTAATAAAAGAGTTATAAAGAAAACTTATAATGAACTTAATAATAATATGAATAATATAAAATTTACAATTATAGAAATTGATGTTAAAATAAAGTATTTAGATATAGAGGTAGATGATAATAACATAATTACATTAAAATACCGTATTAAAGAAGATAGATTAAGAAAAATAATTTCTATGGATGCACAATAGGAATGGATACAAAAAATGGCAGTTATTAAAAATTTTAAAAATAAAAATGATAAATATAACACAGAAAGGAAGATAGCTATTTTCAAAAAGAGAAATTTATAAAGTTATATACTAGTTATGGATATAACCCTAGAAGCATTAGAAATATATTATTTAATTATAAACAATATAATTTAGATAATAATAGTGAACCAGAAAATATAAAATGGGTAAAACTTTCATATGTTCCTAAAATTTATCATACATTATTAAAAAATAAAAATAAAAATTATATAGATAAAAATATTAAAATAGGATGGTCAAACAGTAAAAATCTTGATATATTAGTAGGGAATTATAAAATAAAAGATGATATAAAATATAAAAAGGGTATAGTATATAAAATTACTTGTGGGGTTTGCAGTATGGTTTATTATGGACATATGACAAAACAATTAGAAGAAAGGGCTAAAGAGCATAATAATGCTATTAATAGGAGAGATGAGAGATCTGCATTAAATGTTCACTACTTAAAATATGGACATAGAATAGATTGTGTTAAGAATATAAATCCATTAAATTATATTAAAGAAATTAATAGAAGGAAGATATATGAAACTAATTACATTAATTATAACAGAAATAATTGTATGAACATTTATAAAATGTCAATTAATTTAACTAATAATTAGATAATGAAAAATGAATGAAGGGTTGTATATTATATGTTATTATAAAATATTAAAACATAAATTATAGGTTTGTGTTAATTGTATATAGAGCCATAAGATGTCACTATGTATGCAATATAGGTTATTTTTGTAATTAACCAAGACATATTGAAAAGGAGCAAAAATTTAATAAATTGCTGAAAAGAGTTTTTATATGTTATAATTATATGATTATATTACAGCTATTATCATATATTATTTTGTTGTTAGATAAAGATATTTTATTTTATATCATATCTAGAATTTATTTTTAATTTGAAAAAACAACGTAAAGGATTTATTCTTTGTATATATATATATTCTAACCTTTCTAACACATCGGGCCAATCACGTTGAGGGCCACAATCTGCCCTTTCTAACACATCAGGCCACTCACATTGAGGGCCATAATCTAACCGTCCCATTCCCACATCTCCACCTCCCCCAAAATAAATATAATATAGTGAAAATCACCTAACCGGGTTCTAGCTCTAATAATTAATGAAATATTCAATTAAATGCTTTACTAGCTCAAGTTTCTTAAAATTAACTTAGGTTCTGTTTTAAACTAACTCAAATAAATATTCAGGAATTCATGAGACTAGAAGTGGAAATACGGGTGACAAGGTAGATTACATTGAGACAATATCCCATAGGATACCACCTCAATGGCATAAGAACACTATCCCCCCTTATACTACTATTACACATAATAACTACATAGTATTCTTATGACTTCCGCAACTTCTAATCACTAAGACTCATTTAACAATTAAAATATTAATCTTTTATCTCTAATAATAATAATAGTAATCATCTAGCTCAAATGAAATAATCTCAGGTTCTTAAATTTATTCGTATGTTAATAACATATGGTAGCAAAATATGATAAGGGATTTTATGTCATAATCTACTACTCTGAAATTAGATTAATAATAAAACAATAATAATCACAATCTTCATTGCTTAATCCAACTAGTACAGCTTTTCTTTCATCGCAAATTTATAACCTTAGTTAATAATCTAATATCCCCTTTTTTATCTTTAAGTAATAAAATAAATTAAGAAGTGGCAGTGCTTAGATAATCTGATAAATAAAGCAAGTGGCAACTAATAGCATATAATTTAGCAAAATATGATAATGGATTGATGACCAGTAACGCAATGCAATTTTATAATTATTTAATTATAAGAACATCAATAAATATTTAAGATTAAACATACTTCTCTATTTATCTTTTGTGCAACAATCATATACTTAGTTTAATGGTTGTGAACATACCCTGTGAATTCATGCAATGATGTAGAGAAAACAAAACTCAGACACAAGTTTTAATAAACAAATTTTAAAATTTTATTAACATCAATAAAAATAAATAAAACAAACAAATCCATCTACATCTATTTACAAGGGATATCCTCATTTTTTTTTACACTACAATAGCTGAATTATACACATTTATATTTCTTTTATCATTAATTAAACTTATTATGCCTTTTAAAAGTTATTTATTTATTTCTCATTAGGTTTATCATATCACTTATTTTAACTATTTTATGGGTAACACCATTCTTTACCTTTTAATATTAAAGTTACTGTATTATAAATTATCTATGTGGATAAACATCATTTATAACATCATAATTTTACAATCAATATGGTTTTTAAAAGAAAATTACATTTTCTTGTAACTTTATATAAATCACTCCGCATATTATTCAAATATTATTATTACTTTTAACGTTTGTTCTCCAATGCTCATAAACTATAATACGTTTATTCCATAAGCTATACTCATGTATAATATTATAACACGGGTTTAATTATCACCTGTTACAGTTTCACATATACTATAATTATCGAATGTTATGGTATTTTTTAAATATGCAATACTTATATTTTTTAAAATATAATTAACAATAAGAAAACGTAAAATTATATTTAATATTTTTGTATATTCCTATTTGGATATACTTTTATAAAATTATAGTTCATTTCTTAAAAAAGAATTAAAATAATTCTCTAACTCCTTCCCTTCTTAGGATATCTGCATCTTTCTTTCAATAATCATAATCTACTCTTCATTAATACTTAACTATTCTTATTCCAAATAATAGCATGACATACATTCTAAAATATCTATTGTTTCCCTTTTAATAGACTTATCACATAATGATGTAGTTGCAAGAAATACAGATAAAGATAGCGAAAGATGTATAGGATATCGGGAAGATAGATAGATAACGTATCCGCAATATACTTCAAAAATGTATGGAACAGTGTAAATAGGTCTGACATTCATTGTCTAATAACCTTGGTGATAAGCATGATGTGGCAGCTATTTACTCAGCTTTACCAAACATCTAGTATGACTCACAAGAAATATATAAAATACCACTGTCCAAGACAACATGTGTACCAGTCGTAGGGCTTTGTTAACTACACTGATTAACATCTAAAACTACCTATTATTTCATTCCCTGTAGCATCCTAGTTTTTAATACATCCTCTTGGTTTCCGAATCACCACGTACTACCAAGTCACTACCCAAACTATCTCTCGAGATTTTTACTGTATCCAACATCGATAAAATACTAACTGTTTTTTTTTAAAACAATAAACAAATTCGCTAATATAAAAACATCTCCCTATTCCATAAGAACAATTTGTCTTGCTTTATTACGCTGTAGATTCAACATCTACGTTTTGTTAAAATAACATTTAAATATCCCAATCGGAAAATTAACAGAAAATATCACATAACCATCGGTTATATTGAACTATATTAATAAAATATAAAATGATTATCGTATGCATATTTTTTAAAAATCTAATCACATCTCAAAGTGTTTTAGAGTGTTTTCAAAAATGCGTTTTACAACAATAATAACAATAAAACTTTTGCGCTACATTCATTCGATTCCCAGCTGATCTAAATAAATAAAACATACATTATATATCATTAATAATTATAAATGTTACCAAAAACAATCTTTATCTTCCTATCAGAGTTCGTAGTAGGTTTCTTTCTCTTCGAGCATCGCAAATATACAAATTTCCACATACATACAATTTTATTTTAAAATTCAAAATCAAAACATATTATTTCATATAATGTTATATCACGAATTAATGTATTTTGTTTTCCCTATCGCTATCTAAAACTTAATGTTTAACTTAGATTAGTAAAGAAAATAATTCAAACCATAATCACATATTTTTCTGACGGTAAATCTTGGTTAGTCCCATAATATTTATTATTTCTTCTTTTGTCCGAATGTTCTCCTTTCTGCTTATTAAAGTTTTAAATAAATTAGTTCATTTAATAAACTGTTTAGACGATCTTTAGTTTTAGTGTTTAATCCAAAATTATTAGAAAACATTTTATTTAGTTATCCCACGAAGCTTTTTAATGTTCTGGCGAATATTACCTCGGCGTGTTGATGCATCTTTATTTCTAGTTAAACTACAATTATTTAATAATTACGGTACCAATTGCATTTTCCATGGATCCAATATTTTATATTTCTCTTCTGTAAAATTTTTTTTTCTTTAGGCAAGTGTTTTCCTTGGTAAACTTCACTTTCATTCATTATTATTTTATATACACTACTTTCGATCTTTAACTATTTTCTAGAGTATTTTCTCAAGTCATCTTAAAGAAAGCAATTCAAACTATTTCAATATTAAAATTCCTTTTGTCCATTTATTCTTATACGAATAATACTTATTTTATTTTCCATTATCTTCATTAACTTTGCGCACAATGTCCTTTCATTGATTTTATACGCACAAAAACAGCTTTCATAGTGATACGCTATATAAACTATATCAACGAATAATATTAACATATTTGGAACATTATAAAATTTACAACTTGGTTTTAAGAATCTATCCATTTTCTATTGAAAACTCCGATTATATTTTGATAGAATCCACTGGCAGGTTACTGTAAAGTTAGTGAAACATTACTATGAAAAACTTTTTTTAAAAAATTTTATTCTAAGATTCTCTTCGGATGATTTTTAAATTGTCAGTTGGTTTCTTTCAAAGAGATTATTAAAAATTATAATAAAATTGACTAATAAATTGAAGAAAAAAAAAAAAAAATTAGAGAGCTTAAAATTTTACCTCTGCTCTGGAGTCAACACATTTTTGTTCTCCCCCGTTTATACAATTAGTTGGCGCAATTTTGGTTGTCTGCCAAGATCTATTTTTTTTATTGGTCAATCCCTACTTGGATTTATAAACAATTTCTAAAGTTTTAAAATCATGATGTAATAGACTTAAATGTTAACTCATTATTATTTTTAAATCAATTATTATCTATTACAATTTAACTACCTTTAAAACAATTTTGAAACAATAATTAATAAAGGTGTATACTACTTATTTTTATTATGATGTGTGACAATTTCCATCCACTTCTATAATATACTATTTAAATATTTTAATTATTAGTATTAATTTAAACTGGTGCTTATACATAGAATATTCCAGACAGTCATGTAGTCATTTCCGGTGTTTAGTCTATTTTTATCTGTCTTAATAAATTTGCTACTTATATTATATAAAATAATTATATAAAATTTTGAAAAACAATTTAGAAAAATATAGAATTAGATACAATTCTCACCATCACAATATTTATTATCAAATATATCATATTAATCTTTTACTGCTTAATATAATCTGTAATTTTAAATTCTATATAATATTAATTTTAAAATTTTTTAGTAATTGACCATTTATAACCATCATTGACCTATAGAAAAGGGCACAATATATATATATATATATTCTACTCTTACCAACAGAGACTTCATCATCAGCTAATTAAATTACCACTAGCTCTTAGTCAACTCCTCAATTAATCAAGTTACTTAAACACCAAATGGTTATTTCTAACTTTAACAGGTAACTGGCCCATTCACATATAAATAATACATCTAGAAAATTAATACTTATCACTTAAATAATTTATTTAATCACTAACCAAATAAATATACAATTAATAAATTGGTAATACATCATCTATTGATCCACACCACATGATGACACTATTTCTATGCTAAAGCACATAAATATGCTGTTTACAAGGCCACTCATAGATCTTATGGCCTGTAAACTGTTCAAACACTAAGATATTGAAGTGCACCCTTACCCCAACATCTCTAGCATGCTGAACATTATTAGCGATGAGTATGTGACACTTTCTATAGACATTCCTCTTGACTATTGTACAGCGTATGATATGAAGGTTTCTGTAGTTGTAATGATGAAAAGTATATTAGAATGGATTTTTTTTTTTTGCTTAAATGTATTGTAATTGATGTGAGTTCAGAAAAATTGTAATGAATTGTCAAACGCCCTTACTTTCATTATCAGGGGTCAGAATTCACTAAATGAGGAGTGTAAATCATGATTCGGCAAAGTTCATGATCAAGTCGTGCACTTTCTGAGACTTTTTCGAGATCAAAACAGTTCAATGGCAGATGACTGTTTGGTGTTGTAGTTTTGAGATTTACCTGCTACAGAAGCAGATGCAGTGGCCTTCCTTCAACCCCCCAAAAAAGAAAATATTTTACCCACCCAGAAAAACTGTCTTTGTGGTGGTTTAATGAAATAAAGGCATTGTCAAACATCAGAAATGGAATGTCAATCGCATCAATGTTGACCAAGGTTTCCATTCGCTCATGGAACAGGCTTTGAGGGCTGCCAAATCGTTTTTTTGCAAGAAGTACAGCTAATTGATTCTTCTTGAAGCCAGGATCAGCTTACAGTGAAGCATATTAGAGCTGAGTTGGAAAGGTGTCAAAATGCCATAAGGAATATGATGACAGGTTTTAGAGAGGTCTGTCGAGAAAGCCTTGTTGTTTCTCGATAAAAAATAACAAAAGTTTCTTCAAAAACAATAAAAAAGACTTGGAACAAAAAAACCAAAAAAGTTTCTTAAAAAAAAAAACAAAAACAAAAAAAAAAGACCAGACAAATTTTTTTTTTTTTTTTTTTAAAAAAAGAAAGACAGAATATTTTAAAAAGCCAAAAAAAAAAAAAAAAAAACCCCATTATTTTATTTTTAAGAAATATACATCAAACCGGTTAAAAAAAAAAAAAAAAAAAAGCAACAACAACAACAACCAAAAAAATCAAAATCAAGCAAATCCAAAAATTAAAAACATAAATCAACAAAATTTCAAAACAGCCTGGTAATGTTATATCTATTTGTTTTTCACTAGCAACAACACCATAGAGCAGTATGGGTAATTTGATGATGTATTACCAATAAATTAAATACCTAGCTCATTTATTATCTTAATATAACCCACTTTACTAACAAAATTACTCGATAGAATCACAGACTCATCACCAAGGGTACACAGTTAGTGTAACATTAAGAACACACCCCAAAACTCCCAATGACATAATAATATCACTACACCTACTTTCCTAAACTATCAGTAATATTTTCATGACTTACCCATTACCCAAAATAAATTCTAATTAATAATTACAAAATTATATTAAAACACTAAAATATTTAACTCTCTTCTATGTAATATAACAATACATTAATAAATAAAATTCCTAACATACTCTAATCCTAATCTTATTGTTAAGCTTAATTATCATCTCATGTTCATCTTATTATCCTAACAATTATACATCTCATAATATAGCTACATATAGTGAGGGATTTTATATATACCCAGCTAACCATAACAACAATAATAAAATAAAATAGTTCAAAACTCTTATTATAAAACACATCTACTTAATTCATCAATCAAGAAAACACATTAAAATTTAGACTATTGCAAAAGAACATTTATTATCATATTAAAAAAAATCAAAAATATTTTTTAAGTTTTATTATGCATGGAAGTTCTAATTCTTATTTATGTGGCATGTTAAAAAATGTAAAGCTTGATTATAATTATCATATCAGAAAATTAATAAAATTGGTATTATACACATTACATGTTTAATAATAACATCTTCAACAATTATAATCTAATCAACATATTAGAACAGGTGAAACTCTCCATACAGTAGTGCCACTCAGTGCAAGCTAGAGTAATCAATGGATGCCAGAAGGCTTGTGCTAGGGATTTTATGCACAAGCCTTCTGGAATCCATTAATTACTCTGGCTTGTATTGAGTGGCACTACTGTATGGAGAGTTTTGCTTGTTTTAATAACAGTTATGAGCAAGCATAAGAAATGGTGATCATGTGATATTTAGTGGTCTAATCAACATACTGTACCTTTTCTAAATCATATGCAATACCATGAATACATAATTAATTTTTATAATATATGGGTGTAGTGATGAGGATCAATAATGATATCAACATTACAAGTAAAGAAATTCTTAAGATGTAATATAGTTTTAAAACAAAGTTAACAAAAAGTCTTTGTCTTGTGTTCAGAAAGTGAGAGTATTTATTTATATAGTTAAATCTACACAGTATATATGCATTAGCTTCTTGGCTTATTAATATTACAGTTTATAAAAACATAGCACTATATAAAATAAATGTCTTATTTGCATATGTTTAATTTAATAAGAATGATGTATCGTAAATTCTAGAAATTTCACAAGCGTCATTCATTGAGACATAGTAAAAAGTAATCTAAAGTGATTGATTAACATCTTCATGCTCTCATTTCCAAATACTTAAGATTTGCCTATACATAAAAGTTTGGGTTGAAAGGTAAGATGGATTCATTCTATCTTTTCATAATGATTTTATCTTGTGTTTGGAAAGTGAGAGTATTCATTTGTATAGTTAAATCTACAAAGCGCATGTGCATTAGCTTATTGGCTTATTAATATTACACTTTATAAAAACATAGTGCTATATAAAATAAATGTCTTATTTACAAATTTATTTTAACAAGTATTATGTAAAAATTTACAGAACATAATATTTACAAAACTCTAGGTGTTTAAAATTCAAACAATATTTAAAAATATTTACACAATAAAAAAAATACAATAATCATCAGTATAAATAGTTTCCAATTCAACTATTTATCATAAAGTAATAGTATAAAGAAAACATACTATAATTCCATGGTTATCTTATTACCTTTTCTAAAACTATGATATTAATATGCATTACCAGAATTGGTATTCCCAAATAACTTCAGGAATAATTGTAGGTTCAATAAATAAACATATTCCTAGATAATAACAGCTTTTATAAATATCTCCATGAAATCTTCACCTTCAATCCAGGTAGCTTATTAATATAACTATACATTAATAAAGAAAAATATATTTTTTATTAAGAATAAATTCTCTACTTTATAATTTATAATATTATAATTTTATAATAAATATACAACTTCATTATGCTTCAATTTACTTTATTCATTATAAATATTAATTCTTATTAAGTGCAATGTCAGCATGTAATACTTATATAAAGCTAAAGCTTTAGTACATGCACCTTGAGTGCTTAATTTTAGCAAGAGAGACCTCTACAAATCATAACACGAGATTCGACTTTATAGATGATAAGAGGGATCCTTTTATCTCTAACCTATTTTTTCTTAATTATATAGGAAAATCTAAAGCATTTTGATTTGGGAGCATGAAGCTAATAAATTCTTCACTGATTAAGTCCACTATTTCTGTTAAACATTAACATTCATGAATTCTTTCGATTTACAATGAGTCAATATTCAGATATTAAATTTAGAAATATTTTGAATCAATTTAAAGATATAAATTAATTCTTATTAAGTGCAATGTCAGCATGTAATACTTATATAAAGCTAAAGCTTTAGTACATGCACCTTGAGTGCTTAATTTTAGCAAGAGACCTCTACAAATCATAACATGAGTTTCGACTTTATAAAGATAAGCGGGACCCCTCTTATCTCTAACCTATTTTTTCTTAATTATATAGGCAAATCTAAAGCATTTTGATTTGGGAGCATGAAGCTAATAAATTCTTCACTGATTAAGTCCACTATTTCTATTAAACATTAACATTCATTATAATAAGCATATTATTTTTAATAATCTAAAAAAATCAATTAAATATATAGTATTTATATATACCGACATTCATATTTCACTTTCATTCATACTTTTATAATCAGAATATGCATTTAATACTCTCCTGATCTCTTTTAATATTATTAGGAATATCAAATCATTTCTTTAACTTTACATCACATTAAATAAACATCATCTGTGATAAATTTTACTCTTCTTGCTTTCAACAAATTCTAACAACATTTTATAGCTATCCATTATTCTTCCAACATTTTATAAACTATAACAATTACGATGTAGGATCCAGTGATGATAAAAAGTGATTAAAGTGAGAAACACAAAACAACAGTAGCTAGAGACAAGTAATAAAATCATGGCTGCAATGCTTAAGGCCACATATTCTTGTGTCAACCTTAATGTCCTCTTGTGGCTTCTACCTAAGCACTTATTGATTTGGAGAAAAAAGCACTACTAACCATGAATCATAAATATATAGAACTCTGTATTAAATAGATAATATTTCATATTCAAATATCCCTATCACTCAGGACTTCATTTTTATTATTACTATTCTGAAGGACTACTATTTATCATATACACTTGGAATACCTCCTTCAACATCACAAATGAATTCCATCATCTTAACATGAAATAATTTCTAAACTTCATTTTAAAAGCATTCATTATAACATTAAGAAGATTCAATATTGTGTTGACATATGATTTTATTTATTTCACAGTAATAAATACTTTCATTTCAAATACTTTATAAAATAATTCAGAGATCAAACATAGAAAGTTGTATCTAAACAGATACTGTTTATAATATTATATTAATACTTATTCATGGTATTAAAAAAAAACAATATATAATATGGATACTTCTACATTCACATATTATATAAATAAATTTTAAATACATAACAAATATATTTATATAGTATTCAAAAATCAATTAGTATATTATAAATAACAAAATAAGCATACTATTTGGTCTTCCTTATTTAGCACTTTCATAATAAATATGCATATAATTTTTTAATATCTATCAATAAAAGTTTACATTAATCCTATCCTTAGGATTAATAATGTGAATCCATCTTCTCCCTATTAATGTCCTTGCATTTGAAAGTTATAGACATATTACCTCTACAGAAAATATTATATTTTCTGGTACATTTTTATTTTTCTTTATTTCATAATATTAAATATTTAACTAAACTTTATATATCATGTAAATATTAAATTATATCTTATATCTAAAATAATTATTAAATTATGTAATAATTTTGTAATTAATATAAAAAAATAATCTACTAATAAATGTTTTTGATTTCTTGCTTGCACTTAATCTTGAGAGAGAGAAAGAGAGACCATGTGGTTTCCATGACTACCTGAAGTTCATTAGTAAAAAAATTTTCTTCACCCCACTCTTTGCACATTGCTCACTTTAATTCTGCATAAATGTAGAATATTAAATTCAATAAAATGCACTTGAAATTGTGTCCATCTTTTCAGGACAATAGTACTTTTAAAATAAAGTTTGTTCCATTTCTCCGAGATGACATAAATTTCATAAAAAAAATTCACAATAATATTACTTATTTCATAAGTTAATACATTGTACAGGTTTAAACCTGCATTTATATATGTAATATATTTGGGGTTTGAACTCAGACTTTCACACGACCCACCACTCTCAGTGTGATCTCATATTGCTGACCCACCTGATCACACACATGTTGAAAAGATAAATAATCACCAATATACGGATTTCATGCTAAACCAGCAATCATCAGTTGGTCTATATTACTATCCTCACACATATATATAATCAGTACTCAGCTTTATATTAAGATAGCCAATATTTATACTTTAATGGACAGGCTTCAAACTATTCCAACTCACAACTCTTTAGCCTTCCATTTCATTGAAAATCTGATGATGGAACATTCAAAGCCCTTGATAGTGCCAAGGTTGTCATCCTGCCCTGTTGACGTATTAGTCATTCTGACACCTCATATACAGGAGAATAATCCATTCATAAGGTAATTTTTGTACTTTAAAATTCTCCTCATTCATACCAGTTTAATAAAACAGAAATATTTCCTCTTAAAATGTTTGTTAAATTTTATATAAAAGTATCATAAATAATTTTAACTTTCAATAGATAATTATTTTAATTTAAAATGTTTCTTCCACATTTATAAACATCCAATTTATAATAACTTGCAGGATTTTCCTATTTTAAGTATTTAAACAATATTCTCCTTGGAATTATTAAGCATGCAAAACAATAATTATAGACAACTTATATATAATAAAAAAATCTTATACTAATTCATATGCATTTTATCTTCATTTGCACAACATTTGAAAATATTCTTTAAACATTCATTATTCTTAAATATTAGTAGATATACTATATATAAAAAAAATTGCAAATAATAGATATATCAAACCAGTAAATATACAGTTCATTTTTGCATATCTGTTAGCTTGCATTCATCCTTTTTTAAATGGGAGGTAAATTTTAAAATAGTTTTTAATGACTTTCTTCAAGCAAAAATGGATATAATTATCCTATAGCAGTCTATGCTTTTCAGGTTTAATCATTAAAACAAAAGAAAATTGTCCTTCCATCATAACCATACAAATATTAAAAATAAATTTCTAACAACTCCTAAATGTGACTTTTCCATCTGTATGGCACCATCTTTGGTGTAGTTTCCCGACTATTGATACATCAGTTGGATAAATCATTTTGTCTTCCTTAATTATCATGGTTGCAGTCAGTTTCATATGAATCACTAATATGGAATATTTTAATTCTGACTCCATAATAAAATGAATTAAAAGAACTTCTTAAATATTATTTATCATTTTAGAATATACTTTTAACACTTCACTAACCAGAAAAAAAAAATTTTAATTATAAATTTAACTTTTTACTTGATTGGAAAGAAAAGTTATATAAATAATTACCGATTAAAGAGTAAAGATGCACACACAGTCTGACTATTGACCATCTTTATTTATGGTTTTTATCCCTAATCATTTGATTGGCTATTTCAGTTTCAGACAAAAAAACATTACATATAAATTAATTTGTGTCTGGGTTTTTTCTTCTTAAAATAATTTATTTAATTATTTTTTATATTAAATAAGTTACTTAACTCTCACTTAAATCTTACATGTAATTATATTTTTGAATAATAAAACAATTTTTATTAGCAGTAATTTAAAATATAAAATATTATTGTAATAATTTTAATGCTAATATATTTTTAGTAGAAATATAAAATAATTTACAATAATAAAATTGATACATCAATTTTACTAATATAATTTTAACCCTATGACTGGTTTCTCTGGCTATAATTGAATTGGCTTTAACTTACTCTAAAACTGGAAATTTGTATGTTATTGTAGCGAATTTACAATCATTTTAAAGCTGATACGATGATGCACTGTGACTTCTCCTTATACAGGGTCAGGAATCTCTCAACTAATATGCCCAGAGAAACCTGTTAGCCACTTTCCCTTCCCTTTCCATTCCCTGCCCTAAGTTTTCCCATATCCTGCTCCATCCCATTTTTACAACATAATCTTTGTCAACTCCATGGGTTTTATATCTAAATCCCCCTTATTTTTTTCCAAAACAGCATAAAAACTAATAACCCACTTTTTGTATAATCACTTTCCTTCAGGCATTTACATTCAATTAACAGGTGCATAATATTTTCTATGCCTTATTTAGGCAACTTGCAGACTAAATCATCCACATTATTTCATTTAAGTATATAATCCCCTGTTGCTAAAGATCCTGTTTGAGCCTTAAACTGTAAACTACTTCCCTTGCAATTATCATAAATTAACTCACACCCATTATTCCATTTACTTCTATATATATTTAAACACTTTTTACTCTTCATACTAGTTCTGCATCTCTCCAATTCCCTATTTTTATTAATGCATCTATTCTTCTATCCCATTTCTTACCACTATAAAATACTCAACATTTCTCCTAACACAATCATCCCACCTGTTGTACAAGTATACTGATATAAATTCTTTATGCATTCTTTTCACCCAGATTCTTACCTGCCCCTTTATTCATAACCCAATGAAATACTATTTTGGTAGTTCTTTTACTATCCATAAACTGCAACCAAACAAACATTTTCATTTTGCTTTTTGCATCCCTCATATAAAAACATGATCATTCCATTTCTCTTTGAATTGCTTTCATTGCTGTTTATGCATCTGCATCTAATGCATGTATTTCTACTTCTCTTTCTACTTTTTCCAAGTAATCTAATACTCCTTTACTAACACATAATGCATCATTACCATATGTTAACTCTGCTACTGCCACTTCCTTCCATACAGTTCTAGTTACATCAGATTTATTATATGAAAAAACTGTTAATTTCTTTGACAACCTCTTTTTTTCTTTGCTTTATTTATCATTTTTTCTCCCATTCATCCAAGAAATTTCTCTGATTACTTAATAGGATTCCCAAATAGTTATATCTATACACCACACTAAACTTTATATCCCCCAATAAAAATTCTTTGTCTTCTGTTTCCCAGTATTAATTATCATTACTTTTGATTTTTCTTCACTAAATTTAATCCTCATCTCTTTACCCACTTTTGTGCATGTCCTCAGCATACTGTAAAGTGCTGCCCTCTCTAGAATTATTTTACGAGTAAAAAATCAATATTTAAATTTAAAACTAGAACATTGGGGGAAGGTGGACTTTCCAAAGTGCTGATTGTTTGTTTGTCATTTTGAACAAAAGGGAGGGCTTATCAAAAATTTTGACAGCTCCATGTTCTTTGTTTTGATTTTCAAAACAAAAATGTTTAGAGTACTTTTTAGTATTTTTTTTACATATTATAATTTTTTTGACAAAATAAGCTGAAAATATAATTATTTTAGAAGAATAATTGAGATTTTAGTAAAAATTATTTACTTTTATACAAACATAAAAGTAAATATTTGAAAACCAGAAAAAAAAATGATGTGGACAGCATTTTCTTATAGGTTACAAAATGATCATTTTAGGTTTTCTGCTATAAATTATTTTTATAATTATAAATAAAAATGTATTTTTGGAAAAACTTTTTTTCACTTTAATAATCTGACAAATTGTTAATTTGCTTTTTAGAAAGTAAACTAAAATGAATATATTAAAAAACAAATATACTTTTACTGCTGATTTTGTAATTGACCAATTAAAAGTTTAGAGCTTTAACTCATTTGGCCAATATACATTTTAATCACTGTAAAGGTTAATACGAGTAATAAATCCACTTTAGTAACATTAATTTGTCTTGAACATGCATGCACATAAATGAGCACACACATTGTGGTTTAATGACATCACTATTGTATAATATTTTAAAATAAGAAAAAAATATTTAAAATACATTATAAAGATTTAATAAATATTAAATTTTATAACTAAAATTGTTATTTTAACATTATATTCTTAACTTAAACAATTACATGCTTCTTTATATTATAATTATAATATTATATCATTAATTTTACTAATAAGTTTAAATACTATAGCTTTAAAATAATTTAGATAAGATTTTCAACTCATTAAACATCATATTTTAATTTGATTTAAGCACAAAAGTAACATAAAATGGTAACTGTTAAATAAAAATTCAATTGTTTTTTTTATAAAACTGACTATGTTATATATTTTTAATGAACTGTGACAAATAGCATAGTCACAATATATATATAATAAAAAAAGAATTAAAGAAACTTTATTATTAAAAATTTATGATTCTGAATCAATTAACTTATTTAAAAGTTCCATTTAATATTAAGGGTGTATGGGAGCTAAGTGTAATTGTGGGTAATTTTTAGTTTAAATATGTTATTTTCTATTTCTTTACACTGGAACCATTGGTAGTATTTTAGAATTTATTTTCTTGGCTAGTCTGGTTGAGTTGTAAATTTGGAATACTTTTGATTATATATATTATAATAGAGAAGTTTAATTCTCAGGAGTTTACATGAAGTTTGAGCATGAAGTTTAACAGGCCTTGAACCTGATCCATAAACCTTGATTTTCATAATCTGTCATTTTATCTATGCAATAAACTTCACAGTAATTTATATGTAATCAATCAAAATAAATGACAAAATCTGTTTGATAATTGATGAAAAGTGTCCAGCAATACTATTAATAGGCAACCAACAATTAACACTGTTAGCCTCAAGCTGAATGACTTGCTAATATTTTTTTTTCCCTGAAACAATTTTTTGTTTGTATGTCAACCCTCAGTACTATTATACAATATCTTCAGTACTATTATACAACATTTTTTCATCTCTAAAAATAATAAATAGAAAATGTAAGTCAAAACTATGTAGTAAAGTTGTTGTTAGACTGACAATATTCTGAGTAATTTTCTTATAAACTCTTTAAGTGGAGTTTTATATCATTGTTTAAAATAGTATTGTAATTTACTTGTCTCTATTTAACATTTATAAAAATATAAAATCTGTTCTTCTATTCAATTCTGTTTATCTTGTATTAGCTTGAGTAATTAATTAATGCCAGGTGGTTGTTCTTAATGAATCTCAATCCAATTTTTTTATCCTGTCCTTATTCCCAGATTAATTTTTAGGTTGTGGCTTTCATCAGTGAAAAGTTTTAAATTTAGATATAATGCATTTGTATATTTTTTGAATCTAATTCAACTTGTTTTCAACAGCCACCATTTTCTTATTTTTTTTTTTACTATCTAGTTCACAGACTTAAAATTCAAAAACATCCTGATATTTTGAATCTAAGCTTATGTACTTACAAAATTATATAAATCTGACACCATTTCAGTTCCTAAATATTTTGGTATCCTAAATTATTTAATAACTGTTTATATCTATTAGAAATATTGTTATTATTCTGGCAAAAATCATATGACATCTACTTACACATTGCTTTAAAATAGAAAATCTATTTACCTTAAGTCAGTTTTGCCATCCTGAGTAATATTAATTGGTAGAATCAAGTAATAAATCACATGACTTAATTTAATAAGCTTGTATTATAAATGTGATACAATGAGCATGCCAATAGCTCCTAACAAGCTTTTCAGAGCATCTCTATTCCCAGACTGGATTCTAGTTCTGATAAAAGCCAGAACTAGAAACCAGTCTAGGGATAGAGATATTCTAAAAAACTTGTTAAGGGCTATTGACATTTTTCCATATATTGAAACCAGCCTGGGAATAGGGATGTTCTGAAAAGCTCATTAAAAGCTATTGGCATGTTCATTATATAACATGAGTAAGATTAAATAATGAAACTTCTTACAGATGAAAAGCATCAGCTAGAAACTTGTCTTGGGATATAAATAAGACATTATTGATTGGAGATTTATTCAACATCATCATCTACCATCTATTTATTTTTCAAATTTATACAAGATGGAAAAACAGAAGTATGAGAAATAGATTTGCCATTTAAAAATAAGGTGTAAGTAGAAGCCAACTGATGCTTTGGTGGTTATTACATTTAAAAATTAATTAACGATTTTTCTAATTATTTTATGAATAGAGGTTTTAGATGTATAAGGTGATAAGGTTTTGAATTATTGATTTATTATTTAACTACAGATTTTGTTAGATTATAACCACACTCATATAAAAGTAAGAGATATGGATTAGAAAAGTATGAATAATGAACAAATTCTATACAACAAATATATATAAAAATTGCCTACTCTTTTTGTTTGCATTAGTGATAGGTTAATAGATAATAATTATAATATTTGAAGTAATATTTTAATATAAAATTTGCAAATTATTAGTAAAAAATAGATGTACTGATGAAATAAAAAGAATATATGTGATTTGCATAGTACAAATAAGACTTGTATATTAATTGAAAAAGAATATCAAATAGAGATAAAATAGCACACATAATAATAAAAAAAGAAATTATGAAAACTTATCTAATACTAAACAGCCAAACATAGAAAATTTAAAAGATTAACAAAAATAATCACTTGGTTAATTCCACTGGAGGCCATGTGACATGAGGGTTTAATTAGTAACAATTTAAGATTCAAGACAAAAATGTTTACCTTGCAAGTTGCTACTTTAAAAATATACTAATATGCACAAATTTTAATTCAAACTAAATTACTAATCTTTTTTACGGACATTCACAGTTGGTATAATTCATCACATAACAATTTATATTAAACTGAGGTAATGAATCAGCCTAAAATCTACTGCAATCTTATCTTGACTGGTTTCATTCCAGTGTTAATGATTCTATATTTTTGTTTTCATTTTTGTTCCTAGATGACAGGAGCATGTAAAAGATAAAATTGCTTTAATCTGCAAATGCCAATTTAATAATTTTAATAAGCATTTTTTAATATTATATTTGGAGAGGGAGTATTTTGTTAATTATTTTTATAGCTATTTTTTAAATTTCAAAAACATTTTCACTTATTTAATAAATAATATAATTATAAAAATTAATACATTTTATATTTAATATGAAAATTAAATTTTAAAGCATTTAAACTTACACAATAGGATAAAAAATATTTTTTTACATTATCCTAATAAAATCATATATGTAAGCTCTTTTTTTATGTTACATGATAATTTTATTGGTTTACAATACTTTTCTAAGTTTAATTATTTGCAATATCATTTATAGTAATAGTTTTAACAAGGCTGTAAACCTTAGCAATGAGCGTCTGAAAAAATCGTCACTAGGGACCTCTGTAGGTCTTTAAAACACATGCTTACTCTATTTTACCAAAAACTATATTCAGATTGAAGGCCACATATATATGAAATTAAGTAGAAGCAACTTGATCTAGTTACATTTAATAAAATGGAAAAAAGATGAAAAGCTATAACAAAACATGTTTGACAATCTTTCTAACTATATATACATATATATATATTGTATGTATATGACTCATTTCAAACACACAGATATATTATTTAATTAAAAAAAATTTCTTTTATATATATGAGGATTTATATACGTGTATTTATTATTATAAATTTATAGATAGTTAATGAAAAAACCATTATGTAGAGGGTAATAATATTTAGTAATGATTTATTATATATATTTTTATTAAATAAGGTGTCATATTATTTAACTTTGGTTTTATTAAAATAGAGTAGATCAGAAAAGTGTAAAATAAGGCGATGGAGATTATTGGATTAGGAGATAAAAAAATGTACACATGTGAAAGAATGAAAACATCTGTACAAACACAAAGACGCTTTTACACCTATTTCTGATGGCTATAGATTCCAGGTTTGTTGTTGACTGTGTCTTAAGATTATTTTTACAAAAGAGGTGCTTTGATGTAGATAACGATAGCGATCAATTTTAAGTCTTTATTGATTGTGACCGATGTCAAACTTGTGAAGCTTTGATTTTTTTTTTAAGATAAGGTTTCCAGGTGTTTGTTTTTTTTTCTTTCTTTGGTTGAAGTTCACGATATAAAGGATTGAGACAATTTTTTAATCAGTTAGTCATTAATTTTTTTTAGAGAGATGATCACTTAGTCATTAATTTTTTTTAGAGAGATGATCACTCAGATTATTATTATTAAAGTGAGATGTAACTCAGTGAGTATTATTTTGAGACTCAACTCAGTCGGTCCTTCCTTGTTATTAATGTTAAAATAGGAAAAAGGAGAAAAGTAAGCGATTTGATTTTTTTTATTCACTCTTTGGAAAATTGAGTAAGGAAATGAAGTATAAGACTCTGGTATAAAGTCAATATAGACGAAGATGTGCGTCTATATAAACAATTTCCAGCAATATTAAAGAAGAGAGGAAAACATTGGAACAAGATTGAATTTAATAGAAGTTATTAACAATTGTGTAAATATGATATTAACATATTTGGCTATGCATAATACTATGCCTCTGCATTGCTAAACCATTTTTTTCTGCTTCCTGGTTAATACAGAATGAGTTAAAATCGCTGATCTATCTATGAAGTCATGTATCAAGTAATAACCAACAAAATGATAGAGTTTGAAGCCAACCACACAAGCTATATGGTATGCTTTGTTTCTAGTTCCTGGCTTATTAAAAGCTCATTACCTTCGAATGAATGGAGAAGAGGAAATAGAAGGAAAAGAAAATTTATAAAAGCCATGTAGAACCAAGTTTGAAGCCATGAATCAAATTTTTGTTAGTTTACCTCAATCATCTAAAGTGTCAACAGCAATTATTTTTTTTAAAAGGAGAGAGACAAGCAAATCCACCGGTACCTACTTATTCAAAAGTACTTATAATAACTTTTTTTAAAATGGTAGAAGGAAGCCAATCAACAATGAATAATAATAGAATTGAAGAAATAAGCAAGTCAATTGATTCAGCATTATCTTAAAAGTATCTGCAATAATTTTTTTTGTTGTTGTTGTTGTTCAGCAGAGAAAAGCAGTCTGAAATTTCAAACTCAGGACATTGATAAGAAGTAAAAAGTAAACGTGTAAATATGAACTTTCTTTAACCGATTTTATTCTTGCTTATTAAAAGTAAACCTTGATTTACAGGTCAAAGCAAATTTTTTTTTTTGATACAGAAACATTAAAGACTTGTTTATCTATAGTTATTGGCAATATCTCACAACATAGCACAAACATAGTTTAAATCTTTAAACTTAAATTTTTCATTATTTTTTTTTATATTATATATTGTAATGTTGAAATGTTTTTTTTTAAATTGTTCTTCAGTTGTTAATGATAATGAGCAACCTATAAATATATGCATTTATAATGTTTTTTTATTTTATCTTGTTGCATATTAAAAAATTAATATCATGTATTTATTTTCTTTTGCTAAAAGGTTGCAAAAATATTTTATATATGTAATTTGTGGGTATACATTTTAAACATATATGTTAACATTACCGAATGTGTGCATGTGTAACTGCTTATCCAAACACATCAAAGAATAGGTTATATATGATTAGTTTAAAATGGTAAATTAAAAAGTAGGACATTACATTTGAATGGAAGTGAAATAACATATACAAGTAACACCTGAAATTTATTTTATGATATGATAAGTAAGAAAAGTCTTAAATAAGCATTTATAGAATATGTATTTTTTTCTAATATTGATTTAAGTCAGCTTATTTTGAGATATCAAGAAATGACAAACCTATATATTAAGTTTATTTGCTTATACTTATATAAATTTTTTATATTAATTTTTGTATTGAATTAACATGGTAATAAGCCATTTATTTAATTGTTGATTTGACTTTAAAGAAGGAAAGAAAGAGTAGTAGTGTTAATAAAATATAATTATATATCTTAATTGGTTTCCGAGTTATTATTAAGAATATTGTGTTTTGTTTTCTTGTCTTAATTCTATCATTTTAATTCATCATCATTGCTCGCAGTTATTAAGTATTACCATTCGTATATATTGAGCAATCACTTGCAAATATTAAGCGTCCGCAAAATAATAGGTAAACTAGAATGTTGATATTTAAGTATTTAAGGATTATGCTTGAGAATAACCAAATTTTGATAATTATAGTTCAACAATAGAAAGCTAAAATTGTGTTG